>ML976985.1:0-307108 GCA_010015675.1 Byssothecium circinans
GGAAATTTCCAGTCTTGTGTAGCTCTCTTCGCAGTCTGGTCCTGATCGTCGCCAATTGAGAACTTCCAATCCATGGTAGCTCGCTTCTCGATGTTGTCCATGTCGAAGGTATCTTGCTCTTCGTCCTCCATTTGTGTGTCGCGGAGGAGTTTCTGCATGCGATTTGCCTTCAGCGTTGGAACCTCGTCGAGATCAATATTGGGCACATCGGAGGTCATTGGAGCCGCGAAATCCAGATCAATGACTGTTTCTCGATTGGGGGCACCGGGATTGAAGTCACGGAGGATCAGATCTGATGGGGGTCGGCCATTGCCGCCTTCGTCGAGAGCGCTGTAACGGTAGGGCGTCGAGTTCGGATCGAATAAGCGATTGAGTTTCTTAGCTCCCCGACTGATGCTCTCTTCATGCCATGCCGCCTTCATTTTCTCCCATCGATCATCGTTCTCAGATGGGACGGTCATGCCATTATATGTCTGGCCAGGCGCCGTGAACGGATCAGGAAAGGCGCGGGAGAGTCTGTTCTCAAACTCGTCACTGGTGCTAAAAGTCCAATCATCGTCGTCTTCGTCTGCCTCCGCCAAGGCTTCTGGAGCCTGAGCTCCGTAAGGGTTGAATAGGGAAACACGGGAACCGCCCTCCTGTTCCCACTTGTAGTAGTCCTCCACAAGCTTTACAAGCATAACGGTTGGATACATCTTCGTCGAATTTGCGAGATAGGGATGCTCAAGGATCTCGTCTGGAGTGGGTCGGTTTTCCGGTTCTGGCTGGAACACAAAGGCCAGAAAGTCCTTCAGGTCCTGTGAAAACTCATCGCCTTCCAACACAGGAACTCCAGCATTGGGCAGATCGAAGGCCTGCACCCTAGAATGTGGTGGCGATCCAGTAGCCATCTCGTAAACTGTGCATCCGTATGCCCATATATCGACTTCTGAGCCGTAGAGAAGATCGGTATTCGTATCCATGCTGCGGCTTTCTTCAGCCTTGACATATTCCCTCTGCAGCTCTGGCGCCATCCAGTAGGGCGTGCCGACAATGGTTGACCGTTTTGATTTTGCGGGCTCGAGCATACCTGAGACGCCAAAGTCGCATAGTTGCACGCGCCCATCCTCGAGAATCAGCACGTTGTTGCACTTGAGATCTCGGTGTAGCACGCCGGCCTCGTGTATATACTTCAGACCCAGCGCGAGTTCGCGCGCAATGGGTATGATGAACTTCTCGTCCAAGCCCGGGATTTTGGTGCCCAAAGTTGGCTTCATCAGAGTAGAGACGCTGCCGCCACTGGCGTACTCGCTGACAATCCAGAGTTCGCTATGAACAGGCCGAGCCTCTTCAATAATGTTCACATATGGCCGTGCCCTGCTATCTCCAACTTGCTGAAGTACATTGATCTCTCTCAGCGTATCGGAAAGGCCAGTCGTGGTCATCTGCTCGTAATCCTCTTTGTCGATGTCAATGATTTTGATGGCGACCAAACCGCCGGTTTTACGGTTGAGACTGCCTCACGTTAGCCCTGCCTTACTCTGTCGCCGAATTAGACAAACCCTTTGAACACGCGTCCATAAGTTCCTTTGCCAATTAACTCGTAAAAGTCGTATGGCGGGGCTTCCTCTCCACTGCGCCTGACCCTCTCAGCCACCAAATTCTGCATATCCTTCGCCTGTTGGATTGCGCGGGCCTTTGTGGCCGTGGCCGGCGGCTGCAAGCTTAGACGTGAAGGATCCATATCTGCAAGCTTTCGAAGTCTCCTATCCAGCGTGTCGCAGTTCAGCTTGCCGTGATCAGAGGCGACTTCGCTCTCGGAAGGCGATTCAACGATGGATTTGAGCGGGGGTTCAGCTACACTGTCCCGCCTATCTATACTCGGTGCATGCGGTATTGGCGGTGGGGGACGACTTGGCGGCGGATACGGAAAGTTTGAAGGGAAAGTGACGGGCTCAGAGACCGAATGAAGGTGCCCTGTACTCGATATCCTGAGCGACTCTCGTGGAAGAAGGTGTTTTCGGTCGGGAGACGTATATGAGGAGAGTAAAGGAGTGCTTGGTGGCGGGGAGACTGCTCCAAGGTCGAGACAACCCGGCGGGAGGATGATGGGGTTGTTGGGGTCGATGATTGGCCTGGAAATTGTCGATTTGTCAATGCCCTGTTTACGAGATGTTGAGAATCCTAGGGAGTTTGTCAGCTTCGTAAAAGACAGGCCGCGACTTGGCCTTGCCCGCCGTCCGGCAATCGGCTTGGCCGCTGGAGGCGGGGACACCTGGTGGCCACTACCGCTGAGGTCCGCATCTAGCCTCTCCAGATCGCCGATACTCGTCTTTGATCTTTTGAGGCGCGATTGCATGTACGCCTCACGGAGATTGGGGGCGTCGCGCAGCACCATCGCCGACGATGGACGGTGCGGTGGTGTGGTGTGGAGTGGACTGAAGACGAAGAAAACGAACTTACAAGTGCGCCGACCGCAAGTGAAGCACGCAAAACAGAGCTCCTAGCGCAATCCGCGGTGACGCTCACTCATGACGGCCGTTGGAAGTCGGGTTGTGCCGTTGCCCTCGCGACCAGTCTTCCCTCGCAAACGCTCTTGTGCGGCTCACCGCAGCAGTTCAATGTCGCGGTCGCATTCAAACACAGTGATAGCCCGGATACGGATACAGAGCTACGAATTAAGGAGAGCCGTTGAGCAGCAAATGCCGCTGGGTGAGGTGGTGGTGGGATAAATGCAGGATGCACGATGCATCGCAGGCTGAACAAAGTCGGGACGGCCAAGCTTCTGATTGCGCTAATGCAACCTTAATCCTCTAGGATTAGCGCAAGACCGCACCAGATTCCTCGCAGGCACGCACGGCCGCCTGACATCATCGGCACGCCACAGGATCCAAGAACCAACATGTTCGACTTTCCATGCCGGAAGGGCCAGTGTCCTCTTCTACAGTCTGATACCCCACAAGATACATAGCAATCATGCCCCCCAAAGCACAGGCAGCCAAGAATCAAGCACCGAAGCCACAGGCGGTCAAGAAACCGCCACCCAAGCCAGTCCCAGCAGTCAAGAAACAGGCCCCAAAACCGCAACCTGCAAAGAAACCGCTGCCCGCACCCCAGCCTCCGAAGAAGCAACTGCCCCAGCAACAGAGCTGGCTCACGCGCTACACCAACACGGTTGCATCCGGTGTGGGTAACTTTGGTTCTGCCATTGTCGGCGCGGTAGGCAATGGCGTGGCAGGCGCTGGCAAGGGAGCAGGTTCAAGGTAAGCAACTTCCCTCTACTTTCGCGGTACAGACGTTGATAGACGTTGAAGTATCGCCAACACGAGCCGCGGCTGGGGCGATACCATTCGCGATTATGGCAACTCGATCAAAGACGTGACTGGCGCTCCAGGCTCGCGCGGTAGCACGAACAAGAACCCACTTGGGCTGGCAAGTACTCCGTCGGGAGCGCGTGCCGTAATGTCATCTAGACCAGGTCCAACACCGAGGAAGGGGACTGCAGGGAATCCATTGGGGTTGTAGGGACCAGAAAATCTTGAATAGGGAGAGGAGTCTTTGGTTCGAGTTTAGGTTGGATTGGGATATGCTGTATACTCGGAGTCTACTGGAATATAGTCTGGCTATTTTAAGCAGTATTGTATAGTACATCAAAGAGGAATCAAAAGGAAATAGTCTCGTAAAATCCTAGAATCCACTCAATGCATGCGTCTCGTATTTCGAAGGAGTCAATTCGCAAATCTAGATAGGCTAAGCAACTTCGAAAGCGGTCAGGTCCCCTGTTGCCATGTCGGGAACTCCAGCGTCCTCCTTTGCCTGCTGGATCATCGCTTCGACAACGTCGGGCTCGTAGGTCCGCTTCATGACCACTCTCACAAATTCGGACAGGAGATTCAAACCATGATCCCCAATCTCGTCGTCACTCATGCGTGCGTACTCCTCATCTCCGGTATATCCCAGCCTCTCAAGCCTCTTCTGGAGCAGGATATCATAAACACCAGCCAGCTTAGCAAGAGTCTCCCTCCTCATCTTGTTTAGATTGTACCGTGCCCGGACAGCCGGCTCTTCACGCTGCATGTCGACCCAAGCGGCTTGCCTTTGGAGTATGTAGGCAACGTCGTCGGTTGGGAAGATATGAAGATACCGCCTCATGGCGTGCAGCGCAACTAAGGAGCCAGCAATATCCTCAGTATAGCTAAAACAATGCATCACCAGGTTTGTCAGCGCAGTCTTGTTCTCTGCCGCCAATCCAGTGCGGAATTGTTCCGAGTCGTGCCTGCTGCGACAAAGGTGCCACCAACTGATTGTCTCGGCCAGAAGTTGACGCGGCCTAGGGAGTTCAGGATCATCTCGAGTAGACTCATTGCCGAGCGCAAGGCGGAGCATTTTCCAGACGCATCGGATACTGGCCCCGTCAGGAAACACTCCGGGAGTATCTTCAGGAACATTGGTGAGAGATTTATACAGTTTCCAAGCTTCAGTGAATTTTCCTTTTCGGCAGGCATTGTTCATGAGGACGTTCATGAGTGTGCTGTTGGGGAAGGTCTCTGATTCCTTCAACCGTCGCGCCAAATATTCAACATGTTCCCATTGTTCCCTAGCAGCGTGGTGTTGCATAATGAGGGCAAAGGTGGTGACGTTGGCTTGTGGCACCTTCCTAGCAGCATCACTGTCAAGAACAGGCTCCACGATTGTTGAGTACCTGGAGAATATGATCTCCGATGCTGATATCGGCGATTTCCTGTCCGATCGTGCAACCCGTGTCTCTTCAATCATGCGCCAACCAATGTTCTCGGCTTTTGTGACCTGTTGTGCTTCCTGGGTCCGGAGGAGGGCTCTCAGAAAGAGGTTGAAGTGGGTTGTACCCGGGCGATAGTTTCGGGTGAACATCATATCCAGGATGTTCGCGGCCGCCTGAGGAGCTATGAACTTGACAGCAGCCTCCATCCAATAGCCAAATACATGGAGGTGATACACAGAGGGCAGGGTTGTAATTGCCTGGAGAGAGAGACTTGTAATCCTTTCAATGTCGGTTCCTAAACGTGTAAGCAAGTGGAATCTCCTTAGGGTGGCTTCGATATCGTTGGGCGAGGAAGACGCGGCGAGGAAGCCCCCTTTAATCATGTCTCGGAAAACCAGCTTCGCATATCGGACGTGTCTGGCTTCCAAAAAACCGACAAACCAAGCGTCATAATGATCCAATGTCAGGCTCTTCAGCATCAATCGCCGCATGTTGATGTAGATCTTCCAGGCTTCCGCCCGGTGCTGATCAGAGTCGGTATCAGTGTGAACTCGAAAGACGTGCATCATAACGGAGGGGTTCCAAGTCGGGTACAGTTCGTAAAGCTCCTCCATGACCTCGCGCGCGCGGTCAGCGTTGCCAGCAAGAGCGTAGAGCTTCGCTCCTGTTTCAAGATGCTCGGGCTTGTAGTCTTGCCGTGCTCCAGGGCCCGCGCTCGCATGATCCGCTTCCCATTCTGCCAGAGCTTGCTCTTCTTCCCCGTCCAGAAACTTTTGCTCCAAATATGCTGTCCTCGACCCGACAGTAGATGACTTGCCAACCGTTGCCATGTCTTGGTAGAGTGTTGACAAGTTGATCTCTCTCATGTGCGGAGGCAGACCAACAAAGTCCTGCGAGGCCCACAGTACATCCCAAGCCCTTTCCGGTATGTCTGATAGCAGACCAGGGACAATATTCTTGGCTGAACAGTATGCTTGCCATATCTGAGGGCTCAAGTCTGCTGTTTCGCCTTCGCCTGTGTCGGCGCGCCGCAGCAGATCGTTCAGCTGCTCAATGGCATGACGCTGGTCTGCCGCCCTGACAGAATCATTCTTCTCATGTATCGTCACCTTTTGTGTATCCCGTTGTTGTTCGCGTTCGGCGCGGCGTCCATCGTGCTTCACTACGCCTGGCGAGGCGACGGGGGCATTGGATGCAGGATATGAGACGTGGAAGCGGCTATGTTGCGTAGGGTTCCAGGATTCGACGTAGGATGGCAATGCTTTCGGAAGTGTATTCAGTGATCGCGCATGTATGCGTAGGAAACGGAGGGGAGAGTGAACGCGTCGACGGGTAAGGAAAGCGAGCATCAGTAGGTACGGAGGCTCGAGACGCGAGTTGACGGCTCTATTGGCGACCAGAGAGATGCCATCTGAGCCTCAAACAGAATATGTACAGATGCAGTGGAGGAATAAAGAATTGTTATCTCCATCGATCGCTGCCATCGTGAAAAACATGACAGGATTATATCGGCCGTAGTCGGGCCGGATTCTTATCTTATCTAAATCCGAGTCTCCTCCACGTCGGCAACAAGACGCGCCCCTGGGTCGTACTTTTGGTTAGCGCTTTGGACATTCATCTTTCTGACAAGACATTCTGGGTACGAAATTTGAACCTACCGCGCTGTTCTCTTGGGCTGCCTCAATAGTAAATCAGGCCTCCACACCCGAATTTAGGTGGCGATACGTTCTTCATATGCGCAGGGCCATGCCGTAACTCACTCGATCCGGAGTTTATCAATCTTACCAAATTTTACACATCCAGGTTCAGCGATCTACTTACGAGGGGCCTCGTGATGGTTCCGGGTACTGGCCTGGTCCATGAGAATAGAGAGCTCGTCAACTAGGGAAGACTCGGTTTATTGAGCCCTATTTGAGCTTGAACAAGGGCTTCAAATCGCGGGCACAGGTAAGTTTTCATCTACTGAGCGGGACAACATGGGCAAGAACAGGTCGAAGATGTCTCAACAAGATCGAAAGGCTTATCAGTCCCTTGCTCGTACTGTTGCGCGCATGTTAGGATGCAAGAAGGTGAGTGCCTGCATGCTTCATGTGATTCAGTAACAGAAAACTGGCTAATTGGTCAAGTCATTTCCAGATCCAGAGTGTCGGCGGTTGAAAATGCTCGAGATCAGGCTCTTCCACTCATCAACATTCGCCGAAGAGCCTCATCTATGTGGTGGATGTTAGATTGTAGGCCAATTTAGCCGTCGTCTAGAACAACTTCATCGCACACCCTCATTAGTCGATCTCCCAAATAACATCTTCGACTTTGACTATGAACATGTCAAGCTAAGCTTTTCCCCGCAATGCATCCATCTGCCGAACACACAGGTCAACGCTCGCTAACTATCCATAGGAGGATGTATCTGCGGTGCCTTCTTCCACTTCTAGAACAACACCATGCCCAGAGACTTTCGACAACATACATCCTGTCCATACTTCTCCCTTTGGACTTGTCGAGACGGCCTTGTAGTCCCGCAAATTCGCAAAATTCATGACGTGCTGCGTCGGCTATTAGGGTGCGGCTTCGAGCATTGCCTCAAGGTCCGGGTGTGACGAATATTTGTTTCCTATTTACATGTGTTCTCCTGGTTGGCTCGGGCGCGGAAAAGCAATTATCAGGGGAATTGGACCAAGGACTCGCGCCTCTGACTCTCACCCTCTCGAACGGTTAATCTCCCCGCATCGTCTTGTCGACTACAATACGTGAAGGAGAACACCTGGCCATCGCGTTATTAGCTTGGCTCTGTCTGTATGCTCTCATTGCCAATTATGGGAGATCATCCGCCGCATCTATCCTAGCCACATGGCGCCTGCATCTGGTTTTGGAAATTTCTTTGGTGGCGGACAAAGCTCGAGCTATTCTTCTTGACTTTTGGGATCGGACAGTCCTTCACTTTTCCACAAATCTTCGACAAGATGGTGGCTTGGATCCTGTGGGCGGCATTCTTCACCAGCCCTTCCTTGGCGCAAGTGGTCTTTGAACGCGGTCAGAAATGGCAGACCATTCTCACTGGTGTGCCGGATGTGTCGAAAATGCCTTTGCCACCAACGGACGCCCCAGTGTGGGACATTGATCTATTCGACAACGAGGCCTCCGCCATCGAAACATTGAAGGCGGCTGGCAAGATTGTGATATGTTATTTCAGCGCTGGGACACTGGAGGACTGGCGGGATGACGTGAAAGAATTCCCCGCCGCAGATGTCGGGAAAGTCTTGCCGGAGTGGAAAAACGAGAGATGGATACGTACAGGAAGCACCGCGATTAGGACCGTGATGGCGAAACGCATCAGGCTGGCTGCCGATAAGGGCTGTGATGCTATTGATCCCGACAATGTTGGTACGTCATCATCCCCCGGGGACTCGCAATTGACTCTCACAAACAACTTGCTAACTTCTCTAGATGGATACGTAAGTATCAGAAGAATTCTCATCTTTATAAATACTGATATATCCTAGCAAAACGACAACGGCTTGAACCTGAAGAGCACCGACGCAATTGACTACATAAAATGGATGCAAAAAGAAGCGGCAAAATATGGCATGAAGATTGGTCTCAAAAATGCTCTGGACATTGTAGACACTCTTACCCCGGTCGTCGATTTCGCAGTCAATGAGCAATGCGCACAGCTCAGTGAATGCGACCGATATAACAACTTCCTCACAACCAACAAGCCAGTCTTCCATATCGAGTATCCCATCCCACTGAACCCTGGCCAGGCAAATACCACATTCTGCAGAGGCCCGGGCACCACTGGAATGAGTACAATCCTCAAGAACTTGGCTTTGGACGGACCCGCTGTCTACTGCGATGGCAGTCAAGTCGATACACCGACGAAAGGTGGTACAAGTCCACCGAGGCCTACACTAACAAGGCCCACCACCAGGCCACCCACTACTACACCGAGACCGCCGACGACCACGCCGAGGCCTCCTACGACTACTCCTACAACACGACCTACTCCTACAACCAGACCTACAACAACAACACCCACAGGACCAACTACTTCCAGTCCGAGACCGCCAACGAGTACGCCAGGTAATCCAGGAGGATGTAAACAGAAACATTGGGATCAGTGCGGAGGGCAAGACTGGAAGGGCTGTACAACTTGCGAGGTATGTCTTTTTAAATAACAAGCTCAGGTTTGGAAAACCACATGCTAACATATCTGCAAACACAGTCACCGTATCAGTGCAAAGGCGTATCACCGCCGTATTATTACCAGTGTTTGTAAAATGGTGTTGCAGTCTTTGGGCACACATCACCGGTACTCGTTCGTTTATAATCTACATTCGTTGCATTCAATATACCCGATTCACCTCTACTGATCTGTGTTAGTGATCCGTGAGCCTTCCCAGATATATGTGCTGAGTCTCATTCCTTCACTATGACGTACCAACTTGCAGAATCGTAGGAACTATACGACTTCCAATCCCCTCGGCCATACAATTAACAAGATCGCTTTGGGAAAGTCCGGTGAAGATTACATATAGGTTCGACAAGGCACTGCACATCATGTAGCTCTCGGAGGGGACGGGCTAATCAGAATGAAACTCCACGGCGCCACTTAATTAAAACGTTGGTCTATGTCACCAAAACCTCTTCGAGTCAGGCACGCGATTGAATCAATTCGCCGCAAACTAAAAACTTTACCTTATATTTACCTACACCCAACGAAGCCCTTTTAACCTCTTCTTACTCCTACGTAATAGAGCAGGCCTAGCTTTACAATTCTATGTTTTGTTAAGTAGAGAGTAATTAACGTGTTAGTTATGGTAGGTAGTTTTTAGTGAGATAGTATTATGTGTGCGGGGAATTCTTTCAACCGCGTGTCAGGTACTCATGACAACCAACACCGAGAGTAACTCGCAGAATCCGCTTCTGTGACCAATTCGAATAATCATGTACCATACGATCGCCATCTTCTTCGATCAAACACGTTCCTATGGTCGACGCTGTTATTCACGGGCAACGATCTTCGACCTGAAAAGGCTCAACTGCTACAGAGCCTGCCCATGACCCGCATCCAGGTGTACGCTCCCGGAGGGTACGTAGTGATCCTGGAGGAGTGCGCGTGCGTGATACGCGGACGGTAATCTAGGAAATGCATATGTACTTTTGCCACCTGGGTAGGTTAGTGTAAACGCGGTACCGCCCTTCACCTTGAAACAAGGTAGGCGAATATAAGCTTACCTCTGCCCCGCCATTTCATGTCTATTTAGTTTTGCTTCAGCTTCTTCATCATACTCACACGTCATTCCACCCATAATGTCAATCAAGCCCTCTATTACCCTTGTCCCGGTCACTTACGCTGACATCGATGCGCTTGTCCAAATCAGCGCCGACTCTTTTATTGAGGACGTCCACACGCAGGTCAAATCGCAAGGCCGCAAACCGTTCGACATGGCCGCCTCTGCGCGATCAGACCTGCTGCGCAATCTGGGCATTGAACGCTGCGCATACATGAAGGCAGTCGACCAAGATACCGGCGAGATTCTTGGGCATTGTGGCTGGGGGTTTCGGGTCGGAGACAATAGTCTGGTTCCCAGATCGGATCCAGGGAAACCTCCGGCAGAAGGCTCTTCTGAAGTTGCGCCAGAAATGGAGAAAACGAAGGAAGATAGCATCACACGTCTGATGGCTCTAGAAGACACCTCCATGCGCCAATGGATGACATACTTTATGCCCGACCAACACACACGCTGCATGTACATCCTCGGCCTCTCCGTCGCTCCCTCAGCTCCAGGAAAGGGTGTGGGCAGCGCATTAGCGAAGTGGGGGACGGATGCTGCTGATCGGCTCGGGTTGTTCACGTGGGTGCATTCTTCGGAGGAGGCGTGGCGGTTCTACGCGAAGCATGGGTTTGAGGTTGTTGGAGAGCTGGATCTGGATCTTGATGAGTGGGCGTTGAGACCGCCGGAGAGAGGGGAGGGAGAGGAGGAGGCTAAATGGGGGCATTATGTGCTGAGGTATATGAAGCGGCTGCCAGTAGCAGTGGGATGAGAGTATACCATAAGCGGTAATGCCTTCTCCAGGCATGAGCGCATGTCGTTCAGTGACAACGTCGAATGCGAGTGGAAGTGGCTCGGGGGTGCAGTTGACTTGGTGTGGGTCGCGGCGAAGCGAATCATTGAATGTCCGTGTGCAATACTCATTCTTGCAGTAGAAAAGGAATCTCGTCGGCGGATCCCGGCTGTTGCCAGTCTCGACATCGTTTGGAAGGGTACTTCCTGCGACGCTGACAAGATTGACAGTCGAGAGATAACCGATGAACTGGTCAGACGTTCCCGTCAAAACTGCAGGGTCGTCATGGGCCTGGGATGACCCTCACAGAACCACACATCCATCTGTCATTGACTTGACACCCGTGTCTTCGTCTTCGTCGAAATCGCTAGTTGGATCGGATTGCACACCGAGCACGTCATCGGCAAATCCGCGTAGTAAAGGGTCAATGCTGTCCAGGCCGAGATCTTCGTTGATGTCGCCAACATCTGCATGGTTGGTTATGTCTTTGAGAGCTGGACGTCCGTCGACGCTGTAGAGATTTGGGAAATGACTCGACGCTTCTGCACCAGGCCAAAAATCAAGCGACACTGCTTGACCCACAATGGTGGAAAGCGTTACCAGACCTTCGACCCACAACTATACGAAGGAGATTACTCTACCGATACAGCAGGTGTAAAGTCCGCTGTACCCCTTCCACCGTCTAGACCATACATATCCGAGATCCGTGTCCGAGCTACAGTGCACCAGTGCTGCCAAGGCGTTCCTCCAGAGGATCTTAAAATAATGAGTTGAAATGCACAGTACATTCCGAGATACGGGCAGTGAACGTGGTGAAGACGAACGGAGGCTTCGAAGGGGTTTCTTAGGTCATACTGTGTTGAATTTTGGCAAAGCTGGATGTGTATTAGTCGCAGGAAGTTACGAGGGGTGGGTTGATCGGGACCTCGGTTATTGTGTATAGTGCCCTGTTCATCTCCTGGATACACGTTGCGAAGTATACGTTGCGAAAATCTTTTGATCTTTGATGTCTTCTAGTATCTATCGTGATCTGGAGTGGTGTTGAAGCGAGGTTGAGTTCTTCACTTGGTTGTACCTGCCGCATTTCACTCGTGGTTGCCGACCGCCGCCGCCGATTGGCCGGAGGGACCCCACATCCACTTTCCATTAACGTACGCTCTCTTCGCCTCGACGCTTTTAAACGTGTTCCTCGTTTCCTTAACCTTGTAAATTCTATTTCTCTCCACGTCTTTGCTAAGCGGTCATTACATCATGACCGGCGATATTCTCAGGCACCCAACTTTGAGATGTGCGCTCCGCGGACGCTCATCGATTTCGGTTGTCCAATTCAGAAATTTAAAATACGCTTCCATTCCGGGTAGATGGAAAGATTCTATCTTGAACGAAAAGCTAAACGTGGATTCGGAAGGTCTCTTTAATGCCACAAACTTTGGCCCGTCATGTCCACACAAACGCGGCGCTCAAGAATGGGATCTGACCCTTGTTGGAGATGTCAAAATGCCGCTTGGCGAGGGTCATGCCGGGGGAAAAGAAGAGATGGACGAATTTGAATGTTTAACCGTCAATATCACAGTACCCAAGTCAGCCATCCAAGGTAGTAAAAAGAAACTACCTGTCTTCGTCTGGGTTCATGGCGGTGGCTTGAGCATGGGCAGTAACTCCTGGCCTCAATACAATATCGCAAAGTTTGTGGAACGTAGTGTCGAAATCGGAAAGCCAGTAGTTGGTGTTTCGATCAACTATCGAACTGGTGTCTTGGGGTTCCTCGCGAGTGAAGAGCTCGGTATTGACGGCAATTTCGGATTCAAAGACCAAGTGCTGGCGTTCAGATGGATCAAAAGACACATTGCGGGATTCGGGGGCAATCCAAGCAATGTGACTGCAGCTGCCGAGTCTGCAGGTGGTATCTCGCTCTCGGTATTGCTGTGTGCAAATGTGGGTGATGATGGTCTCTTCGACCGAGTGGTCATTATGAGCGGTGAGGCGACTTTGCGAAAGCCGAGAAATAGAGCATGGCATGAACAGATGTACCAGGATCAATTGAGGATGCTTGGGCTAGAAAGATTGGGTGTTGATGAGAGAAGAAGAAAGTTGCGAAACATCGATACCGAGGAATTGATGAGCAAATTGCCGCTTGCACAGCATTTCTGCGCTTGCGTAGATGGCACTTTTCTGGCTGAGGACGTGAGGTTAGGCACGATGAGTGATGGACGGCATAAGCAGCACAAACCAATTTGGTGTAAGGAGTTTGTGATCGGGGATACTGCTCACGATGTAAGCTTATCATGTCTTTTCCTGGATATCTGGCTTACTGAATCCAGGGTACTGTCCTCAAGGGTCGTATTCTGGATAACCCAAATGCTCTCACGCTCCTCCAGTCTCTTTGTGCTAAACATCTTACCACTTCCGAGGCCTCCGCATTGCTCACCGCTTACAATTTGCACACGCCGCCTACGGAAAAGCAGAAACACAGACTCCTCGTACTAGCGTCAGAACTCCGTTTCTACCTTCCCACGATTGCTGCCTACTCTGGGTGGAAATCCTCAACACCATCAAGGGCTTGCCGTCGATATCATTTCCACGTCCCAAATCCAATTGAAGGCCCATTTCTCGGCCTAGCCTCGCACGAATTCGATATTGCATGTCTTCTTCGGAACTTCGAAAGACATATGGATGAGAAAACGAAGAAAGCGGCAATCGATATGGAAGATCAGTGGATTCGATTTGCGAACAACGAAGAGTGGTCCAAAGAAGACGAGCTGGTCGTCATCGGGAGCGAGGGCGTGGAGGTGGTAGATGAGAAGGAGTATGATTTGAAGTTTCGTGACGGAAGGGGGGAAATATTGAAAAGCATTGAAGCGGACAAGCTTTGGAAGATCGCGGACGCATGGCAGGGCGTAAGAAGTGAAGAAAGACTTGAGACCGGAAAGGCCAAGATGTGAGTATGGTAGTCAAGTAGCGGACAGTGCCCATCGCGTTACAATTTGCCTATGACTATTGTGCTGAGCTAAAGGATACACTAGTTGAGGAATACATTGATGTCGACTCGGCGTCGGTCATAAATGATGCCAATGCGACCAGAGCCTGCCGAGGTAGCAAGTTGAGTGTGTGCTGTATGCCAATCTAGCTTCTACGAGCCGTGATTAGAGCTGCTTCGAGGGTTTGCGAGATTTGACCTCGGCCCTCACAGCTTGTTTTTCGAATTCCTCTAGCAGGCGTTCCACGGCCTGCATTTCTTTCCTCAGATTGGGAATGGTCTCGGCATTGAAGTCAATGAGCGCCAGTTGAGGATGTGACATCTTTTCCATCTCTTCAATAGTTCTGAGCCAGAGTCTTCCGTGTTCCCAGTCCCGTCGAAGCGAGGTAGTTGCCAAATATGGATTGTAGAAGTCTTTCCAGCCACTTTGGAGCCCGAGATCTGCCAAAGGGGCAGGTCGCCACGGCTCTCGAATACCTGCTTCGTGATGCTTTAGCTGATCGAGGCGCTTCTGTGCATCTGCAAGATGAAACCCGAAAAGCGCGCTCTGCATCCACAATTGTGTCGCGAGTCTTGATAATTGCCGAAGCTCAAATCGCATTACATCCTTTTCAGCAGCGTCAGGGGACATTTGATGAAAGCTGTGTTCCTTCGCGGCGAGCTCTTGCCATACATATTCCAAGTCTTTAACGTACTGCGATCGAATGCGGTTGACATGATCGACCTGTTGTTGCAGAGCCAATGCACCAGTAACACTCGGGATCTCTTTATATTCGCGGGAGCCTCCATGGATATCAGGACCGTCGACTTGTGATGTGTTGAATCCGACCATATAGGCGGAAGTGAAGCCTCCAACTGAAGTTTTGGGGTTGCCCGCCGACGATTGTCCTGACGCCAGCCCTGACGCCAACTTGCGCCGCCCATACCGCCATTTAAACAACACACGAGCCGGGAACGAAAGGGATTTCATGAATTCTTCGTCTTTGGTGAGTGTATTGCAGGCCGTATCGAAACTGGCGACCTGATGTTGAATGATGGGCAGTAACAGATCTGATCGCCCGAATTTATCGTAGAGCTGCAAGGATCCCGCCAGACTCGCGCCTATACCACCTGTCACCGCCCCAAAGTAACGCTGCCATCCACTCACATCTGGGGCAAAACGTTTCTTCCATAGCGCAGCGAGTATTCCAGTGGAGGCTCCGATAACAACGGCATCATCCATCGTAAGACCTTTACTCCTCTCCCACAGTTTGAACGGGGTAATTTCGATGCCATCACGCTTGTAAACCTGCTTTCTGACTCCTGTAATTGTCCAGGTCTGGAAGGATATCCACCCAAGGTAAACACGTTGCAGTACGCGGTCCAGCGAAGAAAGGTTCCAGGCCGATTGCGTCCGATGAGAGAGGAGAGGACGGTTATACCGGCAGCATATGTGCAACCGTCCAATGCGTGCATATAGAAAGACGCTTTTGGAGGGAACGGATCTGGTTTTCTGGGGCTGATTGGATGCTGTCCTTCACCTATTCCTCACATTAGCTTCGCGTGTAATATGAAATGACGCGATGCTTACCCGCAGGTACGAATAATCGGAGCACCATTGTGCGCACTCTCTGAAGCCGCTTCGTATTTGATTGCTACCCAAAACCTTCGGAATGCGCGTCCAGAACGTAACAATCACGGACAAAATTGACGCGCTTTAAGTGTTTCTTCATGGTGGTACAAAATCTCGGAATAGCCCGCCTCTGAAGCAGGGGTACGCGCCACAGCCATCGCAGGTCCTTTAGGAAGGTTGAAAATGTGCAAAGTGTGTTTGTGTCGTGATGCTGCAGGCCAACGATGTGATGTCTGGCGTGGGGCTTAAGGGCACGCTAAGCTGTCAGCAGGCCTGGGATAAACAATCCACAATCCAATCCAAACGCTCTTGTTGGTAAGCCTTATTCGCTTACGCACCCACAAATATACCTTATATAAATTGATTAAGCCAACGAAAGAGCATAATTCAAACAACAACAGTTCGGTCTTGTGGGTAAGTTCGACTGATTCATCCAACAGCAGTCAGTAGCTAACATTCCAAAGTCTAGTGGTATGATTCTCGCTTAGGGCCTAGTGTCCATGAGCAACATTGCGAGAGGCCCCGCGTTCGAATCGCGGCAAGACCCATTCTCCTTTTTTTTTTCCTCTTCTTTGTTGGCTTTTGTTCTTTCTACTTCTACACTTCTCTTCAGTCGGTACAAATCATTCTATATTTAGCAGCATTTTCTCCCACTGAGGAGGCAAACGGGACGATTAGGTAGCCAGAAAACAACCTCTCCTGCCTAAAGTACCATGTAAGGAGCATTTGTTGGAGTATAATTGGGAGAGTGTCGACATGAGGCCATGGAGTGGAGATGTCGTAGATGCGCTTGATGCGGGGGATCAAGCTTGCAGCAACAATGAAAACCCGGACGTGAGAAAAGGTGAGAAGGCCGGACGGTTCTGTGACTTGTGCGTGCGAGGTGAAGGAAAGAGAGTGGAAGTGTGTTGCATAATGGTAAATGGAAATTCGCGGTACTGGCTTCGGAACTCACGGGTGAGATGGCGATAGGGCGATAGGGCGGCTCTCGCGTCGCAAGAAAAGTAGGAACTAACGCAGCTACCTAACATCACTCTCAAGACAGTGAGAGCTCGTCTCCTGAATAGTGTAGTAGATGCTGTATCGCCCTTATACAGGTTTTACAGTATCTACAGCAAGAGATAGTACTTACTTCCTAACCCGTCAGCATCGTGACTCAAATCCAGGCTGCAGCCGGAGCAAGGACCGCCCTTCTCGCATGGCTGTTTCAGCAATGAGAACGGTGAGAGCACTTGTTCAATTGCTATGGCACCACCTTTTCTACACGGCAACCCAGAACTCGGCCTCCCTCCAAGACTTTCCTTGTCGTAAGTTCTCCGGCAAAGGCAAGAAGACAATGGCATCCTCGCCATCTACCTCCTGCAGAAGGGCACACGGGCGTTTCTTGTTTGTACAAGTGCCACATGCCATCTCCAAAGAAGCATTTCCCGAAGGGGCGTACTTGTGGCGATAAGCTTTGAACAAGATGCATGTGTTGTTTGACACGGCCATGCTCTTCCAAGCATTATTCTTTTGCTTGTCAGCGAAATGCGACCGCAAATTCCCCCACAGGGCCGCCTCTAGCTCGGCAGGTATCTCGGTCGATCTGATAGTCAAGGCAAATCCACTTCCATTACGGGGAACCCGCAAGGCAATAGGACACCGTCTCACATCTCCGTCTGCTACAGAAATGGCAATCGATGTGGACAGGTTACGCCGGGCTGAAGATTGAGCAGCGTCGAGCTGAAGCTGTGCCATGCGGGATGCAATCACGGTTGACCGCGATGAACCTCGCCCGGCACCTCGCTGATCTTGAAGGAACGCCGATTCATCCACGGTTGACCGCAGTAAATCTGGTTCTAACCTTGATCGACCCCCACTTCCACGCTGACGTTGCTCGCCCACAGATGATCGCATGGAGTCTCTCCCATCTTCCCATTCCGGCACCGTTCCGTCGCCCTCTGGATCATAGGGCTTCCGTCTTGCCAACCTCTCGCTATTTTGCTGAGCCCCAGGCCGCTTTGTTGGCGTGACAGGCTAGTGAGGTTAGCGACATCCTTCTTCAACGTATTTCTGGATGTTAATGACTTACTGGCACGGTGAACCGTGTCGTGCGTGTCAAAGAGTGAGGCAAAGTCCGGCTTGACGGCAGAGCAGGGTTTTTCGCGAAGGCATTGGCAGGTGGGCGTGACCTCATCCCCGAGAGCCAGGCTTGAACCTTTGACAGCTCTGTCTCCCCGGGGGCCTCAGCAGGCAGTTCTTTAATGGTTCTCTCTACCGCATCTCTGGCGGCTGTTTCGATTTCCGTCTGTGAGGCCCGGGCGGCATCGTGCTTCTCCATCTCTTTCTGAGAAGCGGCAAGGCGTTTTTCAGCGCGCGTCACTCGCCGGTCCTCTTTTTCCTGCGCAGTGACGAGGGCAGCAATCCACGGAGGCAATGGTTTGGATGGCTGTGGTGACTGTAAGGGCTGTGACATGGTGGCACAACCGCAGAGGATGATATCTAGCAAGAGACGAAAATGCGGAAAAGGCCTTTTTTGAGAGAGCTAATATGTGCACCGCTACGAGCAAACAACGCTAGCAACGATCTGGTCTACTCACGAGTTGTGGGGTGGCCCAAACGCAGATGAGGCAGGCGCGACTCCCACCAGCCAGTTGAAAATTCCCTTCTTTCCCCATCTTCCTACCAATTCACAATTAAAAAAAAATGTCTTTTTTACGTCGCCGTGACTTCGTTGACATATCCGACGATGACTCGCTGGACACGCCCGTGCCAGCAGCCCCTCCGCGACGAAAAACCCTCACCGACCGGGTTATGGATGCCGATTTTGCCTTGAGCCGGCAGCCGCCTTTCAATGCCAGAGGCGGGAGGAATAACAGGTTTGGAAAGCCTCACCAGTATGATAAGAAACCCACATGGAGAGTGCTCAGAGCTAATTTAGTCAGGCCATACTGCTCTGATGACGACGACCTCGATAGACGCCCTAGCCGTGGGACGCAGGACCTTGTTCGAAATGCCCCACGGGTAGGGATGCCTCGCTCGCATTTGGATGCCATGGAGGATAAAGATGCCGCAGAGTTGCAGCCTGCAGATGAAGAGAATGGTCGCCGGCCTCTCCATGATTCATTCTCGAGCAGCTCTCTGTCTCGTACAGGTAGTGGCCGGTCCAGCGGTCATCAACTTGTTCGTGACAACGAATCAGATGGTCTGGGAGTCCAGTCGAGTGGTCCTCGCCGGTTTGACGGCGGGAATCATCCACTGGGCGTATTCCAACCACCTAGCAGCCTGCGTTCTCGTGCCAGTGGCGCACAATTGGGCGGTGCTCGCCGGCCCGGTGGTCAGCATCGTCCAATGGGACCTCCATCTCAGCTTGAGGGACCTATGGATGGCGAGGATGCTGCCGCTGTTATAGAGTCCTCGTACACGGGATTCGGAAACCTGAACATGCCGTTGTCACTGCCTACTAGGCCCCCTCCTGGACGTTCAAGCCAGCTCATAGTACGTATCAACTTGCTTGACTTCGAAAAATACTGACTGTCTCCAGGCTCCTATGCCATCGTCCACTGTCACATTGCCGCAAATCGCGCCAATGCAACTGCCCGATGCCGCCCTGCCAGCAGGATCTGATGTGCCAGCTCAAAGTGGAGTCGATTTTGTCGAACTTGACGAGGAACCTCCGCCCGTGGTACTGCCGAAGGGTGTCTTCCGTTATGACAAAGCCTGGCAGCAGAATTCGCTCATGGTCGTGATGCTGGCATGGCAGCATCTGAAGCAGCTGGGACATAAGCTATGCATTGACTTGAGGGAGAGTGACTGGCGTCTTCTGTGCCTTAGTATTCTACACAGCATGCCGATAGGAGTCAAGCACACTCTGATGCGCGGGTCTGTCGATACGCATTTTCGATCTGACGCCTTCCAGAGTCGCCTGGAAAGACCCACCTCGCGGCCGAGTCATTGGATGAGGGAGTCGAAGAAAGATGCCCCGATGATTTATGCCATATCATTGACCGACGAAAATGGCCGGTCCCCCACATCAAATGAGCTACGCCAAATCATCCCAGTAGCACGTCGGTATGCCCAAGTCGGTCTCGATTTTGTCGACGATGCTGTTGAGATCGACAATATCTTGAGGGAGAACGCAGATAAACGGTCAACGAGGGATCACCTCATGGCGGATCTGCCGTTCTTCCTCACTAGGACAGAGAATAATATTCGGAGGCGGGTGCAGGGACGAATTGACACGCTGCTACGCTTCTGCGATGAACTCGAGCGCCGGCTCAACAAGGTGCCTGTTGAAGCGCAGGATTTGCCATGGTATCGAGCCTTGCTGTATATCGGTTATGCCTTCAACTTTGCCAATCGCCAGAAGCAGCATGCCAGTGGCTCCACCAACTGGCTGATGCATCTTGTTCACAGCATCTGCTTTTGGCTCTTTGGGGCAAAGTACAGCTTGAAGAACTCGCCAATCTGCTTTATGGCCGAGCATGCCGAAGTAAAGGTTGCCGAAACCCTTCTGACTCTTGTCTCGGACAGCTTTGCCAGGTCCGGTGGTGGGTTTAATATTGCCATGCCTGGACTTAGCAATGCCGGTGCCGACATGACAGACAAGACCACTGACTTCGTCAACAACTTTTGGTCCCAGCGAGTCGACTTTCGGGTCAAGATGGAGTACTGGAATACCGACGAGGTGAATGCCGAGGTGAAGGCCATCATCGCCTCTGCCGAGCCCGACCAACCTGCTTCATTGGATGTGCCAAATACCCAGAGGGGACTGTTATCTACTGCCAAGGCCAGGATCGAGACGGTGACTGCCGAAGTCTTTCGGCTCACCAATGCCTTGCTTGCGGAGGATGCGGAGGTCGTACGCGAGCTCAAGAGCTTGGAGTAAGCGCCGCCAGGGGTTGATGAGGAGGGTTTGCATGTGCACTATCGCCGGGAACCTAGTTGAGGGTGCTGGCCAGACGGTGCGCCTCTTTGGGAACATCGGTTGATACCAGATTATGAAGTACATTGTGGCAGATTGCTGGAGCCAGTGACTGTGCTCTTTCGTACTTCAAATTTGCACTTTGCAGGTAGTTAATCCAATTTTATCTCGTCATCTTGGCTCTCTCTTGTAAAGTTACATCGTTCAAAAATTAAGTGAGAGTATTTATGACGTATTCAAAGCAGTGCCTACTCGATTAGGACGTTTCAGTACTCAAGAAGAGTCGCATCCAGAATGTTGCATGAGGCTTCCCGTAAGGTAGACGGTGGCCTTCGCTGGGTAAGATCTGGGTCTCGCTCGACATTGACGTTTGGCAAGAAGGCCGAACTGAAGTCCTCTTCAGACGAAACTATAACTACCAGTCAGCCATTGTTTCATTCCACGTAGGTACCACCTTACCGTATAGCCAGCGAAGAGCCCGGTAGCGGCAGAGCTCAAGTACAAGGCAACATGACGTACGAATCAAATCAGACTTTGAATCAGAGGCTGCAGTCTCCTCAGTCGCTTCTAATTTGCGACTCTTATCTAGATCGTCAAAGTTTAAGCAGGCTCTGTAGCTTATATTCAAGAGAATGCGCAGCGGCAACAACAGTGTCATCAGGCGTCGGGCCCGCGGATCTCTCGGGTGTGTACTAGCACTTTTTTTTTTAAATCAGGACTGAGCCGCCGAGGCAATCGATGAGACAGACAGCAGTCTCGACATTGTGCATGGTTTTATTAATGAAGATAAGAATTCGGAATTGAGAGGTGATGTGGACGAGAAATGCTCTTATGTGGTTACATATAATTTGCGCTTATTTAGTCACACGATAAACGCGTATATGGAGATATGAACGTAACGGCTCTGCACTTCTCTGTTCTAGAGCAAGGTAGCTCATAGCTTGACTTAGGAAGACAAATCACCAGCCTTCTATGACGCTCACAACAATTAGGGCTAGGAAGTAAGTCTAATGGCTAAGAAGGTTAAGTATTATCATGACAGACCCACCAGGCGGGATTCAAAAAATCCAAACGTGCTCTATGCATCCCGGTTCTCACCAATTAGTGATAGAGTGCCATACAAATTACTGAGCATGTACGTGATAAACTCTTTTCTGAATTTCGCCCATTGTATAGTACTGTAACTGCAATTGCTTGTGTGCAGAGGACGACTTAACTAATACCCCTTTGTAAATATGTACATTTGCAAGTTACAAGTCTTGTAAACACTTCAACGGGCCGAAACTTGGAGAGCTATATCCCGTAGTGAAACTTTATCTCATAAATCAGAAGCTCCGTCCTTGATTGGTTGATTAATGTAGCTAATGGTGAATGGTGGTGGCTAGTGGTGGCTAGTGTCACTAGCCCACTTCATTGTTGGGTTCCCCTTTACACGCAATTGCTAGTTCAAGACTTATTGCCCTAGTATACTGTAAGGTATGTACTTCTCACCAACCCAACAAAAAGGCCTCGTTATGGACCTTTAAAGAAGAGCGCGTTCGTTCTACGAACGCGAATACCTGACCTGAAACAAACGGAGGTACCTAGGGAATGGGATCACACAGTATGTTGGAGAAGGAAGGTCTTGCACGTTTTATCAGCATCGGCAGCTCTAATTACTCGCCAGATATAAATTTCTTCAGCGTATCTATTGTGGCAAGATGGTCCATGGCAAGCACCCCCCTCTTCTGCAGCGTCAGGCACCTCTCCATCCAGAGGTTGCGACTTTGTTCCATTCCAGTCAGGGATAAGGCACTCTTCTCCAAAAGCTTATCCTTCCCTTCGATAATGGCATGCATGCACTTATTGTTGTCCGCCACGGCCCGTTCCTTGGCATATACGTACAGCACATATCGGGTAAGAGCGAGATAGTCACCCGGCACATCCTTTCGGAAAGCATCCAGAGCCCCAACAGCGTCGACCTCTTCTAGAACTTGGCGAAGATGGTTCAAGGCACCGTTTCCAATCGCGTCTAGCATTGCGTCAATGGCATTGATGGCATCGTCGACTTTCACGGTGTTGTCTTCTGTCAGCCACGGCGCTACTCTGTCATAGAATTCCACCCTTTTGGCAAGGCCATCGAGGTCACCGGCGTCCTTCCACAGCTGCTCCACGGCTTTACCCCGCGAAGAAGCTGCTGCCAGATTCTCAAGGCTCCCGCAATCCTTCAGCAACTTACGCACGGATATATCCCGCGAGCAAACTGCTTCAAGATATCCAATTTCACCGGCATCTTCCAAGAGCGCATCCAAGCGCTTATCCACGGCGGGATCCCGCGAACAAGCTGCTTGTATTGCCTCCAAGCCTCCAGCCTCTGTCCACACCTGATTCACGGCCAATCCCCGCGAACAGGCTGCTTTCAGTTGTTCCATGCCACCAGCCTCCTTCAGCGAGGCCTCGAGATCCTTGAATGCCACTGCCATCGCCCTCAAGCCCTGTGTGCCTGCCAATGTCTTCAGGTCTTTGGCACTGGCTGCCTCGTGGTGCTCGTTATGGGCATCGGCACCCTCGATGACTGAGGCCAGCTCATTGAGAGCTTCTCGCAAATCGGTAGTGACGCGAGTGGCAGTAGGGGCATCGTTTTTGACGGCAGTGTGTCTGTCGGCAAGGGCATCGTACTCGAAGTCACGGGCCTGGAGTTGCTGCTGTAAGGCTACATCAAGTAGTCAGCATGCTTATTCTTGAATATGCAAGGGAAGGGCATGAGCTATTCCATACTTACAGGCATTGTGGCTTTCGGCATTCTGGAGCTGTGCTGACAGGTAGTCAGCATCTGGATGGGTTCCCAATAGTTCGCAGGTGACTTACATCTCAGGCAATCGGCTTCCAGCTGCAGGTCGGTCACCTGCTTGGCAAGGGCTTTCTTCTCTTTGGCATGGGCTAGCAGGACGCTGTTCCTCTTGGCTTGACGCACAAGAGGGTAGGCATCGTCCTCGCACTCCAGCTGATCCCTTTCGAGAATCAAGGCATCCAGATTCTCCCGGGCAGCAACGAGCTCTTCGGCAGTCTCTTCATCCTCGATGAAGTCGAGTACGTTGAATTCGGCATATGCGACAGCCCTAGCAAAGTCCAGCGACTCTTTGCTTCGGATGATTTCGCTGGTGACGATCGCTCGGCGTTCTTCGCCCATTGTGATAGGAGCGGCAAAAAAGAAGAGATTGGTAAAGTAGAGGTATGACCAGGCAGAAGATCGTCGTGGTGAGTGGTGGTGGGTGGTGAGAGTACGCGCGTGGGTCGCGCCTTCCTCGACAAGCGTCAACCGGCAACTGCCATTTTACAACATTGAAGACAATTGAGTTCTTGGCACCTGTTTGCAGATTGTTCTCCTCGCTTGTCAATGTATCGCAGTGACCATACCTCTGAACCCATTGTCTTCGCCCTCTGGCAAGATACCCTCTTTCGAAACACCTGGCTTCTGCCTTGGTGAAGTACCAACTATCGCATACTTTGCGGCGGAGTCTGGGCCTCGCAAGGAGCAATACTTCGGACGCACACCCGAAGAACGCGCACTCGTACAGATGTGGACCAGCTTCGCCGAATCTAAGATCTTCGCAATGGCATCGCCTATTCCAGGCCTGCAAAAATACAATGCGGAGGTAGAGAAGGAGAAGCATTTTCGCCATGCCTTCGATCGCCTGTTAGCTAAGGAAAAAAAGCAGAGTTGGTAAGGAAGGATGAGTTCAGTCTGGTGAATTTGAGTGTTGCGTCGACGTTATACTCGCCGTTGAAGTTCTTCATGGATCCAAAGTACAGAAAGAGCTTTCCGAAGACAATGGAGTGGTTCGAGAGCACCTATTGATTTTTGTGAGGAAGGACCAAAAGTTGATGGGAGTGACTAGGTGCCTCCGTCCATGCTAGTGGAGTTGAAGTAGGCTCTCGCGAGGCAGTCCAGATCGAGAGTTGTGTATATGAGGGCGTATGTAGTCTGTGTCTGCCAGAGTCGTAGCACATTGTTGTTGTAGACATGGTGAGCATAGTGTTCTAAACTCAACATGCTAGTATATGCATTATTAGATATTCTGACCCTGCTTTGCCCGCCACCTCCTCTCTGCATTCCCTTCAATCTAGTTCCTCCGTTCTTTCGTATCAGTCGTATGCTCATCGCCTAATAGTCCAAACAGTATAATAATCCAAGCTGAAGAGGGCGATTGAGGTGGGCAATGTGATGAGACAAAACTACGGAAAGCGTACGCCGGAGTATCACACTTAGTATACAATAGTGAAGGTCGTAGCAGAACAGCTCTACCTGCTTCAAAGCACCTCTCCACCCATCATCACTCTGCATAAATTTGCATGCCCTCGTGCTAACTCACGGTTCTATAGGAGGAGACCAGCCAACAATAGAGCTACCTAGGTCTAGGAAATTCATTTCTACAATACAACCTTAACTCCCGCCCTCTAATCATTAGGGCAAAATATGCAAGGTGCCCTCCACATACCTAAGGATATTAAATTTTTGAGTTTAAGAAAGCTCATCCAAATGTACAACGGCTAGCTATATAAGTCTCAAAGCATAAAGAGATAATGAGTGTTGTATTCTTCAAAGTCTTAAGCACTGGACATGGTGCAATTCGCAAACTGACAGTGTGCTCTCCTCAGACTCCCTTCACGTGGCAGATCCTATTCTGTTCGTGACTCTCTGTAGTTAGCGCTTTGGTTGGCGCACCATAAACGAAGGTAGGCGAGATCGCGGTCTCGAGGTTATTTAAAGCGGTGACGCGAGAATGAGGGCGCGTGGCAGCGGCGGTCCTTCTAGTAAGCCTGCAGAGACAGTGCCCAAAGGCAAGGTTGCCGGTAGCGGTGACACTTCTGCGAAGGTTGCCACGCCACAGAAGACTGCCGCCAGCGGTGCCTCTTCTACTGATGCAGCAGCCAGGCACCGGGGCATGTTCTCTATCTTTGCTGGGCAGGTGCCAGCCAAGGAGGATGCCACCAAGGGAGTGCGTGAGGGTGTGCAGAACCTGAACGTCGCCGAGTCGAAGTGGCCCACCCCCACCCACCAGCGATTGCGCCTGCCACTGGAGGTGAAGGTGTATGCCCGCCCCACCTCAAATGTCGTCTATGCCCGCCCTTCTGGCCTTCTTCTGGCGGGCGGCAATGACCCCCGAAGCCGTGCCGAGAAGGTGGCAGCGGTCTTGGAGATGCCGCAAGAAGATCTTCCCGATGAGTGGCCAAGATCTGCCGGCGACTTTAGTGAAGCCTGGCATAGCAATGGTGAGCATCTCTTCTGCTGCCCTAGTTTGCTTGCTGACAGTGAATGGCAGACAAATTGAGCTATGCCGATGGGGACGGCATCCTTGACCCCAGCCATACCGGAGGCGACGCAAAGCATAATTTTTACTGTTGCTATGCCAATGCCCTCACCAAGAAAGGATGCGACAAGGGCATCAATTGCCGTGGCCGCCACAAGGACCTCACAGTCCGGAAGATGGCCAAAATCTGCAAGCAAGGCAAGGTCAAGTTCCTGCGCGATTATGCCGCGTGTGACGAGGCCCGGTCGCATGCCAACCGCGTCAAGAACAACGACGGCCCAGGTCTGCCTCTTTCGCCTTTGCCGCCCGTCACCGATGCCGACAAAGCCAAGCTGAAGGCCTGGCGAGAGCATCAGGCCGAGTGCATGAAGACGCGCAACCAGATTGCCGCCCGTACTGTCAATGCCACTCGCGGAAATGCCACTCGCGGAACTGCCACTCGAGGCGGTTATCGAGGTGGCCATGGGTCTCAGATGGGGCGTCCCAACCCCAATTTCCAAACAGTTTTGCCAGGTGTTGTCAAGTCGGATGCCGAGTATCGTAGGAGTGCCTAGCAGTCTGCCACTGGCAACAATAAGAAGGTTGACTTGGACACTGAGTTCGTGCCGAAGAAGAAGAAGGTGGAGGCGCCCTCGGGCGAATATAAGCCGCCCACCGCCGAGGAGTGTGATGATCTGTCGGATTAGGTGGTGGGTGGTGCCTTTGGACTTGTCGATCGTCTGGTTGGGTAGCTTGGCGGTTTGCGGTAAGCATACTCACTCATTGTAGCTCAAACAACTTGCCGGATCTCGGTATGCTTGTGAGAAATACCACGATCAAGTCATAAACAATAGAAATTCTACATGTCTTTGTAGCGTATTTCTAGACCGTGTGTCTAGTAAGTGAACATGTAACTGACTGATAGATGTTTGCGCAAGCATGAGACAAGCGGCGGTTCCGAATCGAATTCTCCACTCGAACTGCACTCTGGCCTGTTTGAGAAGGCAACGGCTGGCTGGTAACCAAGTGCGGTCGAGCATAATGGGACATGGAGGCGAGAAGAGCGATCCAACAATGGCAGCGACCAGTTCCAAACTTCTGGTATCATATCGGTGCCTGTTGAGGGGCTTCGGAGGGTTTCGGAAGAGCGGCGGTGACGGATGAACGGTTGAGGTCTAACAGCATGTGCCGGTGCTGTGCGATAGGTCTGAAATCGAGTTTTCCGGGAGGTGCGATTGTGAAGGTCAATACATGACATGTTCCTCGGCTGCTCACGCTTCGGCGTGGAGACCTGTAATTCTCATTCATAATTCGCGGCATGATGCATTGGCCCCAACGATCATTATTCAAGGCGTCGTGATGGCGAGCTCATGGGTAAAACAAAATTTTGGGCAAGGAGGGGATTTGCTGAGGTGCATTGAGATGGATCGTTCCAAGGTTTGTCGTTGAGGTGGAGCGCTTGGCGGGCCAACACGTGGTTGAGCTTTATTTGCATGCGACCACCCTGTGGTAGTAAGCCGAGAAGAATAACAGTAGTGATTCTGTGTTAAGATCTCTACTATGAATGCTGTAGAACGCTTGGGTACGGTTTACAGAATACAGTTTCGACGTCAAAGGTAGGGAATTTGTAGACTTAGGGCGGGGAAACATCCCAGAAGGATAACAGGCACTGCATGGTGGGAGCATCACTACACGCCACGAGCCAAGTATCTTCTATCAAGTGCAGAGCAGAAAAGACAAAATGTGAGAAATCCAAAGTGGTATTGAATGCATGCGCGCCAACCATGCTGTCTAAGGTGGGATCGATAAAAATCCAGTCATAACTCCAACCAAAATGCCGCAAATATGTACAAAGAACCAGGGTATACACAAGAAAAGCAAAAATCAACCTCCCTCGCCTCGCCCGCTTAAGCTAAGTGCATGTGCTGGCCCGCCTCCTGCGGTGCAGGCTATCGTGCCTCTTGTGGTGCGATCCACCGGGAGCACGTACACCTTCCCATCACCACCAACGACGGGCTGGCATCTAGCAGCGTTCTTTGAAGGATAGGGAGGAAAGTTGGGCTCCGCGGTAATCTTCCCAGTCAGTCTTCTAGGCCAAGCAAATCCACCACCCATTCCACCAGTCTCCTTGCCGAGAACTGCCAGTCTGGTGACCTTGAAGCTCTAAGCTAGAAGACGGTACTCTTCCTATTGTCAGAAGGGGTAGTCAGGGGCTTGGGTTCGGCCGTGGTAGCTCGTCTGTTCGCGGCAGGCTGCCCACTTTGACCAGAAGGCCAAGCAAATCCACCACGCATTCCACCAGTCGGCTTGCCGGAAACTGCATATTTGGTGAGCCGACCGCCCGAAGCTTGAAGGCCGGTAGGCTTCACAGGAGGGGGGATGGGCAGGGGCTTGACCGAGACGGCTGGTTTGTTCGCGGCAGGGGTGGTGGGTTTCGTGGCGTTAGCAGGAGAAGTAGGCTTGGACGCGAGATCCGACGTGGATGGCTTGGGAGCAGCACCACCACCGCCATTCTGGTAGACCTTTAGAGCATTGATGTTCCAGTAGGCGTTGGTAAAAGCGGACGGGTTGTTCTGGACGAAAGCGTTGCATGTGGCAGCCTTGGACTTGCAGGTCGAGGTGCTCCAAGTATTGCCGGCCCAGTCACCGCAGAAAGTCGTGTCAAACACAATCTGCTGGTTTTTGAAGAACTTGTCGATGTTGCAGGCCGACTTTTCCCACTTCGCGCCCGGCTGGCCCCAAGATGAAGGGTTGGGAGAACCACCAAGCGCATCCTTGGGCACACTGCCACGGGGGAAGAAGAAGATCTGAATGTGGTCGCTAGTCCACTCTGTTGCGTAGACACCACCGCCCTTGTTGTTCAGAGGCGCACCATAGCTCTTTGTGTCTTTCGAGGACAGACCGCATCCTGCGTTCGCGTCCTGGCCAGCCGCCTTGACATCGCAATTCGGGGTCTTTATGGTGCTGCTGTAGGCAGTGCTGTTCTGCCCAATGCTGCAACCGGGGCTAGTGTGGAGCGCGAAAGCGTTTGTTGCCTGCTCGTGGACACCCTCAAGGATATCAATCTCACCAGACGTTGGCCAGTCGGGACCGACTGTCCAGAAGCTGAGGAGGCGTTAGCGCGAGATCGATAACAGCAGTGAAGTACGTACGCAGGCCAAGTGCCGCAGCCGAAAGGCATGTGCTGAACGTCTATGATGATAAGACCCTTGTTGTAGATCTTCTTGCTCGTGAGACGAATGCTGGCCCTTCCAGCTGGGTCCTGGCTCTTGGTATCAACACCCCACGAGGCCTTCGCCGTGGTGTTGAGCAGATTCAAGCTCTTGGCTGTGGCCTGGTCGACATATTTGACGAAGCCGTTAGTCGGATCAGGGGCAGTGAAGAACTCGAAGTTGGAGAAGAAGTCATTGGACATGTAATCGTCCTGGAGCACGTAGGCAGCTAGTGCGGTAGACGCAAAGGCCGAAGCGGAGACAAGAGTCGAGAAATGCATCTTCAAGATGAGTAAGGAATGATGTGCGTGGAAGACAAGAATGACTGGAGAAGGAAAAGAGCGTGGAAGACAAGAATGACTGGAGAAGGAAGGAAAAGAGCGTGGAAGACAAGAATGACTGGAGAAGGAAGGAAGGGAGTGTGGAGCTGCAGACTGTGGAATGGATCTCTGAAAAGCGGGATGGGACAAGTGTAGATATAGGGCCCAAGGCCTGCGTGGGTGTTATTGAAGAACGTCCGAGGGATTCATACCAGCACATATGCTCGAGCCGCCTTCCCAATGCGATCCAGGGTCTGCTTTCACGCCCAGCCTACAGCTCCCGGTTGATGGGTGACATGTCTACTCAAGCTTTGTTCCGAGCACCGGACGAAGCCACACTATCCACGGCATGGGTAGATATCCGCATTCATCACCGGCCTTGCTCGTTTGAAGGAAAGAGGCAGCCAGCCACTGGCAAGCCCGTACGCTGTGCTGCCTCTGGACGGTAAAGAACATGCACATGGTGGTGTTGTTTCAAGGACATTTGGTAGGCCCGGTGATGGCTGCCCTGCCGCTGTCAGTCTGGATGGCGGCATCAGCGTGTGAAACGACTAGTGATGGGATACATAGAACGGTGCCTGATGATCGAGCCGACTTGGGCATCTGGTTCGCTGGAGGCGGAATGAAACGATGTTTTGGACTCGTTTCGGCTCGCGGCTGTCAATGCTGGCGCCGAATAGATGAGTAATGCCGAGTTTTGTAAACGCTCTGACCAGTAGCACGCCGCAGTGACTGTACGCCGAGCTGCCGGCCCCCACCCACTCTATCCCCATCACCAGCGCCCGCACAGTCGATGAGAAAATTGCAGGCACAGACTCTACTCAACCACAACACCTCTCATACATGTGCGCGCCATCCCATCGCGCCATCCCATCAATCGCGCCACGTGTCTCTCCCCGTCTCTCCCAGATAGTACCTTGGCTTCTCATGATCAAAATCCAATAATTCACCCTTCGCGGGCGCACCGCCTCCATTACACCAAACACTCCTGCGGACTTGTCAACTAATTCGCAACCGTAGAGCTTGGGCTTCCCAGCGACCAAGTAGGCCATAAGAAGCTTCCAATAGACATGCCTGTCTCACATCTTGTTCCGTGCAAGCAAATGATCCGTTTCCTTTCTAACGGCCCGGTTCTCGGCCAAGCCCTGGAGAGCATGAGCGAATGCTCAATCTAGCTTACACAATGAAATGCCGTATTCTGTTTGAAACGCATGCACCGTTGCAAGCGATCTAGAAACAAGCTCGCATCTGGGCGGAGTCTATGGTAGTTTCAAGACTTGATCTTCATGCGCTGTCATCTTGAAAATAGGTGGTTCCATTAGCCAGGTTTGCCGTCATTTCAAGCTCATGCTAGTGACCCTGCAGGATGGTTTAGTTGATGATACCATGGTAGCGCCCGGCATAGACCGCAAGCGATGAGGACCGGGTGTCCGCGCCGCCGATGTTGCTGATGCTGCTATCGTGCACGACATAATCACGATACATGGCCAAAATCTTCAACATCACTTTGCGTAGTCGGATGTCTGCGCATAATGATCCTGTTTTAAAGTGTCAACGAACTCCGGTTAGGAAACCTCCCTTCAGGCGTTCAGGCGCACAGCCACTGTCCGTCTTGTTCACATCGTAAGTTATTATCGTATCGACGGACTTCGGATCGAACCGTTCTCTAACTTTATTTCAGCACTTGCGGGTTCGTCATGGAGCGCTTTCGTTCCGTCGGATATTTTTGTGAGGAGTGTAGCCTACTGTATATGGTGAATGGTGCGTCGGGTCCACTTTATTGCGACTGCACATGTCGTTTGAGTGAGAAACAGCAATCGTCTATTGATGAAGCTACAAATACAACAGAGCGTCTAAGTAACACCAGACTCACACACGGCTTTTGGAATGGTTTCCGCTGATTCACCGTCTCAGCAACGCTTCAGGAGTCAATTACCCGCCTTACCGAGTTCACCGACTGTACAACTGGTACTGGAGAAATCCTCCGCTGCTGTATGACTCCAATAATTTCCGTCGACATCACGGTAATGTCGTGAATACGGCTAGTTAGATATGACCTCTCTTTGCACAGCATGAGCAACAGCCTCATCATCATTGCCGTCGCCATAATTCACTGAAACTGGTCATTCCGCCCCACCACCATCATCACCTTCCCCTGAACCTTGAACTCTATCTGTCCCAATCTGACAATATGCAGCAAGATTTACCTTCTCACCGCATTAGCGACGGCAACGTACCACCATCGGACCATTGCATCCATGTTCTCACCAGCTTCAGTGCAATCATGGGGCACACCTTCCGTAGTCCAGTGGGAATCCATAAAGACGTAGACGTAGACCCCGTAATACTCATCCAAGGGAGGTACAACGCCCAGTACTTCACTTAGAAGACGAGCTGTTACCATCTCAAGAGTGAGGTTGCGTAGCTTGCGACCAACACCTGACAATCTGCAATCGTTGAACATCGAAGGACAAACTTTTACCTGCCCAATAGCTAGCTACTTATGCTATTATGAGAATCTAAATCATCTGGTATGTATGGGGTATATACTGCGATTACTGCAAAGACTCCACAACAATAGCCGAAGCGCCACCTCCACCGTTGCAGATGCCTGCGCATCCAATCTTGCCCTTCTTCTCCTTTAGTACGCCGAGGAGCGTTGTGGTAATCCGAGCACCTGAAGCACCCAAAGCGTGACCGAGGGCTACCGCGCCACCGTGAATGTTGACCTTCTCCTCGTTGAGGCCGAGGATCTTCATGTTGGACAGAGCGACAACGCTAAAAGCCTCGTTGATCTCGAATGCATCAACAGCGCTCTGATCGATCTTGGCGTGCTTCAAAGCCTTGGGAATGGCGAGAGCGGGTGCGGTGGTGAACTTTGAGGGGTTCTGTTCGGCGTCTCCCCACCCCAAAATCTTCGCAATGGGCTTCAGGTTGTGTTCCTTGACAGCAGCCTCGGAAGCGAGCACGAGAGCGGCGGCCCCGTCGGACAAGGGAGAGGCATTGGCAGCGGTGACAGTGCCATTGGATTTGAACGGCGAGCGGAGGGTCTTCGTCTTGGCCTCGTTGAACTGGAAAGGTTAGCCAGTTGCTCTCATGAGTGTGTTCCATGCACTTGCATTCTTGGGCTCGTCATCACTGTCGACGGTGATGGCCGGCTTCCCACGGCCGCCAGAGACCTCGACAGGAACAATCTCCTCCTTGAACAAGCCCGCCTCCTGAGCTGCAATGGCCTTCTTGTATGACCGGATGCAGTAGTCGTCCTGCTGCTCACGATTGAAGCCGTGGTCATCTGCACACTCCTCTCCCTGAAGGCCCATGTGCTCCTTCTTATAAGCGTCTGTCAAGCCATCCTTCAACACGCCGTCCACCAACGATTGGTCGCCGAACTTCGCTCCCGTCCTCAGGTTGGGTAGGTAGTGGGGAGTGTTCGACATGCTCTCGGTTCCTGCAGCAACGACAATGTCGGCATTGCCGGTGATGATGGTCTGGGCTCCGATAATGAGGGCTTTGATGGAGGAAGCGCACACCTTGTTCACGGTGGTGGCAATGGTGGACTCAGGAAGGCCGGCACCGATGGCACATTGACGGGCTGGGTTCTGACCGAGACTACCAGGACGCTTAGCATGCACTTAGAAGGTATAGAGGTGGTTTTCATACTTTGCGGAGAGCACATTGCCAACGAAGACCTCCTGGACATCCTGGGGCTTCACACCAGCACGCTCCACAGCAGCTTGAATGACGCGTTAGCCCAAGGTCAATTTTCAGATAAGTAGGTGGTTCTACGCACCCTTGATGGCGTGGGAACCAAGCTGGATGGCACTGAGACTCGAAAGGGAGCTTTTATTTTATTAGTTTACTGCTTGTTGCCCCGCGATTGGGAAGACATACCCCAGGAACATGCCTGTAGGCGTTCGGGCAGCCGAGACAATGTAGACAGGCGGGAGGGAAGACATGTTGAAAGTCTGCAGCTTGGGCTTGCGGAGAAGGAGGAGAATTGAAACCAAAAGCCAGAGGTGAAGGTTTTGTGCTCTGGACTCTTGAAGGAGCGAGAAGCATGAGCGAGGGGCGTAATGGCTCCGATTGGTCGGCGATTAGTTATTGTTCACCGCCCGACGCACGAGATACTCGACTCTCCTCGTTAGGTATTGGGTAACGAATTGCTAGAATATACACATATAAAACTTACGATAGTACTCCCTTGTAGCTGAAAGTACCATAATATAACGTGACCGTTCTTGTTGCCGGGCCGGTGAAATGTATCACCGCGCCGGGCGCTAGGGCTGCATTTTCTGGATAGCTTCGCGCAGCTTGGTGACGCTCTACTCCACTGCCCTGCACCAATCGTTGAGATGGACGACTTATATGACGAGTATGTACCCCCGTTGCAGTCGTATACAAGCTCGATATTGACTTTTTCAGGTTCGGTAATTTTATCGGCGAAGCCGAGAGCGACGACGATGTCCAGTCCACCGGCGACGCAGCGGACGCCTACGTGCTCGACGATGAGGCTGAGGAAGAGGAGGCACACGACCAACAGCTCATGGAAGTGGATGAGGGGCCCTCGAATGCTGTGATCCTACACGAAGACAAGCAATACTACCCCTCCGCGTCCGACGTGTACGGTCCCGATGTCGAGGTGCTGGTGGAAGAGGAGGACGCGCAGGAGCTGTCGAAACCCATAATTGAGCCCGTTGTACAGAAGAAGTTCACCATTTCAGAGTCGGATCTGCCGCCCGTACACTTCTCGCGCCAGCTTATGACGGATCTGATGAACTACCCCAACCAAATACGAAATGTCGCAATTGCAGGCCATCTGCATCACGGAAAGACAGCGTTCATGGATATGCTGGTGATGGAGACACATGATATCCAGCATCGTCTAGATTCCAAGAGGGGGAAGAAGCGCGAAGAGCAGCTACGATATACGGACGTGCACACGGTCGAGCGCGAACGAGGGCTTTCGATAAAGGCAGCACCCATGACTCTAGTCCTGCAGAACACATCACAGAAGTCGCACCTAATAAACATTATCGATACACCTGGGCATGTCAATTTTGCTGATGAGGTAGCCGCATCGTTGCGGTTGGTTGACGGGGTGGTGCTGGTAGTGGACGTAGTCGAGGGCGTGCAGATCACTACGGAGCTAGCCATCAAACATGCAATCTTGGAAGACCTTCCCCTGACGCTGGTCATCAACAAGATGGACCGTCTGATCCTCGAACTCAAGCTTCCACCGCGCGATGCCTATTTCAAGATAAAGCACGTAATCGAAGAGGTCAACACGGTTATCGAGAACACCATCCCGGGCAAGGGCGAGAGACGGCGTGTAAGCCCTGAAAAAGGCAACGTCGCTTTTGCTTGTACGAGCATGAGATGGTGCTTCACTCTGCAGTCCTTCGCAAAGATGTACGCCGAGTTTTACCCTGGACCTGCAAAAGCGCCCGGTTTTGGAAAGCCGACGAAGAACTTTGACGTCGACAAATTCGCTGTCCGTTTGTGGGGAGACATCTTCTACAATCCGTCGAGCCGCAAATTCAGCCGCAAAGGACAGGAAGAGGCGTCCCAGCGGTCCTTCGTGCACTGGATTCTGGAGCCCATTTACAAGCTCTATGCGCACACGCTCAGCGAGAGTGCCGAAGATTTGAAGGATACGCTTGACCAGCTGGGTATCCGCCTCAAGCCTTCAGAGTACAAGACGGATGCCAAGGAACTGATGAGGCTTGTTTGCCAGCAATATTTTGGTCCCTCGACCGGCTTTGTGGACATGCTGGTCCAGCACGTGCCATCGCCAATCGACGGTGCCAAGAGGCTGCTCGAGAAGCACTACACTGGACCCTTGGACAGCAAGACTGCCGAGTCTATGGGGAAGTGCGACCAGGACGGGCCGTTGGTCGTACATGTTACGAAGCTCTTCAATACATCAGACGCCAAGTCATTCCACTGCTTAGGGCGAGTGCTGAGTGGTGTCGCCAAAGCCGGTACCTCAGTGCGGGTACTCGGTGAAGGCTATACGATCGAAGATGAAGAAGACATGGTGGTTGCAACAGTAGCAGACACATGGATCGCCGAATCAAGGTACAACGTTTGGACAAGCGGTGTACCAGCAGGAAATTGGGTTTTGCTCGGTGGCGTTGACAACTCTATTGTCAAGACCGCCACCATCGTAGCTCATAAGTTGCCGGACGATGAAGACGCATACATCTTCCGTCCGATCCGTCACTTCTTCGAGTCCGTCTTCAAGGTTGCGGTCGAGCCTATCAATCCCTCCGAACTCCCCAAGATGCTTGACGGACTCCGCAAGATCAACAAGTCGTATCCCCTCATCACCACCAAAGTCGAAGAGTCGGGCGAACACGTTATTCTTGGCACTGGTGAGCTGTACATGGACTGCGTGCTGCATGATCTCCGACGATTATACGCAGATATGGAGATCAAGATTTCAGATCCTGTAACCCGCTTCTGTGAGACAGTCGAGGAGATGTCCGCCATCAAGTGCTACGCTCTCACACCCAACAAGAAGAACAAGATTACAATGGTTGCAGAACAGCTTGAGTCGGGTATTGCGGAAGACATTGAGTCTAATAGAGTCAACATCAAGGACCCTGTCCGTGTAGTGGGCAAGTTCTTCGAGGAGAACTACGGCTACGATCTCCTTGCCTCGCGAAACATATGGGCATTCGGTCCCGACGAAATGGGCCCAAACATCCTGCAAAATGACACACTCCCCTCGGAAGTCGACACGAAAACTCTGCGCTCCGTTCGGGACACTATCCGTCAAGGATTCAGCTGGGCAACGCGCGAAGGACCGCTCTGCGAAGAGCCCATCCGCAATACCAAGTTCCGAATCACTGATGTGGAGCTTGCATCCGAAGCTATATTCCGCGGCGGCGGCCAGATCATTCCTACCAGCCGGCGAGCGTGCTACTCCAGTTTCCTGATGGCGAGTCCCCGGTTAATGGAGCCCGTTTACAGTTGCCGTATGATTGGGCCCGCCGACACGAAGGGCAGTCTATATACGGTCCTTTCGAAGCGCCGCGGTCACGTCCTCTCCGATGAATCCATCGCCGGTACCCCTCTCTACAACGTCCACGGTCTCATCCCTGTCATTGACTCCTTTGGTTTCGAGACCGATCTGAGGGTACGTATATCCTTTTACAAAACGCATTCCTAAACATAAGATGATGTACTAACTTCAAAGTAGATCCATACACAAGGTCAGGTTTCGCTCTCGCTCGCCTTCGAGAAATGGCAGATCGTGCCCGGTGATCCGCTCGACAAGGAGATCAAATTGCGCCCGCTTGAACCAGCTGATGCGCGCGCGACGGCCCGCGATTTCGTGCTAAAGACGAGGAGGAGAAAGGGGTTGGCTGAGGACATTTCAATTGGGAAATTCTTAGAGCCGGAGCTATTTAGGAGTCTGAGGGAGAGTGGGGTTTTGGATGGAAGTTCGTAGATGCCGGTGGCAGGGACAGGCAAAGATTGAGGCCTCAGCAAGGTCCGAGTCGTCGGATGCATCATAACTTGGCCTAAAGCGCGTGCAGCAGGACTGAAAGCAAGGACCGGGAGGAGTAGTGGCGCGAAATGATGAAATATACCCATTTGAGACGACATTGCGCTTTTTGGTCTTTGGAAGTAACTACTATCGCATTGCTATGGTATGAACTACTTTTCGAAACGTCTCTCACCACTCCTTAGATTGGACAATTTATACACACTTCACACCTCCAAATACCCTTCACTTCCCCAAACACGACACACCCTCATCACCTCCATATACCTGCCTGATCTCCGAGAAACCACCGTTAGAATCTCTGAGAAATCCGTCGCCCATGTATAATTCCAAATCCTCTCACAACATGTTCCGTCACCTCCACATTGCACCTCATTCATCTTGCAACAGATACCGACTTTTTCTCAGAAATCCAGCAGCATATCATCATCCTCGATTTCATCATCGTATTCACCCGCGTTCGCCAGTGGAACTTGAGGCCCAGCGGTCCCTTGGCTCGCGTCTATCATCCCCAAATTGAGGAACTCTGAGAAGTCATCTGCGTTCTCCTTCGAACTCGCCGTAAGGTTGGAATCAACAGTCATCTGCAACAGCTCGGAGTCGATAGCCTCTCCGAACCCATCTGGGCTTTCCTCTCGAGCATTGGAAGCACCATTAACGCTCGTGAAATTAGCTTGCTGGGACTGGTGTGTAGGGTCATGCGACACAGAGGGCGTGGGACTGGATGCCGTTCTCACTTGCTGCGTCCACGCATTCACGTACTGGAGTCCATCCAGATCTGCGTCGACGATTTCTCGCTCATTCAGCTTATTCAGCGCATTGCGTATTCCGTCCATGACCTCACCCTCAGTATCAGCGCAATCCTCACGTTCGTATATGCCGTCTAACATCCGCACAACACTTGCCGTCCACGACGCCAACGTGACTTCCGTTATCGATCCGCCGAAAGCCTCAAATGGAAACTCAGAGGAGGCATATCCCCATTCAAGACTGTTTCCCAGTGCCGCATCCATATTAATCTTGCTCATGCGATCAACAAAGCCGCCGATGCCGAGGCTGATGTACAGATCGAGGTTGTGAGTGCGGTATTCCTGTGGCACTTGCTCGAGCCGTAGTCTAGATGATCGCATTCGCCGCATAGCGTCCGAAGTTTGGCGATGAGGAGGTAGGTGCAGAGGCTTATCATGCCGTGGCGTAATTCGTGTACGTGTCCGAATTGGTGACTCAAGTAGAGGCTCCCCGGTTTCTTCACGGTCCTTGTAGGCTTGCAATTGTGCAGCTATCTGCCTAGTTGTCTTAGAGGTAGGCGACATGCCTCGATCGTTGTTTGATTGCGTAGATGGCATGAACTGAGCTTGCGACACATGATGAGGGCCTGAGAACGATCCTGCAGAATTAGGTTGAGGCTGGGTTTCCCTCTCGGCGTACTTGCGTAGCTGTTTAGTAATACCGGAAGGGTCAAGGCTAGAACTGCATTGGGTGTTGAATCGGCCTGATTGTCGAGGAGCGTCCAAGGATGATGCACGCGAGTACGACTCATGATGAGCAATATGCTGACTTGGGCGAGGGAAACTGCGCTCCCCATTGGCTGCTATACCAGCCATTTCGCCGTGAAATTCTCCTAACCGACCATTGATGGGTGTGAAAGAAGATGGTCCAGGCAGTAGCTCAGCTAAAGAACGCTCTTGACGTTGAGGTCTCTCCTTACCAAAGAAGTTGCGGATATCGGTGTTGTTCTTTGAATGGAGCTCTTCATCTCGAGGGAACATAGACACTTCAGGACCGCGTGCCCGCTTTGGTTTTCGTTGATGGGTCCGCTGAGAGGGCACAAGCCTACGCATGGGTTGGCCAAACCAGTCAGTATCTGGTTGCTCAGGTCTTGATGGTTTAGAGCGACTATTCCGACGCGGCTGCTTGTGCTGGGTGCGACATGGAGCAGGTGACGAAGGATATATCGTATCCGCAAGTCTATTTTGGACATTTCTTGCGCTTGTGAAGGATTCGAAAGGAGTGGATATACTAGCCTTTGGTGTTGAAGGGGCTGAGACGTGAACTACGGCATCTGAAGGGAATGCACAGGATCCTCGAACTAGCGGTAGTTCAGTACCGGATTTAGACGGCTCAGTGAAACTGCTGTCAATAGGGAGCATCTTACTAGCTGGAGGCGACAGTTGCTGCATGCTACCGTAGGGCTTATCGTCGAACGAAGACCGCAATATGGGCGACTTGGAGCATGTCTGTGGTGTCAAGGGTGGCTGTAATGGTGGTTGGTGATAGCTTGCAGCAGGTGTGGGCGACCTTGACGCTAGATTGGGATCACCATGAGCTTTCGCAGGAGTCATCAACTGTGCATTGTTGATGGGCTTCTTCGTCCTTGTATTCATCATTGCAATAGTCCACGGGTTGGAAATGGTAGCAGCTCGGCGTCCTTCCTCTTCTTCGACTTCGGCGGCTTGATTTTCATCGACAAACTGTAGATCCTCTTCATCGATACCGTACATGCTGGACCTCCATAGTCGCTGCCCTTTGCGAGACTCTGGGGTATCTTTTGCGTCATCGTCGCTTGATACAGCGTCTTCGTGAACCATGATCGGCGTCTTGGAACGGGTGGCAATATCTTCATAGCTATGTACACCTAGACGTTGAGTAGACATTGACGGTTCTGATTCTTCAGCAATGTCGCCGACTTTGACTAGCGCCTCCGGGTAGTAAGATGCGAAGAGCTTGTCGACAATTGCAATGACTAGACACTCATCCTCAAATAGCACATTGTCCTTTGCGGGCTCAATGTTCGGATCGTAGCTGTCGGGCGGGCAGGTGATGTTCAAGCAGAAGAAAGGTTCTCTCACTGATCCTAGCCTCGGACTACACTTGCAAAGTCTCTCCTTGAACGTAGTTACAATCTTCTTTGGTGTTCCGCGTGCCGTTGAAACAGGCCTTGCATCGACAGAGACAAAACCTCCTTGATTCGCGATCTTCGATCCAATTGCGTCTGGCTTTGGGAGGTAAGCGTGCACTTCGAAGCCGTCACTCTCCATGGCTGTCCAGTCACACTGCAGGGAGCAATCTTTGTTGATAACTTTGAGAACGGCATCTTCTACGTTGGCGTCTTTCTTAGGAGCGTACATAAAGTCGCCCTTATTCGACTTGGCCTTCAAGACGCGAAGGCTGAAGCGAACTGTGGGTCTTGCGAGGGCGTAAGCCTGAACCATTCGGCGGACCTTAGTGAGACATTTTGCTGAGTTCTTGAGCGCGGCTTGCTTTCGGACAGGCTGATACTTGAAGAGGTCGGTAACCTTGACGGTGCTGCCTACTGGGGCGGATGTACGTTCGGTACTCGAAATGGTCAGTCTCGATTATGTTCTCGCCAAAACTAAGCGATATGTACTCACTACTCAAGCTCACCACTCCTTCCAAACTTCATCTTGACAGCGACAGGCTCACCCTCGACCCTTGTCGCGACCTCCAGCGCCCCACTCATTTCAGCCGTGCTTGCAAGTGCTTCACCCCTGAACCCCAGCCATTTTCCACATACCTCCTTCAAGTCTTCAAAGTCCCGGATCTTGCTTGTACAGTATCGACGACATAGCAGTGGTCGATCTTCCTGCGGGATACCGTGGCCCGTGTCTTTGACCTGAATGGAGTCAACAGTGTTGAAAGTGATGTCTACGAAGATGGCAGCTGCTCGTGCGTCGAGGGCATTGTCAATGAGCTCTTTAACCACCGAGCTGGGATCTATGAGAACCTGGCTAGATCCTAGTTGTCTCACTGTTGTTGGTGAGAGAGTTGCGATGCCGGGGAGAGTGACGGCAGCATCGTTTGCACCCTCTGCCATTCTCACGATAGGAACGGGCGGATCGATAAAGACGATGTTGAGGGAGAAAGAAAAGTCAAGGGGCTTGACGCTCATGGTGCGCGACTACCTCACTCGTGCCTGCCCTCTTCACCATCCCATCTAGGAAAGCACCCGACATCTGCAACCGCGTCATCACGTGACTGTCGATTTACCTAATATCTGGAAGTCTTGCAACAGTTTTGATGGGAACAGGTAGCCCAGACATTGTCTGCTTGTTCTTGTTGTACATTCAGAGGGTCTGATTGCGCGCTTCGCCCAAGAAGTAGATACAAATGAGCCTTAGTCGGGGATCTCCAGATGTCACTATAGACAAACTATAACCTAGAAGGAATAGTGGAGAAGATTCTCTGTAAAACTTGTCCAACGGAGATACAGTATCCAGCACTTCACTTACAGGACGTACTCCTACCGTTTTGAGAGCAAGCGTCTGATGCGTCATCGCAAAGATGCTCGCAATGTGACCAATCAGCATTCAACCGGCTTGCGCAGGCGGCAGGCCTCAGCCTCATAGATAAAGGCGAGGACTCGCATGCACAACTGCTTCGTCCTTGCCGAGTTTCCGTCTTTCCAACCTCTTAAACATGTCCTTCATAACAGATGCCGCTCGCTGGCGCGCACTCAGCACCCGCGACGCCACCGCCAATGATCACTTTGTTTACATCGTGAAATCCACACGAATATACTGTCGACCGACTTGTCCAGCCCGACTCGCCCGGCGCGCCAACATCGGCTTCTGCAACACACCTGCGCAAGCTGAAGCCGCAGGCTATCGTGCTTGCAAGCGGTGTAAGCCCGATGTGAAGTCCACCGAAGATCCTCAAGAGAAGGCTGTTGCAAAGGCGTGTACACTGATCGCGGAAGCGGTATCGAATGGAGGAGTAAACGGCAGTTTGAGGCTGCAGGACCTTGCGAGGGGTGTTGGGTTGACTCCACGGTACTTCCATAAGATATTCAAAGACAAAAAGGGAATGACGCCAAAGGAGTATGCAAAGGCAAAGATGAATGAGAGTAGGGACGGATTGGCCGCTGCGCCGCACGATACCATGGTGGATCTGAACTCTTTCAACCTCGCCGCATTCGACTTCAATGACTTGGTCAACTTCGATCTGGAAGAGCCCCTGCCAATGGAAGAACCGTTACCCACAATGGACTCGCTTCCGGGCATGTTCGGGATCGAGATCGATGCGAATGTCCAGGGAACTGCACCCGCTCTGGGAACATTCGACCCGAATGTCGTAGACGCTGGGCTCCTAGACGTCGACAAAGTCTCAAAATGTATTGAATCCGAGACAGCGCTGATGGCAACAACGGCTGCGTTCGAATTGGACGCTGCTCTGGTTCTCAACTCCGAGACTCTGTCGGACTTGAACCAAGGGATGTACAAAGACATATTCATGTAGAAAGGCAGCTTCATGTATTCGAATGCAATTCTACCTGTTCGCGATCAGCCTTAACGGTGTACCAATACAAGCTAGTCCTTCGAACGCTCGTCATGCCCATGCACCCACAAGTGCCATTAGTGCAGCGCCCCCTACCACGCTTCCACATGCTTGTAGGCGCCTCTTCCCCTTCAGTGTCACGTAACTAGCATCGCTCAAAAAGTCCTCCGCTAGTAATTCGACTAGACCTGCAAAGAGCAAAAGCCCACTGGATATGGCGTTCATAAAGCCAACTGTGAGCAAGCCGGCCTGACTGGCAGGGTCATATAAGTTATGAATTCCCAAACCAATGGCCTGTCCGATAGGTGTAGTAGTTCCATATGCCAGCGCCATTAGCCAAGGCCTTATAGAGCCGGGTGGGAAGCGGACAGCGCTTATGCGGGAGCCAAGAGCGAACCCTTCAAAGGTCTGGTGGAACGATATGGCGACTAGTAGCACGATGAAAGAAGTCCCCGTCGCGACGGAGAGAGCCATGCCAATGAAGACACTGTGAAACAAAATGCCAGCTTCTAAAAGTAAACACTGCAGTAGGAGCTTCTTGTGTTGCGCCTCAGTCATCTCAGGTGCCGGCTCTGCCTCGTGTGATGAAGCATGGCGGACGTCCTTGCGGGCGGAGGGCCGTGCAAGAAGACGGGACTCGTCCTCGGAATCGTTGGAACGTCGCGGACCAAGCTCTTCCGGATCTATATCGAGATCGGAGTCTGCATCGTCATCGACGTCTTCGTATGCACTATTAGGGCCTTCACTTGCATTCTGTGTGACACTGTTGGGTGAGGTAACGCCGATTGAAGGCGATGTACCAGCCATCAGATTGTCCGATGATGCTGGCATCTCATGAAGCACAATGTTTGGGACATGCCCATTCGCGCGGAACCTTCCGAAGCTGTTCGTTCGCCTGTGTCCGGGCCGCTCGTGAGCAGCATGATCGTGATCTTGTCCACCGAAGCCTTCATAATCATGAACGTGTCCTGCCCCTTTCGATGCAAAGAACATCTCGATGCCCACGACAACGAAGACGGCCACCATCGCTATCAAGCCGGGCATGGCTGAGTAGCCTTTATTCCAAAATCGCGGCAAGCAGGGATCGGTGAGAGATTGAAAGGCAGTTGGAAGCAGGTGCACGAAGGCCGTTGCAATGAGCACGCCGGTTCCGAAATGGCGACTCAGGAATAGGAACTGGTGCGGTACAGGCAGTCGGGGGAATCGTTTGACGATAATGGGGAACGAGCATGCTGGCGTCGGTAATCAGCTGTGCCCGGCGATGAGTGACTAACTCGGCATTCAGGGAATACTGACCTCCAGTACTCAGAGCCAGTATCAGAACCAATGCAAAGATGTGTGCTGGCGTGTTGTAATGCCCTCTGCCACCTTTCGTTCCGCACTCGGGCTTCTCATGTTGTTGACGGCGGAGGAGTTCGGCGCGCAGCAAATGTGTTGGGATGTCGAGCCAGTCCAGGCCTGAGACAGCATCAGTCATGATTGCGATGGCGACGGCAGCAGTGCGAGGACGGCGGGAGCTCACTGACCTGTGTCTGTGCTAGCGTCTGCGTTTCGGGCGGCGTCCGTCATTGTTGTTTGCGCAGGGCGGGAGTCTTTGGAAGGCGAAGGGGGCGTCACCAGATAAGAACGGGGTTTCCTCTCTCCCACTACAACGTCATTCCGAGACGTCTAGTCATGATGGCGACGAGGTCAGGCCTGCACCACTGAATTGTGGTGAGTTTATCGAAGCATTTCCCGCTCACTTTTCCACCGTTTCCGTTGCCAAATCCGGTTGCTCTGCCAAGTCGCCAAAGCTGTCCCGCATCATCCGCCCGTGTCCACCCCTGCCGCATCGTGGCGCTGATATCTTTAGAACTCGAATCCGCCAACAGGGGCACTAGAAACAAAGGAACAATGGGCAATACCGTCCTCAACACATTCCCGCTGTGCTGTAGAGGAAGAAGCTCGACCTGGACTTGACGCTCTAGTATTGAGGAGGGGAAAAGAACCAGCGTGTCGCTCATGCCCGCAGCGACCTCGTAACGCCATCTCACCTACCCACTGATAATCCGGACGTCTCGTCAGATGGACCATCTACCACTGTGCACCCAACATGGCCTTGCGTGATCAGTCATCTCCCCTCGTCGCCATCTGAGAACCAAACAGCACATCTCCTGGATCGTCGCTGATAGTCCGGGGACAAAGCTATTTTGAGTACAACACCGCACCGTTCCGTATGGGGAAGTCACTATACATATAGCCCCAATTCCCTTCCCGTGCTTCTGAAACCCTTCCATCTCCTCGAAGAAAGAAGAAAGCGAAGTCGGCAGCACAAGTAGGTAATTCTCTGATGTTCGATACCTCTGAAGCAAAGGCTAACGTTGGCAGGCGACCCCTGACTTCGAGCCTAAGACCAATCAGGACCTCGTATAGTCACGAGACCTTGGAACCCTCCAGCAGCCCCCAGTCGCACTCTAGCGTTGCTGTGGCACCAGCGTGCTGGGAAGCGGCAAACCCAGCATCGTCGGCCTCAAGATGGTGGCGAGGATTTCTCGATTAGGAAGTTTTTGCCTGATCGCCTTTTGCAATACTTTCCAGGGCATAGCCTTCTAGGCTACACACCACCGACTCCTCGGGACCTGGCACACAAAACGTCTGCCCGCGAAGTGTGGGGACGGCCCGATGGAGATGCAGCGGGACTTGTACACAGGCAGGCAGTCGACCTCACCACCCATCGTGCCCGCCCAGCAGGAATTCCTTTTCGTCGACAATGCCAAAGCCAAGAGCTCGCGGCAGGGACGTCGAAATGCTCGCTCTTTTGTGATGCAAAAGGCGAGGAAGGAAAACCCATGGTCTACCAGCAGACGCTCGGCCGTGAAGCAGAGGAGAAGCCCCGAGGGTAAAAGCCCTGGTACCAGCACGCCTGATCTTTCGCACACCCCTACCACGGCTACCCCCAGCCCCCGGCTTGCCCAGGTGGAGACGGGCTATATCCCTTTCGTGAATCCAAATGGCGTGTTGGTCATCAAGCAAGAGCTATGCTCGGACTGTCAGTTTTTCAGGTGTCAAACCGGCCAACATCTGTGTCCAAGATGTCTGATGATGCGAACTGAATCGTATCGGGATCATTTGGATAACAACCACTTCGACCCGCTTGGTACGACTGCTGTTGATACAAATGGGCCGGTGTCGATGCTGTTGAAACATTGTAAGTGCAAAAGCCACCCATCTCCAGCCTTTACTTCAGTCGCTAGGCAAGACGGACTCCATCTCCGAGTGAATACTCCACCTGGTTGTATTCTATTACCCGAAGTCACCTCTAGATACAAGAATTGTGCCTCCTTTCCGAGCTAATTTTCCTTCAGTTATGTCCCATATGGCTCCAGCTGCGATAGCTGTTGACATTCGGAACAGATCCGATCTGATGAGATCACAGTGGTTTGGAACCGCGATGAGCAACACGGCTTTCATGCATAGTCTATTGAGTACCGCCGCACTGCATCAGTTTTACTGTGGTCGAGGTTCGCTTGCGCTTGACGACATATTGTACCATCGGATGAAAGCTGGCGAAGCCATTAACTCTGCATTGACTAGCTCGAACTGCAATGAAGGCATATCAGACGCCAACATCGGCGCGGTCTTCAATCTTGTGACACTCGAAGAGACTCTTAAACACATCGCTCCAAACCTCTGCAAAGATGAGCAGACCGATCAGCGTCGAGTCCATTACGAAGGGCTGCGTCTGATGATACGAATGCGTGGTGGCCTGTTAGCGCTTGGTTCGAATCGGATCCTACAGGCTTTCATACTTTGGTAAGTACATCTACGGCCCCTGCCGATATAGTATGGCACCTTTCGTGTAGCATCCAACACAGCGCGCTGATTGATATAGGCACGCTACTGCCCATGCAATGGCTACTTTCGAGCTTCCATACCTCTCTACGGACGATTTGCTCAGTGTAGCGTTCAATCCTCGTCACCCGCCTGGCTATCGACCGAACATCTCGCAACATATGCTTGGCTGCTGCAAGGTAGCTCAAGTAAGAGAAACACTTACGACAATCGCCGAATCCGTCCTCATCCTCATCGCCGATCTGAACTCTCTGTTTGACGATGCACGGAGTCTTATCGATCCAGTCGACATCCAGAATTACGCTTGCGTTTTGGCATGCATGCTAATGCAGTGGCACCGAGAAAACGAGAACATAATCCACCCTCTAGAGGATGCACTTTGCGTCGCTCTTCTAATATTTACTGTCCGCACAACTGAGGCTTTTAGAGCACAGCCTGACAACCACCCATTCCACAACGCTGCGATTAAGAAGCTCGAGAAAGCACTCAAAGCAACAAGTCGATCTCAATGGCAATCGTGCCCCGACCTTCTCATCTACATCCTCGCAATCGGAACAATATCAGCTGGGGACTCTAGTGTGAGCTCGTGGTTCGCACACCAAGCTTCCCTGGCTTGTTCGGAATACGGCATACATGACGGGGACGCATTGCTTGATCGACTGCACTCGTGCGGCTGGGTTCGCTTTGAGTTAGATGAAGCTGCGCGTCATCTGTGGGGAAAAATCATTGATCTAAGGTCAGAGAGCCAAATATATCTACCGACTCACTCGTTTACTTATACTTGAGTATCCGCAATAGGCTCGAGCCATCTTTCAACGAGTTTGACTCGGTTGGCCCTTTGCAAGTCCAGGTCGGGTCGCCTGACTTCACTGATTGGCAGAACATCGACTGGTTCACGTTGGCTTCTTCGGATCTTGAGGATGCTACGCTGAGCGAACATTCGGGATCTCCGCTTATGGGGGATGCCGGGAACATATCCGATTTGGGTCCCGGTCATGTGAGTGGAGTGCCCCTTCAAAGACGATTGATTTTACCAATGCAGTCTGACAATATACAGAAATTGCCCCATAACAGTCCTTTCCGCATGCGATAAGCTGGGGAAGTGGTGTTGGAAGCCCACTAACTCCATCCTATTGCCATCGCTATCTATCCGACAAGTTACCGAAACGCAGAGGCTACAATACCACGCGTTCCACGTAAACGCAATTGTTCACGAGTTTTCGACGGATACAGAATATTTGACTGAGATTGCTGGGAAGACCCATCCATTATACAAGTCTATCGAATCAGGCTCACAGTGGACTCACCATCATATCACTATGGAAGGCTCTGATTACTTCTCGACTTCCTCCTGCTCTTCGGTACTCCCTACCTTGTGCAGTGGTGCATCTAGACCGCCTTCTTTCAATGCGCTTTCCGTCGCCTTCGCTTCCACCTCTGCAGCCTCAATTTCCTTGCATCTCTGAACCAAATCGCTAATGTGCGCGTCACCACTCTCCTGGCTTAACCCCAACAACGCCTCCTCCAACTGGAACAAGTATTCTCTGTTCTCTCCACTGGGACCTCGACTCCGGAGTATGTGCCTCGCCAACTGATCTGGATCCTGCGGGCCTAGAAACTGCGGGTTCTCGGGTAGACCGATGTACACGAGGCATTTTATAGGTTTGGACGCCGATGCGGGTTGGAAGGGGGTAAACTGGATGCTGTACCCATTGATCTCGCGGATATCGAGGTATTCGCGAACTTCGCGGACGTGGGAAGCGGGAATGTGGTATGCGGCACCCCAGACGCGTTCGGCCGAATCGTGCTGGGCTAGATGAGCAGGAGGAAAGGGATAGAGAGTGGTAATGGCAGCATACATGGTCTGTCAGTGTTTCCCAGTGGGCGTGGTCAATGAGTGTTGCTACACGGCCGGGTGCTTCGGGTGTGCCGCGGTGGTCTTCGCTATTTCGGTCATCAGAGTCTCAGGAACATGTGGTGGAGAAAGATTGATATACCTAGCCTGATTGTATACTTAGCTATCATATCTCCGTTTCTTTTTGATCACGCAGCTCTTCATACCTGCCAGAACCTTCTCACGTAGCCTTCTATGTACCCGGGAATACGCTGGTCTAGAGACTCAGTACTTTCGTTCGTAGTTCGTAGTTCGTACGGATTGAAGTAAAGAAAGTACATACCAAAGTGTGGCGGAGGCTTCCATATGAGGCTCCTTGAATTTTCATAAGTCTACATTCCGGTCCTGTTAACCCAGCGGTGAAGGTACACACCCATAGCCAAAGAGCCAGAAGTCGTCATTCTTGCCAAAGTCTTCTATTTGTTTTTCGTGGTCCGTCATGTCTAAAGAGAAGTTTGTTTGGAGAAACAAGAGATTTCTCGAATAGTAAGGGCCCGGAGGTTGCTTTCGTTGGTATGGTGAAAGGAACGTAGGATTATGTACAAGACAGACGATGTATGGAGGGGTAGCTCTGAACTATCATGGTGGGGCAGTCGCGAGAAAGCACGCGACTAAGACGCCATCGCGTGGTGCTCCTGCATTCTTGCACAAAAGAGTTAACGAGTTCGAGTTGCTTTCATTTGCAGGCTCGAAAATACCTACTATATATATGTACAAGTATACCTTACACGCCCCCCGCCGCTCTACCCATGAAAAAGCCCTTCAAAGGCCCCATGGCATCCACGGCTTTCAACCCTAGGCTCCGTATACCGACCAAGGCCCCAGAGTCTACACTGTACAGCCGATGCAGTTTATCACACACTCCTAGCATAGCGTTGTTCTCCGCGTATCTCTCGCTGTTATAACTCTCCAGTGCCAAGGTACTTCCAATATCCTGACCAGTGGATACAGCATGCGATATGGTCCGAACCAGTGCCGCAGCATCTCCCTGACCCTGGTTGAGACCCTGTCCCGCCAATGGGTGAATTGTGTGTGCAGCGTCACCGACAAGGGCAACCCGTTCGCCTGTATAAGTATCTGCGTGGCGCATGCGAAGGGGAAAGGAGGCTACGGTGCCATTTTGTACGGAGGTGACGCGCTGGGGTATTGAGCGCTCGTTCACGAAGGTGTGCTTCCCTCGCCAGGCGATTTCTTCCTCTTGGCCCGAGGGTAGGGAGTGTAGGTATTCGAGATCTGTAGGTGATAGCCTGAAGCCGGCGTTCACCATTGCTACGAAATCCTTGGGGGAAAGCGACTTCAACTTTGCTGCGCGCTCGGGTGTTGTACTCCATACTAGCGTAGCCATGTTTCCTGGGAGCGGGAGCATGGCAATTGGTCCTGTGGGAAGGAACCGTTGGTATGCAATCTTGTGATCCAGTCCACCCCAGCCTGGTCCCGTCAGTTTGAGACTCGCGACAACACCATGCCGATTGTAATCAAAGCCGCGAGATGGTATGCCGGCGAAGGTACGGACAGGACTGTTGGCTCCGTCCGCACCCACCAACAACCTAGCTGCCAGTGTCTTGCCATTTGACAGCGTGAGGACTGGCCATGATGAAAGGTCTAGTTGCTCCGTATCTGCACCTAGGTCTATTGAATCTACTTTGGTCGAAGAGAATATGTCGACGCCTCCCAGTTCCTCCAGCCGTGACAACAGAGTTGTGACAGTGTTCACGTTCTCGATCATGTACGCGATTGTTGTAGGTTGAGTTGGTTTACGAGATGTGAACAGGGAGCGGGCTGTGTCCCAGTCGAAGGATATACGTGCGTCGGATACGCCGTCCCATACCTGCATTTCCTGGTAGGGTTGGATTCGAGATGTGTTTGCGTGACGCCACGCTCCAATGTCTGCAGTCTTGTAAGCTCTCCTCCGCCATTGCGTCTCAAAACTGGAAGGCAGACCTTGCAGGTTCTTGACAGAAGCTGGCGTAAGAGAGCTACATCTGTTCGAAAAACTCTCCAAGCTCGCATCCTTCTGTAATCGGTTCTTTTGCAAATCCTGGCCCTCTATGAGGGCGACTCTCAGACCACTTGTAATCGGTGAAGCTTTCAAGCCAGCCAAAAGACTCAGGCCCGCCGGCCCCCCTCCAACGCAGACCACATCGAAAATATCGGGCGACTGGGTTGTGCTCGAAGCAAACCTCCGCGGGCCAGGCAGCTGTAATTGAGCAGCGCGTCGTCTTGAGCCGAGAGCCCGTCGCGCTCCCAATGGTAGTCGAGGCAGCATCAAGAGCCCGGATAACAGAGTCGCATGAGGGGAAAGGCAAATTAATGGCAGCACACGTCTGGTTCTGCCGCATCAAGGCGAATCACATCTGGATCGCCATTACTGCACAGGCCTCCGACCTCCGATATGTGCTAAACTCTTCTAGGTAAGCGCACTTGGCCCAAGCTCCTTCTCTTTCATCTCTCCGGATGCCATAAATGCCGCCACATTTCTACCACTCCTAGCCATTGTAATGCTGAATGAGGCTCCGAATAAGTTGTATCCTCACTGACCTCAGCCCTTACCGTTCTGTTGTGCAAGCCATTGTCGAGGGAGCAGGAATCCAATGCACCGGTCATTGATCATGACCAAACTTTGGAAGACTAATAAATGAACTACTCTTCTTACCCAGGCAACCAGCACAAGTGAGCACTCAGTGACTTCCTAATACTAAGATATGACGAGCTAAATTCCCACAGTGTAACAATTCCGCTCCTCTCCCTCCACACAGATGCATGTCAATGGAAATGCTTTGCAAATGGAAGCCATACATGTCCTGCTGGTCTGTCTGCCCGGTCCAAGCGTGCTCCAGACAATAGCACTGATGGGTTCTCTCATATGCATCGGTAAGCTCAAGTCTCCGCTCTGGAACCTCTCCTCTCTCACAGCTCTTCGTGGCTTCCCCCCATGATTCACGGTCAACCAACTGTGCGGCATGATCCGTATACCTCTCCTCCCGACGGGTGACCGTCCTATCTTCAATATGTCCACCAAAACCACCGAGACGGGGCCAGCGTCATCCACCGACAACTTGACGACAGCTCGAGGGAGCGCTTCTCCTACCTCTATGCAACAGCTCGACCCAGCTGTCCCAAAAAGAAGACGCAGTAGTTTGGCTTTCTGGGGACATCATTCATCACACGAGGGTGTTGATGAAAGTGGTCAGCCGCTCGCCAGATCCCTGCGAAGACAATCCTCCCTTTTCACCGGGTTCAGCTTTTCAACTCGAAAGAGTTCACGGAGGTTCGAAAAGATGCCTGTGAGAGACGATGATCCCCCGCAACAACCCACAGCTCAGAGGAAGTCATCGTTTTCCCAGTTGAAGGACTTACTCGTCCCAAATAAACGCAAGGATTCTGGTACGTCACTAACTATCCTGATGGAGCTATGTTTAACTGTTCAGGAGCTTCTACATCCCCGGTCGAGCCTCGTGAAATCGCCCCCGAAATTCTCAAAAACCCACACGAACATGGCGAGGTGACGTATTACAACTCGGCTCTTAATATGCCGAGAGGAAACAGCCTACGATTCCAGAATGGAAGTCCCTACAATGACGACTTCGCAGGCCCCAGCAACTACTTCCGGGGCCGACCTTATGAGGACCGGCCTCGTGCAGTAATCTCACAGAGCATCTACTCGACCAAGAAGAACCAGTGGGTCCCTAAGTGTGCAGTGCCTGCGTTAGAGACGAATACTGAGCCTGGAGCCGATGACAACCAACGGTCGACAGGCTTGTCATATCGTAGCCCTACTAATGCTGCGCGGCAACACTCGACACCGTTCTTTCAAGTTGGAAGATCCCGCAGCCACAAGCAGTTGAATGGTACCGCCCTGCGTAGCAGCCAGAACGAGCACGAGAATCAGAACGGCGGTAGAATTGCACGCAGAGTCTCAGTGGCCAGGTCGATCTTCTCTCCAAGGCGCTTCAGAGCTAGTACAGCTCCCTATGGAACGGATCCGTATCACCGGTTGGCTTCTATCGAAGAGTTGGGAGTCCTTCCGGTGATCGAAGAACCGATGGAGAGTGAGGTTGACGTCCCGCATCCGACCTTCGTCTTTCCCACTGGCACTGCTGGCAGTCCTTCCTCATCTACACTTGCGATTCGTACAAGATCGTTACCAGACAGCGCCCATGCTTCGTCACGGACAGTTGATACCATCGCGCAATACCCGCCATCCAACACCAACCCGATGAACAGCAACCCTGCCCTGATACCTTGTCCGCCGTCCCCAGAACTTAGCCCAACAAAGACTACACCTTCCGTGTCGCATTCAACTTTGAACCTCCCAGCATCGGCAATCGATACCACGCTCTCCAATCCCCCGTTGCGAACACCATCCGCATCTGATACTGCCGATTCGCCAGCTCGATTTCGGAGAAATAGGGATCACCTAGCTTTCACGATAAGAAGCGTCGATGAAGACTCAGAGGACAACGAAGAGCTAGAGTTGACGCGTATGGATGGCGCTGACAATGCAGGATTGACACGCCCGGGTATCAATGGCGAAGGGAAATCGGGATAGGAGGCACGCTTTGGGCTGGTAGACAAGCCAGTTGTTGAGGACACTGGTCGGAGCGGGGGCATCTCAAAGCCACGGGACAGGGACTTACAAGAGAAGTATTGAGGTGAAGTATTGGTTTATTGCGCAGTTTTATCAAGTCTTCACTAGGCCTGTTACGTTAGAGTGTCGTTTTTTGACCATCATTCGTCTATTTTATTCAACTTCCACCACTCATTCCTATCCCACCGCATATATTGGAGGGCCTGGGTCCTTACTATATTTGAGCAATTATAGTCCTTCAATTCGGCGTCATCCAAAATCGTCCACATATCATGTCGGTTGCGTGACCCTTGTCTGCCGAAACCTCCGGCCCCGGTCGTGCCCGATCCACCATCGGTGCACCATCGGTGAACACCCTTCGGTTTAGGATGGGGCAACGGTTCCAGGGATGGCAGGTGTCCGGCGCACATACATTCGGGGTCCGCAAAGTATCTACGCCGTACAAGGAAGGCGTGTATCACACAGTGCCACTGCAGTGCTACAAGGGATGGAGCCTCAACCTCTGGATTTGCAGTGACGGACAAGGCAACATCAACGTCGTCACAAATAGGAACACAATTGACAAAGACAGGGATTCGCCTTCATGCAGCCAAGGCCTGATGCCAATTCGATTACAGCCACTGCGGCTACGTAAAGCGCCATGTCGACGCAGTGCTTTTGCCTCAAAACTATACCGATTATAGATCTCAGATCCATCCTGCTCGCTCGCTCGTATGCCAGTCCTTCCATTAAAATCAAATAGATGCCAAGTAGATTAGAGCCGCCGTATGTGTGCCGATGCAAGAAAAGGAGTGACAGGACCCGTGGGTATTATGCGCCAGAGAACGTGGAAAGGAGTGATATGCCGCTGCAAATACCGGACGCTATGCATTGCTAAATTCAAAAGACGAGGATGTGTGTAGATGGGTGGATGCAGGCTTAGATTTCAGAGGAGAGCGAATCCGGCGAAGGCGCTGATGAGGGTAATGGCCATGCCGTAGGTGGCTCCCACGGTGGAAAAGGTAGACGCAGCATTGCCCTGGGGGCTGCCTGTGGCCTCGCCGAAGGCGGGGGCAAGCGATGTAGTATCTGAACTGCCTGGGGTCTTCGCAGGTGTGGAGGATGAGCTCGAGGCGGTCGCGTTGCCCTTGAATGGTTCCGCGGCACCGCATGGGTGGTTAGCACTGGTCGAGGTCAGTGGCTATTCAGGAAACCTTGACGGGGGAAATCTGGAACTCACCGGCACTTATCAGCGCACGTATTGTCGTTACATGCCTTTACACATTGATTTCCGGCCTCTTGGCATTGGAAGAAGGGCATAGTCTGGGTGTACATGGTGACGTTTGGAGAAACGTTGTTATCGCAGACGCAAGAATAGGACAGGTCGCTCTGTTGGCAATCGTTCTTGATTGTCTTGGAGGACTTTACGCCCGGTTGTTGAAGGCAAATCAGCGGGCACTGTGTCTTTTGCATCTGGCACCAGTACTCTTGAGAGAAGTCAGCTTTGGTCGTAGCATGGTCAAAGATGTTGTACCTCGCGTTGACTTGGGCACACTGTTGGGGTCGATTGAGTACTGCTGCTGAGCTCCCGAAAAGCCAGCCATGGCAAGAAGACCAAAGGCAATGGTGGAACGCATGGCGACGGGTGGGACGGAGTGGTCTTGCGAGATGAAGGTGCTCTTTAAAAAGGTCAGCTCGTTTTTGCGTAAAAGGAAATTATCGCGGCAAGTTATTGGACGTTGCCGGGGAAAGCAGGAATGGACGGATGGACTCACTGTTCGGTTCGGAATGAGATGAGACGGGTGGTATTACAAGAGATATACGAGCAGGTAGCGAGAGTCCAGTGAAGAGCAACGCAACGGTGTATATATCTGAAAAGGCGAGGGTTTCAGACACTGCTTGTTTCTCCCAAAGTGAATGTGGGTGCAAGGGAGGGAAGAAGTCCCGTCTCTCGAGCGGGGCTTGCGGTTGATAAAGAAGGGAGCTGTCTACGCACCTACCCACCAGCAGCAAGCATGGACCATTTTAATGGTCTAGTCTCGGGACGCGGCCAGGTATGTCCCCAGCCACTTGTCTTCTGCTGGGCGCCGGCGGAGAATCAGCTTCGCTGTTTCGATTCCGGCATGACGGCCCCGGCAATGGGGGAGGTGTGCTGCGTGCATGTCCAGCTTCGATCGAGAGCCCAACAGCGGCGGATTCTGTGACTCTCTCGGAAAACGGTCCAAAAATTATGCAGGGATGCAGTTCACAGACCGGCCGCGGCGTGCCCCGTTCGCTGTCTTAGCCACTCGTCTCTGACATCCCAGCCGCAATAATGCAGGTTTGCAGGGTAGTGGCCGCGGCGGCGCGGCATGGCGCCCGATCTTCTCGTTTCAATATCACAAGCCATCGTCCACCTCAACCTAGTCGACCTTCTTGGGGAATGCTAGAGCCTCCATACTGAACGTGACAAGTTCACGGCTGGCAGCGGGATGCGCTAGCAGATATGAGGTGGCGACGTGCAGACTTTGTTCCACTTCCAACTCGGATTCAGTCGTGTGGCCGCATTGCTGTCGCGCTCGAGCAAGGCGCCACTGGGAGAGTTACAATCGGTGCGCCTGAGAGGTAAGAGAAAGTTATCACCCAGAGGCAACCTCGAAAAGTGCGATTGACTGGTCCTTTCGGTAAGGCCCATGCGATTGCGATGCTAATAGTGTCGTTAGACCACAATATAGCACGTTGGGGGCAGCTTAGGGCGTAGCCGGCATATGGTGAAAGTGGAGACGCAGTCGACGTTACCATGGTAGTGGGGGGTTGGTAATGCCTGTATGCGGTACACTGGTATTGTTGACATTGGGTGAGATATCGTTCACACGACCTTAACGTCCCACCGCCTTTCTCTTTTTGTTAGCAGAGTCTTTCGAGCCATTGAGGGATGATATCTTAGCATTGTCCCTTCGTGGGCATCAAGTGCGATATCCGACATCATGAACTTTTCTAAGTGTTCCGTCTTGGTGAATCAGTACGCCCTCCTGAGGAGAATCCAGTCATCCTTCTTCCGACACCGCGTCAAGGCGGCCGATTTTCTCTCTGTGCTTCGTGGTTACCGATTCGATCCCGGGTAGCCAACGGCCCAATGTGACCCGAAGGGTAGAGGAGCGAAGAATTGTAATTGGATGCGAATTTCCAAATGTTCTTGGTGGCACGGAAGTCTGTCGTTGTTGCCGTTCTAGACGATAGTGTTGTCACGAGCATAACTGAGTGCGCGCCTTCTCCATCTACCACCACCTCGGATGGCACATGCCGTCACCTTTACTAAAGGTCACAGGCGCCTTCCTCAACCACAAACCCCTCAACTTACCTCGCTCTCATCCGCTCCTGACTCCTCACTCACTCCCTACTCACTCTACCCTTTAGTTAACATCATGGCAACTGAAGCTACAGAACCTGTACACTCTCGTATTGGGCCACGCGGAACAAAACCAGACAATCCTACCTCCAAAGTATACTCGCAGCGTAAGCTTCTTCTCTATTACACCTTTTTGTAATTAGCTAACGAGGGGGCAGAGTATATTGACCATGCAGCCGGCGAATTCGCCTCTATGGGCCGAGACCTTACCTTCCCTTCGCGATTTCCCACATTTACAGATCTTCGAAGAGCTCTCAGCACAAAACGTAACGGTTTCTGGTACGGGCTGTGCTACTATCCCAGTGGACTGAACGTTCCTTGGTCCAAGATGGAGAAAGATACACTGAATTGTGTTGCAAACAATATGTTGCAACTTCAACCCAATCTCGTATCTGGTCCACCTACTGTTGTGGGGGGGGGACTCTGCGTATCTCCATCAACAAGCTTCTCAGCTCCTCGATCAGCAACGTCGCTCAGACCAACAACCAGAAAGTAAGTCAGTTTACTTCGTGTTGTGCATTTATACTAAAACTCTGCAGTACGGGCAGCGTCTGGAGCTCTTCGTGAAATACGCTTCGTCACGCGCCCATGCGATTAAAACAATTCGCTGCACACCAAAACACTTCAGCTCATATTTGCCTACACCCAACTAAGCCCTTTTAACCTCTTCTTACTACTACGTAAAAGACCAGGCCTAGCTTTACAATTTTATATTTTGTTAAAGTTAAAGGAGAGTAATTAACGTGTTAGGTATTGTAGGCAGTCTTTAGTGGGAGAAGTATTATGTGTGCGGGGAATTCTTTCAACCGCGTGGCGCCTTACGTACAAGAACAAAAGAGGTGTTGTTGACCATTTTCGGGGACAATTAGGCAACGCCAGTTTCAGTTTCGTACCCTTCATGAAGCCTACACAGGAGTTTCGCGACGCGGTTGCACTCCAGATCGGTAATGCTTTCTGGACACTGAGTGCCATCGTCGTCCGAGACAAAGAGGGTATGAGGCGTCTGTATGAAGAGCTTTCAGACGACGAGGGAGATCAGGTGTCATCGGACCCTGGACAAGGTCGGTCCTGCTTTGGTCTTTGCGAGGCAGTTATTTCTAATACTCAAGCAGGTAGTAGCGTCTCAAATCACCTCCCAAGCACGACCAGCGGCGCCATCGAACATCAGAGGAAGAGAAAACAAAGCTCACTTGCGGGAGAAGATGCGGGAAGAGACAGCCAACGTCATGCGCCTAGGCTCCGTCTACGACTGAACACCATCCAACCATCATCAGGTCAAGAAAGTCAGAATGGAGAAGTTCGGGACAAAGCGCGAGTATCCCGAGAGGAGAGAGCACCGCGTTCTAACATCCCAACGCCATCGACAAACCTCCAAGAGCGCCCCGCAGCTCCCAAATGCATATTTGGACAAGAATCACCTTGCATCTATCGATTCGTCATGAATTGATATGAATTTCGTGTTCTACAGCTCCCTGTATTTGTCGAAACTAGAGGCATTCAAATTCTCATCCAGGAAAAGACTGGAACTACGCCCAAGCAGCTCAACCAGTGGCTCACCGAAAACTACAAAGGTGAAACGACGATGCGGGCCGGGGCTGAGCTAATCGAGGGGTTTTCCGCTGATGCACTCCACCGCCTTGCAACGGATTTCTGCGTAGAGCTTCGGTGTTTCGAGGAATTTGTCGCTGTCCTTGGCGACCCATGGGCATACTCCAATGCGACATGCATGCTCCAGAACTGCTGCTCTCTTGAGGTTAACCTAGACCTTGACAATTCTGCATCAATCGAACGTGTGAAGGAGCACATGTTACAGCACCCAGATTCCTGGCAGTGCCTCGAATGCGGCTCCTTGTGTGAGAATAAGGAGACATTAGAGATCCACCGCCAACTACCTCACGACTTATCCTTCCAGCGATTGCGAAAAAGACAATTCAGCATATTAGCGCTAATGCATCTCATCCGGACTTGGTTCACGAACACGACTAGGAAAAGCTTTCCTATTAGTGTACGGAGTATATACGGCGAGCATTCCCACGGTGTGGTGGTGTGCCGCGTGCATCTGAAGGCAGGCAATAATCATGCAGGGATGTAGTTCACAGACTCTCGCGGGGCTGCAAAAGCCGGCAGTAGCACCCGTGTTAAAGTCCCCGCCAGAAGTCTGGCAGAGCTATGCAGACCATTATTCATATATAAATTAGTTTCTACCCTAGTGCCGACTGTCTCTGCTCCATGAGAGACAGACCAGCCGCTGCGTGTCCCGTTCGCTGAATTGTCCACTTGTGAGGGCGTGTTAGTGTCTCCGACACCCCAGCCGCAATAATGCAGGGTTTGCAGGGTAGTGGCCGCGGGGTGGCGTCCGATCTCCTCGTTTCAATATCACAAAGCCATCCTTTCACCACCTCAACCGCACTAAATTATCCTGCTGCATGCCGCCGGCGCTGCACCACCTCCATATCGATAACACTCCTCTAAACCCCGTTCTATATCTTCTTGCTTAATCCGATTGTGCCCCGCTGCACGCGCCGCCACTCGGCTAGATGGATGGAGTCTGCGCGCTCTGAAGCTGTCAACCGCCGCACCACATCCCCAGACTCCGAAGATGGGGGCAAAGACGCCACTGCTCGCCCAGAGCGCAACTCCCTGATCCCGCCGTACTGGCAGAGGCAGGAGCGCAATGGGTCGCGCCTCAGCTGCCAGTCCGTTGAGAATGGCGCTCGGCCGACTCCCATACGCCTTGAAGATCACACCGACGAGGGCTCGGAGTCGCTGAACGCCCTCTGGGCCAAACATGTAAGGATTGACGATTACGTGATTGTGGGGAACAGCACTGCGCCCGCGTTTGGGGCGGCATATGTGGTTTTCAATGTAACTGTCGAAACACTGGATGTAAGTATGCAGGTCTCATCCTTAGTTCCGACTCGACTGACCCAGTGTTAAGGGAGGTCCTATGAAGATTATCAAAAGGTACTCTGAATTTGATGACCTCCGCGAGAAGCTGGTCAAGAGCTTCCCCCACGCAGCAGCTTCCATGCCACCGCTGCCTCCAAAATCCGTCGTCTGTAAGTCACACCACCCCACTTGCCGGATCCGCACATTTCCGATATTGACTGTGCATAGCTCGCTTTCGTCCCAGGTTTCTCGAAAGACGAAGGGTTGGCCTTGCTTATTTCTTGAAGTACGTTGATCTCGTGCACCCAGATGCGCTAGCGAATATCGTTCTGACTATTTTTAGTTGCGTCTTGTTGAACCCAGAGTTCGCCGGATCACCCGTCCTCAAAGAGTTTCTCTTCTCGTAACATGATTATATCTGCATATATTGAATCAGGCCTACGGAGGGTGGGTTTTGGTACCTACATAATGTCTAATACCAGAACCTGTACAACTCACCCCCGAATGTGAACATAGCTACCATATCACCATGTCCTGAAAAGCTTCCCACAGTAGGCGTGACGTCTCACTATCTCAACGACAATTGGACGTTCAGGCAGGTAGTAGTGCAAGGATTGGCCAGCAGTAACCTGTGGCGTTGAGCTATTCACATGAATTTCCGCTTTTTCCTCTATCTTATTGGCCAGGTTTTGTCCAGAGTGCGATTATTTTCTTGGGAACAGCATATTCACACTCCCAACGAGGAATTGCACAATATCTATACAAAACAGAGCTCATACTGTGCGCGCATTGGAATGTCCCGCTCTGCTACATAGAGTCCGCGGGACGTCCACCAGAACCCCTAGCAGCTCCGTTTTCCAGCAGTGCAACAGCCCCCTCGCGACTATCCAAAATGAATGCCACCCTCCAAGCTCAATAACACGTACAATGAACCAGCGCGATGCTCAAAGCAATGGCCAATCTCATCCGGCCAGCTACTGAGCGGCGAGTGCAGAGGCACAATAAGTCGCGATCCCCGCCCGCAGCAGCAGCAGCAGCTTCAACAGGCACCGACTCGGCCCACCGCCAGCTCGAACGCTCGACGCAGCCCCCAATACAGGATTCCATTGCAGTCGCAACGCGCCGAACAGCACGAAGCACGCCGCGCATCTCACTCCACGACAGGATAGCAGAGGAGACGCCTGCCACTCCTGCCGTCTCCTCGCGCAAGCGTCCCGCGTCTGCGCTCGCCGACGACGCGACTACGGATGCAAGACCACCGGTGAAGGTCACGGTCACACAACCACATGGCGAGCTTCTCCGCATCACAAATGGGGTACCGAAACATCTCGGAATTGGCGCCGATGAGATTCCGTCAGCCAGATCAACGCCTAGTGCCAGCAGCGGAGCTGGTCTCTCTGTACCGGTGCAGACCCCCCAAGCGCAGCAGCCAGGCAGTGCCAATTCAGACAAGAGGAGTCTGAGAAGCCAAGATGGAAGCTCTAGGCTTAAGAGCGACCTGTCTACCTATTTCACAAACTATGACGAGATCATGGATGGGGTAGAGAAGACCTCTGGTACGTTTCATGGAGCTTCAATGCGGGAGACTGCTAACGCTGAGGCAGACTTCCTCAACATCGACACTCCCATATACCTCGTAGACGAGCCGATCAAGTCCCTAAGAAGATCGCAAGACCTTCCCATGCCCGAAGCTGCGCGCAAATCAGCTAGTCCCTCACGGTCGCGAAAAGCACGAGCTCAAACCCCGACCCGCAAGCCCTCCAATGCCATGTTACTTCCGCCCTCACAATCCTCTACCTCCTTTCAAGAGATCGACTACTCCACGATAACCAACATCATCAAAACCGACACCGACGATGATCCTCTCGCGGACCCGGTCTACTTCGCACAGCACCGACGAGCTGAGCGGAAGGAGAAGCAGCTCCGGAATATAGAAAAGGAGCGAGCTCAGCATGAGAAAGGTCAGCTGGAGAAGTTGCTGGATGGTCTGCAGGGACCTGACTGGCTCAAGACCATGGGCATAACGGGAGTGACGGACGGAGAGAAGGTGAAGTGGGAGCCGAAGAGGGACTACTTCATCAAGGAAGTCGAAACGCTGATGGAGAAGTTCCGGCGGTGGAAGGAACAAGAGAAGCGGGTGAGGGCGGGTAAGGAGGCTGCGGTGGCTAAAGAGGAGTCTGAAGAAGATGACTCAGAGTCAGGTACGTACGAAGTGATCAGATGAATGCTCAAATACCGACTAACACCATCCAGAACCTGACGCCAACAAGCCCAATGGCAAACAGTCCGCAGTCTCACCTCACAGCAAAGCTCCCTCGCCGCCCAAACCTCGAAGACCACCTCGACCGCATGGATTTCTCCTCCCCATCCTCACCCCGGTGCCAACGACTCCCTTTCAGTCCTTCTATTCAAAACCACATCTTCGAGCAGCTGCATTGGGAAAGCATAGACATGGACGCAACGCAAGTGCGTTTGGTCAACCAATACCAGAGTGGGAAGCACATGACTTTGAACTGCCGGAGGACTTTGTTACGCCCGAGTTTTTGAGGGATAACGCGAGGAAAAGAAGACGACGGAAGAGGGAGAGTATCAGCGGTCCTCTGTAGGCCATTGCATGCTCGCTCGTTGGACTCATACCGTCTCTTTTTACATTCGCTCTGTGCATACCCTGTATATTGGGAAAGGCATTTTCCAGACTAGTGCTCTCTAAAGAGCTGGGCTCCGCATTCGGAGGAGCTTGTGTATGTCTACCTCACCCAGGGCGTTCTGTGTATTATAGATCTTCAGCACAAACCAGTTGAACGTTGAAATGAATTATATCTCATCGCATTCAGCAGTCTTCTAATCTTACTCCCGTGTATGGGTGATACAGCACTTCACAGCCCCTTGTGAATCTCATACACTCTTCTCGCCCTTGGTCCGAAGCTCGAAGGGCCATTTCAACCTGCGGCTATCACTCGCCATGTCTACAGCCCTTTCGTGGCTCGGGTGCTCAGGTCAAAGTCATACTACTAACTAGCAAGCCGTTTATCTCTCTTCCTGTAGACTCAGCCTTTCACCCAATTTTATAGAGTGTACCCCATCGATTTCCATAAAAGTGCTTTCATGCCAACGCCCACGCATCCGCTTCACTTCACCCCCAAACCGCCTTCTCAACCGCCTGCCTCGCCTCTACTAATCCGCCCCCTAGCTCTCCCTTCTTATGCGCCTCCTTGACCGCATAGTGCAATTCCATAAGATCCTTTGCACGCCTGAGATCGGGATCTTGGTCGTCTGCCTTCTCAGGGGCTTCGTGGGGGTTCAAAGGAGAATTTGGACGAGCGGAAACGAGGGCTAGCGCCGCGGTGGGATCCTATTGTTCCATGTTAGACGGGACTGTTGCTTGGAGGGAGAGGGACGGCAGACGTACACAGACGCGCAATGAGACGAGGTCGGAGAGGATTTCTGCGACGTGCAAGGTTGGGTGGGCGACTTCTTTCGCCATATTGTCCCTTTTTTCGTGGCTTTCTTCGTCCCGTTTCCTCGGTGCTACAATGGTCGAAGTGGGATGGATGATGTTCGAAATGCAAGAGCCGGGGTGAGGGAAGCTCTGACCAACTATAATCCCCACAGCGCGTTCGGCGCTAAGGCAGGATAAACGCGGCAATTGAGGCTCAAATAATACTAACCTCGCTTCTTCACTTCAGAGTCTTGGACGTTCTTTTTTCCCTGCTCGCTCTGTACATAGGTGTACTTATTGGAAGAGATGGCGAGTCTCCAGTCGCTCAGGGCGAATTGCCGCAAGGTACGTGGATTTCATTGAACAATATGCCCTGGTGAGGTAGTGGCCATGTGAAAATTGTAGTGATGGAATGAGGATCAGAAAAGAGAGTTGAGAGTCAATTGGGTGCCATTGGGACATTTCTTGGATGCGGAAAGATATGTTTCTTACCGGAGATTTTGTGCTATCATGGTCATTAATACATAGACAGGTCATGTGCATAGGCCGGAACTATGCGTAAGAAACAGCAACGCCCAAATATGGAGCGTACGCCATCTAACTCGGAGATAGCGACCATATTAAGGAGCTGAACAGTGCCCGCCCAAAGCAACCCTTCTTCTTCCTCAAGCCCCCATCGTCAATCCTGCTCCCGGGAACCGGGCCCGTTCTACGTCCGCGAGGCGTGACCGTGCACTACGAAGTCGAACTCGGACTCATCATGGGAAAGCAAGTGCGGGATCTACATCCTGAGGACACAAAAGGAGCTCTAGATGCGATTGAAGGTATGATGTATTACATGCTCTGACTTCGAAAACGCCAACAAACTGTTCCATGCATTCCCGAAATCTCGTTGAAAACCGCAGACTAACTTTTGATGTAAGGATATCTGCTCGCCGTTGATATGACTGCCCGAAATGTCCAAGACGAAGCGAAGAGGAAAGGGCTGCCGTGGGTAAGATTGCCACTGTACGAACTGCCCATGAGACACGCTAACCTCGTATCTCAACCTCGTAGTCAATTGCAAAGGGTTTTGATACATTCATGCCCATTAGCAACATCATCCCCAAAGCACGCATCCCTGACCCCCAGAAGGCTCACTTGTGGCTCTCAGTCAACAACGAAGTGAAACAGTCTGATAACACAGAACTGATGCTCTTCCGGATCCCAAGACAGCTGAGTGACATTAGTCGAGTGATGACACTCGAGAAGGGCGACATCGTCCTCACAGGCACGCCAAAAGGTGTGGGGCCTGTGAAGACGGGAGACGTTATGCGGGCGGGCTTGAAGGTAGACGGTGAAGATATTGGAGAAGCGAGTATCGAGGTACCGGTAGTGGATCGTGAAGGATTGTATGAATTTAAGGAAACTTGACTGGACTGCCATCCGGGGAGCAAATCAAACGCCCAGTCTTGTGTCAGCATTTGGGTACACTGCCAATGGTCCGAAAAGCAGAATTGTCCTCGAATTCCAGCTTTTTTATTGAAAATATCAAAAATTCTGATCCGGTTTATCCATTTCATGTGTTGGTGATGCTACTGTCGATGCTGAATCAGTTGCTGGTGCCTGTCGCGGCGGCGTAGCTTCCTTTCGGGCCATAGACATCTGCTTGACCGTGCTTCTACGTAGACTTAGCGACATGAATTCGCCCTTCGGGTTGCGGCGTGTGGCTCTCTGCGAGATTTGGTTTGACACATTGGGTGGGCCTTGACGTGGTTTCTCACGACCAGGTTGTTTTTGCCGCGCATTTGACTTTGCAGGAGCACGTTGCTTTTTTCGCGGATTCGACTTCGCAGGGGCAGGTCGCACTGGGGCTTTCCCATGAGGTTCGCTGGACTTGGCTGGTTCAACACGCTGGGTCGCTTGCAACGCTGAGCTCATCATTGCCTTTGTTCCTACATTCTGAGTGGCCGGACGTTTGCTCTGATTGTAGTCTTCCTGTGACTGCATCATTCGGCGTAGCCGTTCAGCCTCTGAATCAAGAGACATCTTCTGCTTCTTCCTAGGACTGGACATCTCGTCGAGATAGTCTGTCGCTACTGAACTCAAGTCACGCTCATCAACATCTATCTGCGTTGTGGCCTGAGTCTCAGTCAACGGTTGCTCGATTGACTCAATGATCTGTGCTTCCTGAAAGTACTGGTTACCGGTTGTCACGCCTTGAGCGACCTGGTACGCAGTATGTGTGGGCTGTCTAAGGTTTTGTCGCTCATCAGCAATCTGATAGTCTGAAGTCGGATGCACCGTTGGCGAAGAATGTTGTCGGCCCTTTGGTCGATCTGCTGCCTGGTAGCCAGAGGCTGGGGGTAAGGTTGACGAAGCACTATGATCATGTTAGTGAATATTTCTTCAAGCCCAAATCAGGGAAAACATTTCCAGATATACGACGCCGCTCTAGACTCACAAATATTGACCAGGCAACGGTGGGCTTCGAGGTACTTCAATGTGGCTTCGCCCCGATTGTATCCCGTGAGGGTTATGCTGGGTGTCCCTGAGGGTTTGTTTGAGGTGTGTGATCTCCGCTGCTTGGGTGCTGCATGCCTTCCTCATGGACTCCAGCTCCAGTTGCATTGTTGTGACTTGGTTTCCGAAGCTGTTGAACAAGCGGAGCTGTTTCTCGATGGCCACCAAGCGACCAGACAGTCCTTTGGTCATAGTGTCGGTTCTAGATAGCGCACCCTCAAGTTGCTCCATCTTCTGCTCAGCTGCTCGCTCAACTTGTATGATACCGTCCTGGCAAGACTGGAACATTGGCCGCCAGCTATTCGATGACTTCTTCAGATCAGCCAGCTCTTCATCATGTTCCTTCAAGATGCGACTGATTCTCATGTCCTTCTCTTTCTGCAGCGGACCGTCGAGCTCTTCCTTCAACTGAGCGACCTCGCTTACAGCAGTAGCACTTGCCCGAGCAGCTTTCTCTGTTCCGTGTTTAAGGCTGTTGAGCGTCGCTTCGTGACTGTTCACGCGCTGTGAGAGATGCTGGTGCTCGTCCCGCCATTGTCGTGCGCGCAAAAAGTCTGTTGGAATGACCCTGGGTGTTGGCGTCGACGCAGGCATCTGAGCGACTGGCGGTGACTTTCTCGGACAGCTTCCTTTGCAATCGGGCAGGAGAGATGGAAGAAATGAGCGTGGCGAGCGAAACAGGGGCGGTGATGTTGTAATCAAAGATGGGAAGGGTGGAGGTGAGAAAAGGGGAATAAGCCGTGAGCCGCTGCTTTGAGGTTCGACGTGTTGGGATGGCTCGAGGAAGGTGGGGAGACTAGTCGGCCGTGCCTTCCTCCCATGTCTTGCTGACCGTCCCCTGAGTACAGTACCTCAACTCTAGCGACAGGATCAAGACGAAAAAGTTATGATTGAGTTAATTGAAACGTGATTGTATTTGTCTCTACCTACTTTGCGTCATAGGCCACGTCTCGGTCCCTTAGGCGCATCTAGAATCTCGTCCCTCTTCATGATCCTGACTTTGGTGTCTTTTTGAACCCCCTCTCCCTCACCTGGTGACCCACCTTCACTATCCTTAGCCCGCTCTGCTACGCTTCTGTCGTAGCTGGTAGGGTCAATGCCAAGAATACCGCCGACGTTGTTGCGATCACCAGGAACAGAGAATTCGCGGTAGGCATATCTCCACTCGTTTAGGAAAGTACGGACGGCCTTACCGACCTTGTCTTTGCCATTCTTTGAATGATGACCGGTGCCCGTGATGGCATAGACAGGACGAGTGGATGAGCTGTGCTTGAGGAGGATGCCTTCGAGGTACGATACAGCTTCGTCTGGATGAAGGCCTGCAAATGGCGTTAGTAGCGGCTTTGAAGGCGTGGAGAGATAAACCCACCATGAAGATCCACATAGAGCTCACGTGCATCCGGCCCGCTGTCTTTATTTCGCTCCTCATACAGGATACGGGCGGCTTCACGGTGAGCTTCTCGCATGAGGTTGTTCTCACCCTGACCCCGAAGGCTCAGGGCTTTCGCGGCACGAGAATCACTGCGATTCCAAGCTTGAGCGGCGCTCTGCAAGAATTTATTCCTCAAGCTACCATGTTTAAACGCCTCCGTGCGAGCTTGGAGGTAGGCCTTGTTCGCCTTTTCACCAGTGTCCAGCCACGGGATGTGTTGAGGAGCGGGAATAGCCTGGGCTGCAGCACTATTCTCGCGGGAGCCATTGAAGCTCTTTGTTGGCCGTAAAGGTTTGCGAAGCTGAGCAGGCGCGGGAGAGGGAGACATTCGCACAACATCCGCAAGGTTATTCGACTGCTCCCTGTTGTTGTGACCATGCCCACCCCGCTTGCCATGATGCCGTTTGGCACCTTTTGCGGCGGCGGCAGAACCAAGGCTTGGGAATGCTTCATTGTCGTCGACAGCAAGGACAGAAGGTGTAGTGGCCCGCGAATGCTGACGACTACCAGGTCTAGACTGCGGCCGGCTCATGTTGCCAGGACTGAAGTTGGGAAACGGACTAAGGCCTGGCGGAGGGTGTTTTGCGCCGCCTGTAGACAAGCCATAGAACTGCTCGAGTGAGACACCCTCAGCACCGGCAAGCTGAGCAGCCCAGCCAGGCGATCCGCTAGCTTGAAGCACTGGGAAAGCCTCGTAGTCCTGCATCTGAAAGTTCGGAACAGCAGCCTGCAGTGGTGGTGTGGCAGCATCCGAGATAACCATGCGGGCCATCAAGGCTGAGGGGTCGTGGGAGAACGCGCATGTCGTACCCGCTAGGCAGTTTCCGTTCATAAAGTATCTTGGATGCAAAATCAGCACTCTAATCTTAGTAATTGAGGGTGTCACTCACTTGCACAGAGTCCGAGAAGTATCGTGACTGAACCTGCAATCAGCCCTCGCACACGATCCCGATGACATGTAGTATTTGCAGATGATATTGCTCCTCGCCTGACCCGCGGGCGTGGCAGGCCTGAATGCTGGGCTCATCGATTTTCCTATGTGAAAGGTCGCTGGCTCAGGGACAGGTGCGGGCACGTGTTGGCCTTCGAGGGCTTGAGTACCCATGAGCGTGAGGAGTGCAGCACTGAGATCATATCCACTGGCTTCAAGTGCCTTTTCAATTTCCTCGTCGGGTCGGTCATCCCGGAGGATCGATCGAAGCATGTCATAAGGACCCATATCTACTGTCTGAGGCTGGATCCATTCCGCCGCGGCACCATTGAGTGTGCCGTCGCCGAGGATGGACGAAGATTCGGTGCTCCCAGAGTCATCGTTCACGAGCCAATCTACCGAGTCGCTTCCCAAATCACCATACAGCTCTGTGTTCGGGCTCGCTCCCTCGCTGAACTGGTACGCGCTCAGGCTGGGACTATGGGGGATGTGCGGGCTCGAGAATGCGAGACGAGGGGACGGTCGTGGAGAGGTAAAAGGAGACGCGTTTGACGACTTTGCGCGAGTGAAGCCTGGAGGAGCAATGCCAAAGCCCGGGGGCGGGTGCATGCGTGGTGACTGACTGACGGGCGTGGTCGCGCGGTTCGCCTGCCATGGAGCGGGAGACGGGCGGCGAATGACAGTATGACGGCTCGGGGGTGGAGAGCTCGAGGAGCTCCCAGCGTCGCGAAAGCGCCAGAGACAATCCAGCACAACATTCTCTAGGGATTTGCCCGTGAGGCCTGTCCGCTTGCGCAGCAGCTCTTCTAGCCTGTCCGTCTGTTCCTCCTCATCGAGCGTGTCGTCTTGCAGGACGGGCAGCGCAGCCTCGTATGCGTCATCGGAAACCATCTTCCAGCAGAGAGAGCCGGCACCGGCGAGGCTGCTAGGTGGGAAAGTGGATGCAGATATCTGATAGCGAGTTACGACCTCTAGACATCCGAAGGTCAAGAGGGGTAGCGTGCGTAGTGCGGCGGTACTGGTTGAGTGACGCACGCGCGCTTGAGAGGGTCGGAGCGCAAGGAGTTGGGAATTGAAGCTGGGCTAATTAAAGGGTTTGGGAGCTCGCAGAGAGGCGGCCAGGCTAGCAGGCAAGGTGAAGCAAAGAATATATGGGGGAGGCTGTGGTAAGAGTCGGCGCAGAGCTGGGGACAAGTGTAGAGACAGATGCAGAGCGGCAGTCTTGGCTGAGGGAGCTTGATTCCACGGTACTAGGTAGGTGGTACGTCCAGCCCTACGCGGCGAGATGTGGGGGAGGAGATGCCTGCCGCGGTCAACAGACAACGTCGCTACTCATGTCTCTAGGAGTTGGATTGACAAAGCGCAGCAAGACCAGTCTTGAGGTCTTGAGGTCTTGTTCAGCGTGGAAGCCGGAGGAGTCAGCGGGCTGAAATGGTGAGGATGGCAGACGGTGAGCAACACCTCGTAGCTGGTCGTTCGGGGATCGAATATTGAGGCTGATTTGACATGGATTACCGCATCTAGCCCGGCACATGCATACGTCCTTGTAAATTGTAAATGGTCACTGTGTGTCCGCTCTCGTGCGCACGGGAGACGCGGATGATGTGAAGCTGCCCGTGCATGTAGATATGCGGCCTTGACATCTGGTAGCGGCGATTGATGACGTGAAACCAGCACTCTTACGGCCCAGCGAGCACCACACGTCTCCTGCGCCGACTTGTCCTCCCAGCCATAATCTACATTCCCGATGGCAACGACCGTCCGCAGTGCGACCTAAGTATCCGTTGACCTTTATCCTCCTTCTTGTCACATCACATCCCATCCCATCACATCCCATTGCATCCTTCCCACAACATCCTCCGCGCCGTTCCGCTACCCCGATCGACTGGAAACCTTTCCACCTTCACGATGCCTGTCGAGGAAGACTACGATGCACGCGCTCTTGCACTTCCTATAGACGACTCCGACTCGTCTCCGGAACGGGGCAACTCGCCCATCTGGTCGCGCCGGTCGACATCGTTCCGTCGCAACAGCTCCAACTTCGCGCACCAGCCCTCCCGAATACAAAAGCTGATGGATCAGTACAACAAACTGAATAATCGTGTAATGGCACAGTACAATCGCCTCCGTCCCTTTCAGAAAGTGCTTGTTATTGTCGGAGGGTTGGTTGTAAGCGTTGCAAGCATAATATTTCTAGTCTACAATGAGCGCATATTCCACAGCTTGCTGCCTGTAGCGCAGAAGTGGAGGGACATAACAGCCGGCTGGCTGATACTTTGGGCTTTGATATTCGTCGTGTCTTTCCCGCCCTTGATCGGGTACTCGAGTCTCTTGACCATCGCGGGTTTCGTCTATGGATTTCCAAATGGGTACGTGTGCTCCTGCCTCAATACTTCATATGTGAAAGAAGCTGACAACGATCTGTAGTTGGTTCATAGCAGCAACAGCGACAGTGGCTGGCTCCACCGCATCTTTCATCCTTTCTCGCTCCCTACTTCGCACCTTCGTAGCTCGCCTCCTTGCCAACGACACGCGTTTCGCCGCTCTAGCCCTCACCCTTAAACACGATGGTCTGAAGCTCCTCGTAATGGTGCGCCTCTGCCCGTTACCCTATTCGCTCTCCAACGGCGCCGTAGCCACATTCCCGACTGTGTCCTGGCCGTCCTTTGCTCTGGCCACTGCCATTGTAACCCCCAAACTCATGCTACACATCTTCATCGGCAGCCAACTCGAGAAAATTGCGGAGAGCGGTGGCAAGATGGGCGCTAGGACGAAGGCTTTGAGTTATGTCAGTATTGCCATTGGAGTCGTAGCTGGTGCAGTAACAGCTTGGTTCATGTATAAGAAGACCAAAGAGCGAGCTGCCCAGCTAGAGGAAGAAGAGCGACGAGGAATTAGGAGGACCTCCATTGAGGACTTGGACCGCGACTATGCAGATGACCCCGATGCGCTGGAAGCTGCGAGGACATTGAGGGAGGACGACGATGATATCAGCCTGAGATCAGGTTGGGGGGGTGACTACCATGACGAGCCTACGGATTTCGAAGACGACGCTCTCCAAATCCCAGACGACCCCTTCAGCGCCGGCGACGATGAAGGCCGAGGGAAGGCTTGAGTTCGTACTGTACATATGTGACATTGTGAATTCTTTTGTATGTGTATGCTTGTTTAGAAGATCACTAGACGAACGCATTAGTTACGGCGTTTTTGAGGCGCCTGCGTTATAATCGAATCAATGACAGGCCTGTTTGAACTTGCTCCTACGCGAACCTCCTTTTGAGGGGCACTGTTGCGTCGTTGAAAAAGCTGGCAGTGACAAATTTGTGTTAAGCCCCTTGTTGTAGGTCTGGCAGAGCCATAAATTCTATAACTGCGTTAATAGGAGCCTTCTAGAGGCTTCCTGAACAGACTTTCACTGCCAGACGAGAGGAGCATCAGACAGGGCCTCGTCCCACTCTTTGAGAAGCACCAGGAGGCTTTCACAGGTTGTAATAGCGCCAGTGTAAAGGTGCCCGTCAAACCCCAGGCAGAGCTTTGCAAACTACACGTATCAAGAAAACTGTTCACTTCTACTGCAGTGGCACCTTTGTCGACTACGAAGGCGGCGGGCTCAAAAAAACAAGTCAGTCCACGCCGTGTTTGCGGATTCAGAAGACGGGAGTTGGATGGCGAAGAACATGATGCATCACAGCAGCAGGACACAGAACAGTGAACAAGGGAAATGGATTCGCATAGACACAGTAGCAAGCACCACCGCTCGCCCCCAAAAGATCAGGGCCCATATCCACAGCTAAACGGAAAGGAAATTCGGGTAGTAAGAGGTGGAGGTGGTTTTTGGTCGAGCTTCCAAGCTAAGTTCCCATCGGACCATTTCAAAACAGAGATTTTCCTATTGAGACAGCTGATGGCGAGGACGCATCTTCTATTATACATCTAATCTCAATATCCGATCAGCAAATTTCGCCCCGCATGGACCGGAAGAGAGCACCCACTCCTTAAAACTTCGTCTATACGAAAGACTTGGTGAAGCTCTGGACGACATCCTTCAGCTTGCCCTCAAGCTCCTTGCTGAGCGCACCTTCCCGGTCGATCTGGGCAAGGAGCTCAGACTCATTGGATCGGAGGTGGGCAAGGAAGTCAGCCTCCCACTGAAGAATCTTGTTGACGGGAACGTTGTCCAAAAGACCATTGACACCAGCGAAGATAAGGGGCACCATCTCGTTGACAGCCATAGGCGAGTACTGCTTCTGCTTGAGGAGCTCGGTGAGACGCTCACCACGGCTTAGGGTTTGCTTCGTGGCAGCATCCAAATCGGAACCGAACTGGGCGAAAGCGGCCACCTCGCGGTACTGAGCCAAGAAGAGCTTGAGTGAACCAGCGACTTGCTTCATGGCCTTGAGCTGGGCAGCGGAACCGACACGGGAGACGGAAAGACCGACGTTGATGGCGGGACGGATACCCTTGTAGAACAGCTCGGCCTCCAAGAAGATCTGACCGTCGGTGATGGAAATGACGTTGGTGGGAATGTAGGCAGACACATCACCACCCTGGGTCTCAATGATGGGCAGAGCAGTGAGTGAGCCGCCACCGTGCTTGTCGCTCATCTTGGCAGCACGCTCGAGGAGACGAGAGTGGAGGTAGAAAACGCTATGCAGTGTCAGCTAAGTTCCATTGAACAAAATCCATCATGACTTACTCTCCAGGGTAGGCCTCACGCCCAGGGGGACGACGAAGCAGGAGGGACATTTGACGGTAAGCAACAGCCTGCTTGGACAGGTCATCGTAGACGATGAGAGCGTGCTTTCCATTGTCGCGGAAATATTCACCTATTGAACATGCTTTGTGATATGTTAGAAGAGCCGATGACATGTTGAAAGTAGTTCAAAAGAAGAGTGAAATCGAAGACAACAACGGAATGCAAAGGTAGGGCGGAATTGCTAGAATCTGGAAGAGAAGAGATGGGAAGGAAAACCGAAGAAAAGACAAAAGAGAAGTATATACAGGCTCTCGCGTAGCAGAAAAAGTGGGATGTAAGTAATACTGTAAAACCCATCCAAGGGTGATACAGCGTCCAATACTTGGGTTAGAGGACAAGGTCTTACTGTCTCGAGAGTGAGGCTGGGTAGCTGCCCTCCATTCCACTTTTTCTTCTGCGCGAGAGACAGGATGGTTGGGTGAGAGCCAAGCATCACGTGGTGCTCGCCCACGTGTCGCTCTTGCCACATGAGAAAACGCGCGTCAAAACAACGCAAAAAGGGGGAATCTGAAAACCGCTACAAAACTAAGAGAGGGGGATTTACGTACCAGTGAATGGTGCGATATACTGGAGGGGCGCTGCCTCAGAGGCAGTGGCAGCGACAATAACTGTATATTTCATGGCGTCGTTCTCCTCGAGGGTCTTGACAAGCTGAGCAACAGTGGAGCGCTTCTGGCCGACGGCAACGTAGACGCAGTAGAGCTTCTTGGTCTCGTCGTTGGCGTTGTTCCATCGCTTCTGGTTGAGGATGGTGTCGAGAGCGACAGCAGTCTTTCCGGTTTGACGATCGCCAATGATCAACTCACGCTGTCCACGGCCAATGGGCACCATGGCATCGACAGACTTGAGACCAGTCTGCACGGGCTGGTTGACGGAGTGACGGGGCAGGATACCGGGAGCCTTGAGCTGGGCACGGCGCCTCTCAGAGAACTTGATGGGGCCCTTGCCGTCAATGGGGTTACCGAGAGCGTCGACGACACGGCCGAGAAGAGCTTCACCGACGGGGACATCGACCTACACATGTTAACTTATGGCTCGACCATGGTGAGCTAGAGCACTCACAATCTCACCCGTCCGCTTGACGGTCTCGCCCTCCTTGACCAATCGATCGGAACCGAAAAGCACAACACCGACCTGGCCGGCCTCCAAGTTCATGCACATGCCCTTGACACCAGAGGCAAATCTACATACCGTCAGCTTGATGTTGTATCTTGCGCTAGGGAGCTAGGGTAGCACATACTCGACGAGCTCCTCGGCCTGGACATTGTTCATGCCGTGAACGCGGGCAATACCGTCACTATACGCCCATCGTCAGCTCTTTCGTCCTGTTTGATGCCTGCGATGGCTTGTTGGTGTTGGGCCCGCGTACCCGACGGAGAGAACACGTCCAGTCTCGGCAAGACCGGCCTCCTCTTGCACACCCCGAATTCTCTGCTCGAGAATGGAGGAAACCTCGGTCGGAGAAGCTTTGGCATCGGCGGCATAGCATCGCATCTGCTTCGCGGCGTTGAAGTAGGCGGGTGTGCGGGTCTGTCGCGGATCAGCACTGCACTCGGTACAAGAGCTCCCTCCCTCGCGGCCATCACAGCAGCCCCAGCCCAACGAAGCTCAATTGTAGCGCAATTGGCATTAGAAGTTGGTTCCAAGGGCCTGCAGATGATGGCTCGATGGATTGCAGGCGCAATTGCAGCTGCGGGAGATAGACTTACCGAAGCAATCCTGCTCGATGCAGAAATTGCCGCGACCCGGCGGCTCGACGTACGGAGGGCTCTCGAGAACATTTTGCGGACCTCAGGAGGCGAATTGGATAGTTCTGCGATCAATTGAGATTGATGCAGAAGGAGCGGAGATGGGGGTGATACGGGTGAAGTTGAAAGACGGAGAGGATGGTGAGGAGCTTTCCGCTTGCACGGAAAGAAACTACTCTGCTTAGTCACCCGCCCCGGGCAGATCCCTAGTAACGCAACGGCCACACCTGCGGACAGATAAACTCGGGAAACAAGCTCTAAAACCCGCATCACCAGTATAGCTCAGCAGTTAGTGAGAGTAAGAGGGACTGAATCACCTTTGGATGAGTTTTGCGGAGTAAGGCTGTTGGCTTATTTGCTATTGAGACGAGCCTAAGCCATCTACCATGGTAATAACACGCGGCTCATTAGACTACTTCTACTGAGAATCTCATTGTGACCAATGCGAACAATGTCAGATGTTCAACAGTACATGCAGCTCTGGTCGGTTTGTAGTCCCCAAGCTTCCAAATTTCGCTGTCGGCTGCCTTCGTGTAGTAGGGGAAATCGGCACCAAGGTAGAAACAACAAGGTAGCCTTTTTGTGTAAAGATTTCGTATAGCCTGCCAGAGTTTGACAGACATCGTAAGACGAAATTACTGCCGCCAGCTTTTCAACCCCGCGAGAGGCTTGCGAGCAACAGAGGCGCAAACTCGTGTCACATTCAGAAGGCTCGATGTTGTTGGCTGGAACATATCACTTTCAAGCAGTTTATATATACTAATCCAGTGAAATCAAAATGTATTTACACTAAAGCCCTCAGTACGAGCAAATGTCAACAGTTCCACCTTTATTCTCACTATGACCTCCGTTCCACCTCTTCCCCAGTCCCAAAGTTAACAGCACATCACTTGGATATATAGTTTGCCGTCTTCCAACCATTCTAATCGGCACAGACTTTGACCTTTCCAACTTCCTCTTGGTTACCGCCCGTTTCATGAAGTCTTCTTAGTTCCATTGGCGGTACCGTTCGCTTCCTTCTCCTTCTTGAATTTCCGTATGTCGTCCTCCACAGCCTTGTTCAGTCGGTTCTTCAGGTCAGGTCGATAACCGAGAGAGAAGAGAATCTCGAACCAGACGAAGAAAGGTGCGAGGAACAGAGCCTGAACAAGGTTGTCAACCAACGCTGGCGCACGTCCTTCAAATACACTATGGCCAATGAATTGGGCAATCCAGCTAAGGACGTTTATGCCTCCAGCCCAGTAGTTCGCGGTGGATCCATAAGTCACGGTAAGGTGATTTCCGTAGGCAGCGCTGCCGATAAGGAGAGGTGCTACCAAAGCTCCTGCTACTGGCTCCATCAAGATATACAGCGTGGAATATAGTACGGAGGCGACGGTGCCGGCGTTGAGGGGCAGGTAGGGGACGGACAGCCACGACGGCAAAGGTAGTGACGGGGTATTGGTGAACTATGATATGTCAAAAAAAAATCCGTATGCTGCTTCGGTAACATACAAGCAGAATGAACGTTAATATAATTGCAGGAACACAGACGATGTGTATCCCAACATTAACCTGCCGAGATGCGGCGTAAGCCAGAGGACGCATTTTGAGAGCCAGACACACTCACAGGATTATGATGGTGAGCGCCATACTATGTTTCGTATCAGCCACATTCATAGGTACATGCAGCTTCAATACTTACGAAGCGCATTTGCTTCTCTAGGTTGAGAGACATGGTGCCAGAAGTGGTCGTGTGCTTGACAAGATTCGTGTGGTTACCGGAAGTCCAGCATGTCTCCGAAGAAGAAAAAGAGCAAGTAAGGCTGACGATTTTTCTCGTCAGGACGAGCTGGAGTTGTGCAGAAATGCGTGGTAACAACACGACTACGTGGACGTGGACCCACGACTTTCTCAATTCACATGCTACAGTATGATCTCGGCGGCTTGCTTTTCCGTACCGAGGCACGGACCAACAAGGCCATGTCTCTTTGGTCTTTCGCGGTCTCTCCATTGTCGTGCAACAACCAGCTTTGTCCGCGATCACTATCAACCTACGTCGCGTAATAGGGCTGAGGGCGCAATTTGGAAAAGAAAGGCGCATAAGCTGCAGGTCCAAATCTTGAGCCTTTGGATTGCATTGCAGGCACCGCTCTTAGCAGGCGTTGTGCGAGTCCTCCCTCGACTGGCCGGCATAATAGAAGACAAGAGGAGCGCCTTTATCACTTCGACGCTTTCGTGAGCGCAATCGGTAGAGAGAATATTTGACCTGGACTTTCGCACCATCCAACCCTAAACATCTGACGTACCACGAACACATCGCATCCGCCTCCACTGATAGCCCAAACTCTACCGCGCGCATACCCCATCGCCATGTTCTTTATCAAGGAACTAGAGAAGACGATTCAGCTCCATCCCTCGTACTTCGGTCCGACCATTCGAACGCACATCCACCGGGAACTGCTACTGAAAGAGGAGGGCTCAAGTACCGGGAAGTTTACTATTGTGTGCATATTGGACTCGTTCGATATCTCCGATGGACAGGTCATACCTGGCTCAGGCGCTGCCGAGTACACGGTGCATTACAAGGCGATTGTTTGGCGGCCATACAAGGGAGAGGTGGTAGGTGACGCTCGTAGGTGAAGCCTCATAAACAAGGCTAATGCGTGACAGATGGATGGTATTGTTTCCTCGGTCATGCGCTCCGGCTTCTTCGTAGATTGTGGCTCACTGCAGGCATTCGTGGGACGCGCTGTAAAGATGCCCTATTTGATCATGCATCTACCCGCACACTAACGCTTGGTAGATGATTCCCGCTGATATCAAGTTCGATGCGAATGCCACACCGCCCCAGTGGACCGATAATGGAGACCAGATCATCGAGAAGGGTACCAATATCCGCATCAAAATCAAGGGTTTACGGTCCGAGGTGGACAAGATGTATGCCATCGGAACGATGAAGGAGGTATGTAGACATTCGAGAATCTTGGCCATTTCAGCTGACAGTCTTGCAGGACTACCTTGGCCCGCTTCAGTCATGAGAACCGGCATCTCAACATCGAACTTGGCAGGCCTACTTGCAGCCCTACAGCGGATCAACAATACTGACTGCCGCTTACACCAAAATCATGAGAGCCGGTGCATGTTTCGGGGCACACCATTTCGGGAACACGCCCACGTTTTGACTATGTCACTACTTCAAAGTGCGGTATGGAATTTAACCAAAGATTGACTTTTCTTCGGTGCGCCTCCCACATGTGGAGTCTTCTTCGTTCGATCAAACCTCCATAGAGAGCGATTTGCATGAGGGTGTTTCGTAGAAGTTCTGTCAAACTTGGAGCACTGGTTTGAACATCAGAATGCATCAAAGCGGTGGAGAAGTGGACGCAGACAGGGCCAGCAACTTGGCTCTTTGATTTGACAACTACACACGAAAGAAGAACTAAATAGATACAATATTGCGTGCTTTCTTTGTCTTGTGCACTGTGAAGCTCCTTGGCATCTTCCCCAACCTCAAACCTCCGCGTTGTCTCCGCACTGCACGCCTCGACTCGAATCCACATATTACGAAGTAGAGTATTTATCTGCGCGCCCAAGCGGGACTATGCTGCGCTAGTACTATAATCATTCATTTCTACTTTCTACGCTATACCATGCGAGCAATCCTCCGAGCCATTCCCCGATAACCACCACCACAATGCCGCAGGAGCTGGCCGTGAACGACGAAGAGACGCACCCGCTCACGCAGGACGAGAGCTCACCGCGCAATTCTGAGGACGCTTCGGGTAGCTCTATATCATCCATATCGACGACTTCGCTAGTCCTCGAGCACATCCACGACGGGGAGGCGAACGGCGCATCGCGCGCGACGAAGCCTGGGGAGAAATACCGAGACGACGACAGCGCAGAGTCGGGGCGCATACGGCAAAGCTTTGATATCGAAGATGGACACTTCCGGGGGCTGCGTCCAGTAGACAAGAAAACGCGGCGGCTGCTGTGGATCGTGGGAACAATATGCGTGGTTGGATGGGTGCTCGCGCTCGTGTCGTTTCTCTCGACAGGGAGCTACAAGCATGCGTCAACCCGTCCGCACGACCCCCTCGCAAGCTCCACAAAAGGCAGCGGTAAGAAGGTTTCTCTAGATAGCGTGCTCGCCGGCCAGTGGTATCCTTCGACGCAGAGCGTGTCCTGGATTGCAGGCACGAATGGCGAGGACGGCTTGCTACTGGAGAAAGGAGCAGCTGAAAACGACTATTTGGTGGTGGAAGACATCCGGAACAAAGGCAATGCGCAAGCGACTGGGACGAAGACTACATTGATGCAGAAGCGCATGTTTCAAGTCAATGATCAGTACATTTACCCCGGCGACGTCTGGCCCAGCAGGGACTTCAAGAAGGTGCTCGTCGTGTCTGACCAAGTCAAGAACTGGAGGCATTCATATACTGGAAAATACTGGATCTTCGATGTCGCAAGTCAAAAGGGAGAGCCTCTTGACCCTGCTGTTCCCGATGGCAGGATCCAGCTGGCATCCTGGTCCCCCCAGGCTGATGCCATTGTCTTCACGAGGGACAATAACATGTATCTGCGTAAGCTAGACTCGGAGCGCGTGACTCCGATCACGAAGGATGGCGGTACCGAGTTGTTCTATGGTGTTCCCGACTGGGTATATGAAGAGGAAGTATTCCAGGAAAACAGCGCCACTTGGTGGTCAGAAGACGGCAAGTACATTGCCTTCCTTCGCACCGACGAGTCTACTGTGCCTACTTATCCAGTTCAATACTTCATGTCGCGACCGAGCGGGGCAAAACCCAAGCCCGGAGAGGAAGCTTACCCAGAAGTGCGCCACATAAAGTACCCCAAAGCTGGCGCACCAAATCCCATCGTAACCCTTCAGTTCTACGATGTCGCCAAATCTGAAGTCTTCAGTGTAGAGATTGCCGACGACTTTGCGGATGACGACCGCCTCATCACGGAAATCATCTGGGCGGGCAAGAGCCAGAAAGTACTCGTCCGACAAACCAACCGCGAAAGCGACGTGCTCAAAATCATTCTCATGGACGTACAGAGCCGCACTGGCAAGACTGTACGGTCCGATGACATCCAAGCCCTTGACGGTGGGTGGATGGAAGTCTCGCATACCACCACTTTCATCCCAGCGGACCCGAGCAACGGGCGCAACCAAGACGGATATATCGATACTGTTATTCACAACGACTTTGACCATCTTGGATACTTCAGTCCTTTGGACAATCCGACCCCTGTGCTGCTGACACAGGGCGAGTGGGAGGTCGTCGAAGCGCCGTCCCGAGTTGATCTCAGGAACAACCTCGTCTACTTCATCTCTACTGAGCGTAGCTCAATGGAGCGTCATCCTTATGTTGTGAATCTCGATGGCACTGGCAAGCGCGAAATCATGGAGAACAGCGAGCCTGGATACTACGATACCTCCTTCTCTACAGGCGGAGGTTATGCTCTAGTCACATACAACGGACCCAAAATACCATGGCAGAAGATCATCAGCACACCTTCCAGCACGACCCAGTACGAAAAGGTCATTGAAGAGAACAAGAGCCTAGGTCAGTTCGCCAGTAAGCACGAACTCCCTACCTTGCACTACCAGACCATCGAGGTGGACGGGTTCAAACTCAATGTTGTGGAGCGCCGCCCACCCCACTTTAATGCGAAGCGGAAATATCCTGTCCTGTTCTGGCAATATAGTGGTCCGATATCACAATCCGTGGATAAGAAGTTCAAGGTGGATTTCCAGTCTTATGTCGCTTCTAGCCTAGGTTACATCGTGGTCACCGTCGATGGTCGCGGCACCGGCTTCCTGGGTCGGAAGCACCGCATTATCACAAGAGGGCATATCGGTGTCTATGAAGCGCACGATCAGATCGCTGTGGCTAGGATGTGGGCTGCTAAAAAATATGTGGATAAGGAGAGGATAGCAATTTGGGGTTGGAGCTATGGAGGCTTTACAACGCTCAAAACGCTTGAATTGGACGCTGGTCAGACTTTCAAATACGGTATGGCAGTTGCGCCTGTCACGGACTGGAGGTTTTACGGTAAGTGATTCCCTTCTATCCCAAGCATCAAACACTGACATGGCAGACTCCGTCTATACCGAACGCTATATGCATACTCCCCAGCACAATCCTGCGGGCTATGACAACACCTCGATCCATGACATCCAGGCTCTTCGGAAAAACGTTCGTTTCCTCGTCATGCATGGCGTGGCCGACGACAACGTGCACATGCAGAATACACTCACTCTCTTGGACAAGCTTGATTTGGCGGGCGTCGAGAACTACGACGTTCACTTTTTCCCCGACTCTGACCATAGTATTTATTTTCACAACGCCAACAAGATCGTCTATGACAGTAAGTTGAGCTCCTGGCTGGAACAAGGGAGATGAGACTAACATGACTCTAGAACTAAGTTCGTGGCTCGTCAATGCCTTCAACGGGGAATGGCTACGGATCGAAAAGGCTGTTCCGAAAGCGCAGATAGAAGGCCGGTCGACGATACGGTAGCATTGATGGTCATCTTTTGACGTTAGCAGGGCTTAAATTGAAGCTGGAACGTCAAAGGACAACATGTACGAATAGATATGATTCAATCGCATCGGAGCAGTCACTCCATCACCATCTGTCAACGTTGGAAAGGGGTGTGGCACAGTAGAATGGGCTTGCTGTGGCGCGAACTCACTCATGTGGCGGCCCCGCAGCTCTCGCTACTATGATCTACACATGACCTCATCCCAAAAGTAGAGCTCCAAAACCTCGACACTTGACAGCACAGGCAGCCCTTTCTCACTACACTCTCAAATTGCCTAGTTACATCATCTAGCTCTTGCAACAGCTTCTGGATCCCTTCACCATGGCGAACGCAACGAGAAAAGAGCTCATTGGCAAGGTGTACAAGATGATCCCACCTATGCTTGAAAGCTTTCACAAGGGTGCGCTACAATGATTCCGAGGCTGACAAGCTCTGCTAACGCGTAGTCAGGTCAATTAGGCCGTGTAGCAGTCATTGGAGGTTCAGAAGACTACACAGGAGCACCGTACTTCTCCGCAATGGCATCCGCGAAATTGGGCTGCGACATGGTAACGTCCCGTACCTCTTCCTCCTCCTTTCAGGCTCTAACAGCATGCTCAGTCCCACGTCATCTGCGAGCCGGGTGCCGGCGCCGTAATTAAAACCTATTCCCCCAACCTAATGGTACACCCCTACATGCGGCAATCCAAGAACCTCGCCTCATCCGAATCCCTCGACACCGTTTCCTCCGAAGTGATCTCGATGCTCTCACGCCTGCATGTCATCGTCATAGGTCCGGGTCTCGGTCGCGACAAATTGATGCAGGATACATGTGCGAAGGTCATTGAAGAGGCACGGAAGCAAGGGATCCCGTTTGTACTGGATGCAGATGGTTTATATCTCGCGCAAACGCGGCCGGAGCTCGTAGATGGGTGCAAGGACTGTATTCTCACGCCCAATGTTGTCGAGTTTGGGAGGCTGGCCAAGGCAAAGGGCGTCAAGGTTGATGAAGGCGATCCGTCGGAGTTGTGCTCGAAGCTTGCGAAGGCATTTGGCGGCGTGACAATTATTCAGAAAGGTGCTAAGGATTACATCTCCAATGGAGAGCATACCTTGGTTTCGGAAGGCGAGGGAGGACTCAAGAGGTCGGGTGGCCAAGGAGATACCTTAACAGGCAGTCTGGCGACACTCTTGGCGTACCGGAAGGCGTATCACGATAAGATTTGGGACCACGAGGGCGATTTGCAAGCGTCAGAGACGCTAGCTTTGGCGGCGTTTGGTGGAAGTGCAATCACGAGGGAGTGTTCGCGCTTGGCGTTCAAGGAGAAGGGTAGGAGTTTGCAGGCGGGAGATTTGACGGAACACGTTCATCAGGCTTTCTTGAATGTGATAGGGGAGAAGGGGAGTAAGCTGTGAGGACACCCGGGCTGTGGTAGTAAAAGTAGAAGGGTATGATACATAGGCGATAATATACGAATAAGACATAAGTACCTCAAATTCCGATTCTATTCGCATGGTCTTCTAGCTTCATAGATTTACTACTCATACGCCTTTGGTGCAAACTCGATCCCCAACTCCTTGATAGTCTCCAAACAATGCCCCAATATGACCTTCGCTTTCGTCCTCCTCGCCAAACCCTTGATCATCTGGTGACTCTTAATCCAACCTTCGTGGTCTCTCGCTAGCCACCCTTGGGGAATGTCATCGGAGTAGTTTTCCTTTACATGGTATTGGTCACCAGTGAAAACCCACGTCCCGCTCTCCTTCAAGTTGACCTGCATGATAGTCAACCCCGGTGTATGACCTGGGGCATGATGGATATTAATTCCCGGCGCAATCTCATAATACGATCCGTGAAAGGGCACCCAGTTGAGTTCGAAGTGCAGACTAGAATGAGCAAACAACGTCAGTGGAGCTCATGGTTGTCTAGCACCATTACCCTACAATGAAATTACGTACTAGTGAGGTAGGTATGCGCCTATATCCGACTTTGTAGCCACAGCGTAGAAGGCATATTTCAGCTCGAGCTCGTGTACGTAGATGGGAATGTTGGTATTGCGGAAGTGGTTAAGGCCACCGGCGTGGTCCAGATGCAAATGGCCTAAGATGACCATTTTGACGTCCTTAATGGAGTGGCCTGTCTGCGCGATCTGTGCAGCAAGGTCATTGGCAGGATCGTAGTCGACGCGTGAGAAGATATCGTTGATTTGCGGGCCTACGGCTTCGGGGTAGTTCTATTGACAGGTGTTAGTTTCGACTTGGAGGAATGGGATGCCATGGCTTTTCTAAGGGAAGCCTACATCTCCACCTCCCGTCTCGTAGAGTATCAGCCCTTCGGTTGGATGTTCGATGAGACAGCCAAGCATTACGAGCCTTCTTCGCACGTTGGTCGGGTTCTTGTCCGACATGGTGGAACCATTTGCCTACACGAACAAGTTAACACATATGTATTAGTGGCCTGCTGGATCCATACCCCACGCTTGAACCATCCTTCATCGCATTCCAGGAATCCGAGATGCAGAAGCTAATGCCAATGTTAATTCTATGCATTCCACGGAGCAAAGCTCGGAAGTCGAACCCATAGTTTTGTCCCCTGAAATGGTCAATTATGCAGTCAATTTGACTTTCGAAGAACATACCTCCGGAGCTTGATTGACGAGATCCAACGAAGTTGCCATCTTCTCGCACGAAGGCGTCTCTTGTGTAATCGAAAAAGCTATCAATTAGTACGCCTCTATTTTAAACTCAGTATTGAATCTTTGGCACAGAGTTACAAAGTAGTCATATGCTGAATCGCACTAATTGTACGCGCAGAATAAATACTCCTGTAACAGGAGGGTATACAGTTGCTCGGACAGACTCCGGGGTGAACGCCCCTCATATACCAACATTTGACCCAGGATGTGTTGCATCTGCACCTTGTTCAAATAAGAAAGAATATCATCGCTGGTGGCCTGGATATGCATGTTAATTAGTTGATTGGAAGCCAGTATTCTCCAAGTTGAGGGGTAGCGTTGTGGGGTGGAGGAATGACAAAGCGACGTCCTATCAATGTGGGGCACCGAGCATACTCCAGCCGCTTATGTGATTGAAGAAGTTGGCACAAGTACCCACAACAGAAGTCCCAGCCTGTAAGAAAGCTCTGCCAGAATTTTATAGGGGTCTCCAAAGCAATTTTATTTACTGCCCAGCCTTGTAACAACACGAGTCTCGTCATAGATCATGCACCACAAAGGCAAGACTAGGGTATTGCCTACGGCCTATAGCGTTGGCTCCAAACAGAGTCTTACACTGTGTACAGGATCCCATGTCAAGTCCCAGTCGTACGCTGACTGTGTTTGCGGAAGCAGCTCAACCACATGGGTAGAGAATAGCATACATTTGTGGCGTTCACCGACGATAGAGGGTTTCTTTGTCCCCCGGTGTGGGTTGAGCCGGAAGCAAATGATGTAGAACAAAGAAAGATGGTGCTGCAGTGCCAAAGGGAAATCGACCTCTCACATCAAACGTTCTCAATAGATAACCCACCAACATGTCTAATAACCAATCCAAGGGTAAGGAGCCGGTGCGCTCGAACATTTATTCGAGCTTGCTGGAGCCCGTTATGCTCGAAATGGATGTGACCGAAGGATTGCGAGCTTTCGTTCTAGACGATGACGATGATGATGATACTACACCGCAACCTAGAAGTCCAATGATAATCGTGACACCTCCTTCAGAGGGCCTGTCAGCCCATCGTCAGCGATTACGGCAACTCAGCAGCGACGTGGTATCTCCAACGCCGAGACCGAGGCTGCTGAAGAAAGCGGTAACAGCTCCTCCTGGACCTCTGGAGCTATGCCCCCAGGCGAAACCTCAGCTTCTGAGGCGATCGATCAGCGAACGAACTGAGCGACACAGCCGAAATCAAGGGAGTGGACATCGACAAAGGCCCAAGACGATCGCTCCTATGTTACGAGTTCCCCTCCTAAAAACAACTACGACGAAGTCTATCATCAATCGAAAGATGACGAGCAGAAAGTCAGTAGGGAAGTTGGGTCTGAAGCCCAAGGCACATGTGTGGAGATTGTCGCCTCGAGCCTCAACGCAGTATCAACTCATCTCAGAAGCGTTGAGTAGTCAGCTAGACTCACCCTCTGAGAGGTCTTTTTCAGAAAAAGCACGTGTGAAGGAAACGTTGGAACGGAAAAAGTTGGACCCGCTCAGAACGTCATTCGTTGACTTCAAATCGAAAGACTTACCCGGGACGCCTGGCTCTATGTTGGCGACTCCCCGAGAGATCTATGGCGGTCCGCCAACAAGCGGAGCTCTCCGGCGGACCCCTCCCGGGAGTTCCAGCTTGGGCAAGAGCAGCCCGGCACAGCCTTCTCAAAGTGTGTCGTTTAGGGCGTCTTCGAGAGCGAAACACTTCTCTTTGCCGCTGAGGCCTCATGTTCAGTGCCGGGCAGGTTGGAAGCGTAGCAGTTCTGAGACGAGAGCGAGGGTCAGCTCAACAGAGAGAAGGGTGTATATACCGGGACCGATTCGACTTGAAGAAAGAGTTGCTACGACGCCACGGAGAGCTTCAGTTGCTACAATGGAGCCCTTTGACGAGATGGAACCCAGGGCGAAACGATTTTCTGACATGGTCGCACTAGACAGTGTGGTGTGTTTCTTCGAAGAGCTTGGGATAGCAGCCGAGTCGTCGGAAGATTGCCTGGATAGATATTGGGTGCCTGACAAAAGAGGCAGCCGTCACATCACACAGCTGCAGAAGGCTGCTCCTCCAATGCCTACGCGCCCGCCCATCACCTCGTCATCGCCGTCTCCACGCAGCGCACTCTTTCCAACGCAAACAGCACGGCAGCATGAAGAACGACGGGCCCCTCCTTCCCCAGAGACTCCAGGGCGTCGCAGACTGAGATCGCTGCTCAAATCAAATCGGTCTATATTGTGAGCTGGGAGTTCTTGGTGGGGAGCTGGAGTCCATGATTCTGGCAAGCTTGAAATGTGCCAGCTCAGACGCTAGAAAGGTTCAAAATGACAATGAAATGAGACCAGTAAGCAGAGTCGAGAAAGCCGAAAATAGAATTGAAAACGTGATTTGGCGTAGAGATTGATTGACTAGAGAGGCTACTGTCAGAAACTTACCAACACTCAGCGAAGGAAAGTTTACTGATGCAAGTACTGTACCACGTGTACGGTGTGGTGTACGAAGGTAGGCCGAACCAACGGGGCGTGCAGAGAGCTCCTCGTATATGCGCCGTGGTGTCGTCGAAGAAATACCGCAGTTGCCCTCTTTCTGCCTCATCGAGTGAGGTCACCGGCCCGTACATTCGGAGAAGGGCAACAGAGTGGACGGGGATGGGCGGACACAATGATGGCGGTGTGACCCAAAGCAGCGAGGTGCAGAGTCCTCCACCAAGTGGACGCGCGGTGGAGAGTCGCGATAGGGTCGATGCTGCTTGGGATGGAAGCCCACGATAGCGACGATCCTTCCGCACACGGCGTCCAGCGGGATGACCCCGGTGGGCGAAATGTTGGCAACTCGAGGCAGCGAATCCGGCGGCGACGTGGTGTTGCGATCGCCAGGCGGTTGCCCTGTTGGGCTTGGCAAATGGTGGCCTCCCGCAGCGTCCTTCCCGGGCGCTCGTCAGACACGGCTCCGAAGCGAGCCAACGCATCACCCACCCTGCGCCCATCTCATAAGCCCGCCCATGCCCATGCCCATGCCCATGCCCATCGCCGTCTCCTCCCGCTTCCTCACTTTCTGCTTGCCTGCCTCACCCATCCACACATCTGCCTGCCCTCACAATACGACTGTTCGTCTCTCCATCCACGGCACAACCAGCACAGCGTAAGCCTTGATACATCCAGCTGCACACAAGAGGGTGCTGATCGCCGCTTCCACAGTCTGTTTCTTAGCGCCTGCCTCCTCGCCTCTCCTCACCATGGCCACGGCCCTCGCCTCGACCATCGAGCAGCTCAAGCAGCAGTTTTGCAACAGCAATCCGCTTCTCTCAGACGAAGAACGCCAGCAGCGATGGTTGCACATCATCTCGACCCTTCCCCGTGAGGGCTCGAACTGCCAGCCCATGGCCGACCACGTTCCTCGCTCAATGTCCTTCTCCACGCCCGACATGTCGCAATACTCTGTACGACTTCCATCGTCGGCCACTGCTATCTCATCTAATTTCATATAGGCTTCAAATTTCGGCTTCATGGATCGCGTGCAGTCCGTACCTGCCCCCCAGACCATGGAGCGCTCACCCGCTCTCCAGCGATCAGACTCAACCATGTCCAGCTGGCAGACCGGCTGCGATGACCAGCAAAACGCTTATGCCATCTACTCCGAATCGGCACGAAAACAGTCAGGTCTGCAACCCATCGCCGAGGCCTGCGCCTTCACCGAAAGCATGGTCGAATACTCCCCCGCCGACTATGTCACCAACTTCATCGAGCCATCCAACTCCCCCACACACCCCCTTTCTCTTCCGCACAATCCCCGACAATTGCACGTACAGCTGACAGCGAACTCGCAGTGGAGTCCGTCACTGGATCCCTCGACATCGCCAAGCACACCTTCAACTGCCTTGATGACGCCTGTTACTCACTCGGATAACATGAGTCGTCAGGGCAGCTACAACCCCCATTTCTTTGACGACCTTCCCATCATGCAGTCTGATTCTTCAAGTATGTTTCCTATCCTCCCAGAGGATGGTGCTTTTTCCTTTTCTGTTGATTCAAAGAATATCAACCCCCGTGTTGATAATCATCATTTCCTTAATCACTTCACTGGGTCCTCCAATGAAGCTTTCCTTTCATCTGTGCCTGTTTCTGCTGCAAGTGTTCCGGCACTTGCTTCTTCTCAATGCGAGCCGGATCTGGCGGAGGATATGCAGAGATCGGCATCATCATCTAGCGAGAGCAACGCGAGCCTTGCCTCGACTTCGTCACGTCACGTGCGACGCGGGCGCGAAATCAATGCACAAGCAGGCCGTTGCCGCATTGCTCCAAAGGCAACGCAGAGCAACGGCAAGGCTGCACCTACACCATCAAATGCTCAGGTGGTGCGGATACAGTCCGAAGACGGTTCGTCTAAGAATGTTGGTGTCATCACTAAAACGGCCTACGTCCGACCTCAGCATGCGAAAATCATGTGCCCGCATTGCAACGAGCGCCCTGACGGCTTCCGCGGCACGCACGAACTCGACAGGCACGTTGCGCGTGCACACACTGCTGTCCGAAAGGGCTTCATCTGTATAGATGCCTCACCCGACAAGAAGTTTCTCGCCAACTGCAAGCATTGCCGCAACAAGAAAGTATATGGCGCGTACTACAATGCTGCTGCCCATCTGCGACGCGCCCACTTTCATCCCCGTAAGCGAGGGAGGAAGAGCAAACACGACGAGAAGCGCGGTGGTATTGGTGGTGGCGATGACCCACCGATGGACTACTTGAAGCAGCATTGGATCAGGGATATCGAGGTGGAGAACAAAGTCACAAATATACAGTCACCTGAAAGTGCTTCTGACAGCGCCGAGCCCACCGACATGAACAGCTATGACGCTTCAGCATTTGACCTCGATCTTCCGTACCAAACTGTCCCCCAACCGACGACGAACGCCTCGATACCGATGAATATTGATCCCAATCGGTATGTCGACTACAGCATGTGTATGACTGAGCCTGATGCCTCGTTCAACGCGATGATCTATGTCCCGAATGCTCCCTCAACGATGAGTGACATCAACGACTTCCAATTCGATGCGTATAGAACCCAATAGGGTTCTATACTTCTCTTTCTCTATTCTGTTTTTGCCTGTATTTAGTCACTCGATCGGCGTTTTGGCTGCATACGTGGCCCACCGAGGGTGGGAGCCAGTCTGGTTGTACATTGCATGTATCAGGCGTTCTGTTCTACAGATGCGTGTCTTTAAGACGCCTATGAATTTCTTTCACGTATGCAAGGAATATTTGCGTACTTTATAGGGGGATATACCAGGACGCAGCCTTCTTTTCGACACTGCTGGCTATGTGCTCGGGTGGCCTTGCAGTCCTGTTGCGCTTCGCCGTATTATACTTGCTCTAATGTTACTTCTAGTCTGGCCCGCGTCAGACAAATGATCATGTATGCACATTCCTCTTGCTATCATACCGTGATGTCGTGCTCAATCGCTGCAAAACCTGTGTTGACTCTGTTCAGCAGTTCCTCACATCGCGCCTGCCCGTCCACCAACGCCAAGCTAGAGGCTCAGAGAGAGCAGCTGAAGTGGTCGATGAGGAGGAGGGGGAGCATTCACGCAAGTGGGCATGGATGTAGAGTATCGAAACGCAGATCCTCCCGCCTTAAGCCCGGGTCAGTGAAAGTGGGGAGAGGCCCAGGGTAACAAGTCACACCCATCTCGACTGTCCTTACAATCCCGAAGAAGTTTGACGAAAAGATTGAGAGCATAGTTGACATCGTTAAGCGTTCGACTTCACGCATATGCACTGACTATGAAAAGCTGGATTCGCCAACGGAGGAACTGGAGCTGTGCGATGGGTATCGTAGGAAGGTCGAGAAGTCGAGCAAGTGTCGCTCAAGAAGATGCAGACACGGCAAGACGCCGGGACAGCGGATTTTGGAGGCCCTGAACAAGTATTGCGAGTATATCGCATACTCCGCAGCGCTATTCTTGTTGCCATAGGCAGAAGCAGCGAAGGCTTCGATTCCGGGGGCCGTCATGGAGTCTTCGACGGATAAGTTGTTGAACGTAGGCGACGCAATCATGGACATATCAGAAGCGTTCTCCGCAATCTGGAACCTTCGGCAATTGGCGTCAATCGCAGCTTCTGTACACAACTTCCCCGTTTTCCCTTGACCAGTCGTCCCGGACTACACGGACTACCACGCCACCAGCACCACCACATCTATGAGCGGTTTCCTATCTCTTCCATATCACACCAGCTGGCTCCTTCGGGTCGTCTCCTTTCCCATCACGTCCTTCCTGTGGCTCCTTGACACTATCCTCCCCTTCGCTGTTCCCTCGTTGTCATTGGAGATCATAGCGCCCCTCCTCATAGTCATTCTCTTAATTCGCCTACCCCTATGATACCACGCCATCTACTTCAATCCCTTTACCTTCAATCTCTTCTATATCTTCTGCATCTGGTGGCACAACGGTTTCTCTTCTATAATCCTTACCTAGATTGTCTAGACGGTGGGCATACAGTCTGAGATGGTTCGCACGGCGATCGTCTTTGTCATCATGAAATTCATCGAGTTCCGGTTGAAGAATTTCGTCAATGCTATCGAGGGTTCAGAAAAGAATCCGCAAAGTGGCTATTGATGCAAGGGATTTGGCCTAGGCTTTGGGGGACCTTTTTGCTGAGAACTGCCCCGAAGCGGGCCGTTTTGCTTGGGGCAGTCTCGTCGGTTTAATCCCGTTGGTTAAGCTTGTGTCAATGACGCTCGTGGGTTTTGTGAGGAGATGTGCTCTTTCTGTGAGGGATGCAACAATAGGGGCTCGGTGGGTCATAATGGCATCGGTGTTCTTCATTGCGGTAGCGAACTTGGGATGGGTGAGCTACGTGAGTGGATTGAGGCGAAGAATTTTGTAGTGTCGGTTCATAATGCTTGAGGACTGGCGTGATCAGTATCTTTTGAGGGTTGGTGCGGTTCCTCGGGCATATCCTTTTGCAGCATAGATAGCGTCTACTGCATTATCTGCTCAGTAAATAAAAATCCATTTCCCAAAAGTATGAAGATGAGGAAGCAGAGGATGGGATGAAGTGGTCTCGAAATCTCTGTAGGATATATTTAATACAAAAGTACACAGGGGGTTCAAGAGCCGGTGTAGCTGCAGTGAAAATGCCAGGCATATGTACTTTTAGGAAGAGTCTCTGCCGAGATCAGGAAAGAGGTTAGTCAACCGATACGAGTACACATCATCGTGTCTAGGGCACTGGGTTCGCAGGTCCACCTGTAAGTCCGCATTAGATCGCACCTCGAAAGAAGGGAACATTTGATATACCTGTTTGGCCCCGCACACCGCCAGCCTCAGTATCAGCACCCTTCTGCTGTAGTATAGCATCCCTCGCGCCCTGCTGCTCAGCCTTCTTCCTGTAATTGTATTAGCATATGCTCATGTGGCTCCCGCATCTCAAGCCTGAACTCACCTGTCCAGATCCGCAGCCAGATCAGGTTGCTGACCACCCCCACCCAAGTTCACACCGCCCGTCCTTCCAGCCACAGCATCAGCTACCCTACCCTCGCCCGGAGCGGCCATCTGCTTTGCATCCAGCTCTTTATGCCTGCCGACATCCTCGTGCCCCGAACCCTTTCTCTCCTCGCCTACCGGCGCGCCATGAACCCCACGACCTAGAGATGAGGGTACGCCATCTCCTGAGGTCTGTTTCTCCGGGATACGTTGGTCGACTGGAACAGAGGCGTCATGCGCTTGCTCAGAAGTCTGGAACTTCTCGGACGGGTTCTTGGTGGAGGGATTGCCTGGCGTGGTGTACGCTTGCGCTTGAGTGGGTTGGGAAGGGCCTTTGGGGTCAAGGTCTGACATGTTGTAAGGTTTTGGTTGGGTTTCGGTTGTAGAAGAAACTTGGAGAGCAATTGACGGGGTGTTCAACGTTTGGTATCGTCGTGGGTTTTGAATCGTGGGGTGATATTTGTTGCGAGTGTTCGCTTTTACACAATTGCGATGACGTAGGCGGGGCGCGACCGTCATTCATTCATACGACCCACGAAATTGGCGCATGCGGTTTTCTTCATCCTTGTGAGCAATATCCCCTGTTCATTGAGGGAATTGGTATCGGTTTCAGGCAAACAGCAGATTTTGCGACATTTTTGAGTGTGGTTACGTAAGGTTTGAAGGGGCTGACACTGCTGATAGTATTATGTACGTCTATTTCGCTGACGACCCTTTGCCGCCTGTTTACAAACGACTGGTCGTAGGTTAAGCTTAGACGGTCTTGTAAGATGCTCTTCCAATTTACATCTTCTTGGAACCAATTTTTGGTCAGCTTCCATCCGCACTCTAGGGCACTGATGGAGAAATTAAGAAACCCAGATCTGTTCTTCTGGTGGTTGAAGATCCGCATGTTTGCATGGTTGGTTCTGTTGCACGGCACATCCGTAGACATTGATCTAGGACCGTAGGCATATAAGGATCACACGTCGTGCAGACCCGTGAGTACAGGGGGAGCAGTTAGATTGATAGAGGAGTAGGAGCCGAATGACATGAGCTGTTATGGAATCAATCTAGCATCGGCCAAAACCTCCTCATGCTGTTCTCACCAGTTCCATAAGTCGTGCAAGATACCTCAGCCCAAGGTTTTCAATGCCGTAAAATGAGAAACCCAAAAACACCATCGCTATGCTGAATATGATACCGGAAGGAAAACCATTACGACTCCATGACCATGTCGACTGACTCTTCTCTTGACTGGACCACACTTTCTGGACGGTTCTCACGTGCTGATTCTGCGTGTTTGATCGCTCTCTCCCGCATCTTCCGGCACCACTCTTCTATCGAGTCCGCCGCTCCACCCTCGATCTTGACAGGCCTCGGCTCAGCTGGCTTTCCTAGAATCGTTCCCTGATATCGTGAATCGACGCCAGTTTTACTGTGTTTTTTCATAAGTGCTGCGGCGCATTAGCATTTGTAGCCGCTGATTCTTTGCTGCAAATGTCTTACAGCTCATATAGTCCTCAAGCTCAACGGCATCCAGCTGCTCTGCAGCGGTCGGCCGTGCCGGCTTGAGAACGCCTGCTATCCTGCGAATCTCCTTGTTTTGGTCACCTTTGACCCAGTCGATGAAAGCCAAAACGTCAGCGGTATCATCAGCCTCCCTTCTCTTCTCTTCTTTCGCGCGTGCTCCGGATTCTTCATCGTAGTCTTCCAGAGGCTTTCGTAGTATTTCGCTCCATATCTCTTCTCCAGCAGTCATCGTCGGGACAAGGAGGCCGCAATCCTGCATGGCCATGCGCACGTCGCTGAGGTTAGGCTCCACGTCATTGTGGTTTGAGTAGGCATTGTAGGCTGTGCGCGTAGCAAGTAAGGTCAGGTAGCGCGCCGTAAGATCCACGAGGGTATCAACGACTGAAGGTTTCGCGCCTTGAAAGCCGGAGGCGCGCAGAATGTGAAGGACGGCCGGTCGCAGGAGCGTCAGGAAGAGGACGTCAGTAGACATGCTGTCGCGATGCGTTGATGAATTGCGTGCAGAGGTCTAGTCGGAGTTGTATTATGGTGGGAGCAGACAGCGCATTGCGTGTTGACGTTCGACGGGAGTGAGTGAAGGAAGGCAGTTGACGAAAAGGCAGGAAGCTTTGACCAATGATGTGCACTAAGCGTGCCAAGACCGACCTCCGCGATTGTCGAGCTCGCCTCCGCAACTTCACTTACTCTTCCTCTTCCACCTTTCTGAGGCGTTCCCGACGCTATCCTGCGCACGCCTGCCGTTTGCGGAGACCTCGTCACGATGAAGCTCAAGCTTAAAAATCCAGCGCTCGCCTCCAGCGACGCGCCCGCGGACGCACCCGCCGATGGAGGGCAACCTGCAAGCACTTCCGCAACTCCCACCAGCGCTGCGCCAAAGCTCAACCTCAAGTTCAAGGCCGTCACTCCCGGCGGTCCTCTCCATCCCGCCGTCGGTCTCTCTGAAGATCCGCAACCGCCCAAGCAGAAGCGCAAGTACACCAAGAAGCCCAAAGTCGACGAGAACGGCCAGCCGCTTCCCAGCGCAAAGCCTGGCCCGAAACCTAAGAAGCGGCCTTTAGAAGACGGTGAAGAGGGTGCCCCAACCAAACGAAAACCGAAACCGACTCTCAAAAGCTTAGAGCGTGCAGACAGCGACGACGACGACGACGATAATGTAGCAGCGGGACCTGTACGTGCCCCGCAGGTGCGACCCAGCCTGGCAAGAACGCAGTCGGTCAAGCTATCGCTGAAGCCGAAAGGGCCTGGGCATCTTCAACGGGCAGGTACCGCTATACTCAAGATGAAGGCCCCCGGGAAACCTCCGCCGAGGCCGCCCGGTGTTGGTTATGATAGTGAGGCAGAGGACGCCGAAGAGGACCCAGCTATTGAAGCACAATTCGTCTTGCGCATGGAAGAAGGACCCGATTGCGACCTACTGCGGAAAGCAATAGAAGAGAAAACACTAGGAAAGAAGCCCGCAGAAGGCGGACCACGGGTGCAATTCAGATTCTTGGATCGCGACGGTCGAAGGACTGTCCTTACGATACAGGATCGCATGTATGCTGCTACCATGGTAGAGCTACCCTGCGTAATTGAGTCACTCAAGAGCTGGAATAAGAAAGATTGGGTGAAGACAGCAGACGTGTGCCAAATGCTGCTCGTGCTTGGCCGTGTTAACAGCGAGGAAGAAGCTAAGAAGGTTCCTCGTCCCAAAACCGTTGATTCTAGCACGCACCGATATGTCCACGGCCTCACTCCCCCCATGCACTGGGTACGCAACCGCCGCTTCAAGCAGCGTAAATCATATCTTGATGTCGAGCGCATCGAGAGCCAAGCGAATGCCCTGTTGCAGGAGGATGAGCAAGCTATATCGACCAAGTATGAATTGATCGACAGCGAGGACGAAGACACATCGGGAGAAGAAGATTTTGACGCGCAAGGCGACGACGACGACGACTTCGATGGCGGAGACTATGCAGAGACGCCAGCTGAAGAGGCCATGGATGCCGAGGCCCTCGAGGAGGCACTCGCTGCAGGACTAATGGACGTGGATGAGAGTGTCGAATTTCAGGACGCAAATGGAGACGATGTCAACATGGATGATCTCTTCGGCAACGGCGACAGTGCAACCGTCGAGGTAGAGACACCTGTCGCGACCTCGCATGACGTCGCTATGCAGGCCCTTACGCACAACGGAAACGTCGTGTTAGAGCCCGAGAGTGCTGTCTCAACACCTGCAGCAGCTACTTCGCCTGAAGATGAGGACGATGACGAAGGAGACGACGATGACGACGATGAGGATGATGACGAGGTCGATCCCGAAGCGGCCGCGAAGCAGGAACGAGATGAAGTGATTAGACAGCAGATCAAAGATCTGGAGGACGCGATTGCTATGTCTGAGGCACAGCTTGCTACAACCGGAAACGTTCTGTATCAGAAGAGGGTGCGCGACCGCATCGCGCTCCAGGAGAAGGACAGGCAGGTCAAGCTTTCTTTGCTTGGGGAGCGTACGGAAGACGATTGAATGCATGCATTGCGAACGGCGTTACCTCAAGGCTTTGATGAACTAGGCATTTCTTGGAGCTGGGACGGTCATGGCGCCTTGGTCAAGGATAAGATACCAAGTGATTTTCTTAGTATTGACATTACCCATTTATTGTGTACTGTAACACGAAATTCCGATCTCATGCTACCCTAGTCTCTGAACGTTGAAGTGATGAGCGACATGATCTCAAAATCCCACAGGGACTGCTTAACACTGAACATGTTCGTACGGTGCCGTGTCTCTGCATCAATGCTGCTACATAACCCTGGAGTTGTGCTCCACAGAGGCAGTGAGGTTCAAATTAGGTGCCAAACATACCGATAGCACAAACTGACAAGATCCATGCGAAGTCGTGCCATCAGTATCGTGTGAAGTCTTGCATCTTCAGGCGCGGGGGAAAAAGATCTTTATTTCACATACAACAAGAGCCGCGTCGGATCTAGGACGTTGTGTGCTCAAATTTCAAAGCCACCAAGCCATATACAAAATTGACCAGGCCATCCTCGCAGATCTTTCCATCCATCACAAGCTCTCGCCTACACCCTTGACAGTTGGCACCACTGCAAAGAAGCAATAAAACCCATCCCTCAACAAAATCTCCACCATCAAGCGCGTGCATGCATGCAAACACGCCAAAACGCTATCCGGCCCGAAAATCTAGAACCGTTCAAACACGGCCATGGCCTTCGCTTGGCCGCTTGTTTACTAGCTTCCACAAGCGTCGGGTCCCCAAAACATTGTTTTAGCGCTGACGTCCTTTCCAAGTTCCCGCCTCAAACGGCTTGCCTGGACTTGGTCAACATGGTGGGCTTGGGCGAAGGCTTGACTAGACGCCGCTGTTCGGGATGAGTTTGAGACGAGGGCGTACTTTTGCAACACGACGGACTTTGTTCCAAACGTGTGGATGCCACGGGCGTCTGTAGTTGTGTGGCCCGGTGGAGTCTGTGCTCAATTGGGTTCAGGCTAAGTGCCATCAAGGAGTTCTGTCGAATTGTGTAGACTCGACGTCCAGACGCAGGAAAATTGGCATTGAATGGGCGGCATATTCATCAGCGTAATCTGAACAGTACCCGTCAACGAGGTGGAAATGCAATTCGTTAAGACATCTGAACAGGGCCATACATCACATCACATGTACGTTGGGTTACAGCAGACTTTAGAAATCGGTCGCCTCAGGGCGCCGATGGGTATATTGTTTTGGTAGTCAAACTATCTATACAAATGAGCATGCCCGGGTCGTGTAACACGTATTAAGGGATGCTATGTAATGCCCTTATTCCCCCGTCGGGATATCAGTTCATTCCTCCATGCCAATAGCATTACTCAACCGATTCGCCATGCACAGATTGCTTGGAACAAACGCCGCCGAGAAGAATGCCGGTTACTCGAAATCGTAGAAGTGAAAAGGGAAGGTCAGCTCGTTTCCATCGTCAAACACATCTCAGCGCTTATGCGAGGTAGGCGAAAGCGGCAAGAGCGATACCGCCGAGCGAGATCATGTGAGACGAGGCATCGTTCGAGCCAGCGGGAGGAGTGGAGGAGCCGGAAGGACCGCTTGCGGAGCCGCTGGGAGTACGAGAGGCAGAAGGGCTGCCGGTGGAGACGGTGCTGTTCACGCCCGGGACAGGGACGACGCTACCGGAAGGAGCGACGACGGCGGTAGTGGTTCCAGAAGGAGCGATAACGACGGCAGTGGTACCAGAAGCAGCCGCAGAGGTGGGAACAACCGTGGGGTTGACACCAGTGGCAGATGCCGACGCAGATCCAACGGCGGAGGAAGCGACCGAGGAAGCGACCGAAGAGAGAGCCGAAGAGACGGACGCGTAGACGGAGGAGACGGAGGGGACGACAGAGGTGGCGGGAGGAGCCTGGTAAGAAGGTTAGTTTCTGGAGGGTCGACAGCATCGTGAACGAGGGGACGTACCTGAATCTGACCGTCGGAAATCTGGGAGATGGGGTTGACCTGGGGAACGGCCTGCACGCCAACGGCGGCGGCAATCATAGCGATGGAAGTGAAACGCATCTTGAAGTTGGTGATGTTGGTGATGGTGATGAGATGGAGATGAGTCGAGAAGTGGATGAGTTGATTAAGACAAGAAGATACTGTATGGAGACTTCGAGCGAATGTGGGTGAGGGGATGGGGAAGAGAGGAGCGAGGGCGTGTTTATATGGCACGCGAGGCTGGCAGGAAGGATCCACGGGTGGCCCCTGCTCGACATGGCTGGGGCTGCCCGTTGCTTGAAATCTTGAAATCTTGGAAGGCAGCCGCACCCCAGCCCAGTTTGCCCTGTTTGGCGTTTCATTACGGTGCGCGCTCGCACGATTCGTTCTCGACTCCAGCCTCGCTGTTTCGTCGCAAAGCCATCCTGTTGTCTGCCAGCCATTCCATTGTTGAGCGACCTCAGGATTATGGACGGTTGCACCCCAACTACTTCCCGTTGCACGGTTTGCTTGTGCCACGCAAAACGCACTGATTGATTGCTCGCTACGCACAGGTTATCGCGCCAGCCCGCGCAACGTCAGCCCGTCGCTCAACCGGCGCTTTTTGCCAGGGGTAACACAGACTCAGGCCAATCGCCAAGGCGGAGATCGGCAGTCGACAGGGAGGTCCGGAATCCATTCCAGGTCATCGAACGCCACCTCCGTGAAGGCTCTGCTGGCGTCCTCAGGAGGATCATCGCTCTTGGAAGCTGCTTGAGCCTCGTCTCCATCTTTCTCTGCTATGAATAGCAACCACAGCTCTATGCCGAGGGGGACATCCTCGACGTTTCGATTCTGTCGCCTGAGCCGCTGTATGACGACCTTCTTTGCTGCCGGACGTTTACCCCCATGGATCATCATGGACGCAAACCTGTTACCTTCGGGCCCATTCTTCTTATTGAACCTACTCTTGCCCTGGTTGTCCGCCTGCAACTTCCAATAACCGTTACATCACTGCTTCGCGCGTGGCAAACAACATGTGCTTTTTCATTATTGTCTTGGAATTACCCGATGCGGGAACGGATTGATTGTCAATATTCCATGGACCGTGGATTAGGTAGGCATGGAACCATCGAGATTTGATGGAAGTTGGGAAATCTTCCGTGTGCCACGACGTGCAGCACAGCAGCACTCGGCGCGTAGCCGCTTAAACACGACAGGACAGCCGACAGCAACCCACGATGGCGACATGTCGCAGATAAATGACCTTCACCATCTATTTCCTCACCCTTGCAGCGGCAAGCTCATCAGCGAACTTACCTTCTGTTGTCGGGGCAATACCTATGCCCTCCTCGCCTCGTGTAAATATTCGAAACATGCGCCCATGGAAAGTTGAGCCCGAAATCGATCGCGTGAAGCTGGCTCGCCGTTGTGTGATGCTGTAAAACCTCACACCATACGGCAGGCCTCCGGAGGGGTCAACGCACGCAGAGCCGCCGCCTTCGATTCGTGATCGCACGCGTATGCTGTGGCGTCGCGCGGTGGAAATGGTGCGAATTCCAACTACAACGCCTCTTCCGGGATGTTTGGCTGCGTGGCGTACGGGTGTGGTGTCGTGTTTTCGTGGACAACGGCACGCGGCGCATCTTCCACCACTTACCTACAAGGCCGTTAGAAGTAACGACAGTGTGCTCCGCAGGGACAGGTAGCAGGGCTACTTGATGCGAGTTGTTGCGCACATAAATAGAGCATATAAAGGTGCAGCATAATATCAATGCAATAATTAATCATTGTATGCACCTGTCGTCTCTTTCGCTCTTCTCCATCTCCTTGTCCAAGCGTTCGCTGCTCGTTGCTAGGTCAATACACGTCTTATTAAATCTACATCCTGCTTCTATGTCCTAACCGAACCGAACATGGCCTTCACCCCTCCAAACGGACCGTTACGGAGCATATATGGTGCGGCCATAACGGCCGGCGTACCGAACAGGCCCTGGACCATTCGTATGTAGGAGAGGCACATTATTCTCGCGGTACGTTTAACAAAATCTGAGGAACTATATTCTGCTAAACTCATCCAGGTGGGGAACACAGCACTCGATACTTCGCACCCATAGATCTTCTACAGGGTGGCTAAGTGAAGTTCAACCATGTGTAAACAGTAGCCACATGCAGTACGTCTGCGTAGTTTTCTCCAAACTGTTAACATATCCACACTAGGCCAGAACAACTTCAAGGTATAATACTTAGCTCTCTGGCTATCCAAAGGTCCCTTCACTGTACAACGATAATAGAGAAATCTAGCGCACACACGATTGAAGTTCAATTGGAAACGCCATGCTACATAAGACAATTGACCTGTGGCCCTCACTTTTCCTGCGAGATCACATCCGCTTCCTGTTCCCTTTCCTTGCTGTTCGCCGATTCAGACTCGCTGTGGCTTAGCTTCTCTCCCAAAACCCCATTCCCAGTCCTCTTCTCACGCGAGGTGGTTCGATGGAAGTAATCATGCACGTCCTTGTCGTAGCCATCCTCCTCGTCGAATTCAGCCTCCTTTCCTTTGACCTCATTGAACTTGCTCGCCTGTCGCTCAATCCAGTCCTCCCTCATTTCCTTGATCTTGCTCTCATAGTCGAGCTTCGCGTCGTAGTTCTTCCCGATACCGCGCATGCGCTCCCAGACAGAGAGGTGCTTGGGGTGGATAGCGATACCGTGATACTCGGATTCGCGACCTTGTCGGATGTACGACCAGCGACGTTCTTGCTCCTTGAGATCGAGACCGGTAGTATCCGGCAGGAAGAGCCACGTCAGCAACGCGCCCGCCAAACCGAACCACGGCACCACGTAGAACTTGGTCGGAGTGTCGATATAGTTGTACAGTACGCTGGCAAGCAAAGCACCGGATTTACCGACGGCAGCCGAGAACCCGTGAGCGGTGGCGCGAATAGGAGTAGGAAATACTTCGGCCGCAACGAGGAAAGTCACAGAGTTTGGACCGAACTGGTTGAAAAAGGAAGACAGGAAGTACATGGCCTGAAAAGCGTGAATGTGGTTCTTTGACGTGAAGAAGTTGTAGGCAAAAGCGGGGACCACGAAGAGGATGAAGTCGGCCATGAACCCGACAATCATCATCCACTTGCGGCCATATAGCTTGTTGTCGATGAGGAACGAAGCAAGGTAGTAGCCTACGAGGGAGACGCCTACATTGAGCTTAATGAACAATTAGCCAAGAATTAACAGTGTGGAGCGATTTAGAGTTTACATACGAGGTTGTAGAGCCAGCCAACCATTACGGATTTGCTGCCAGGCGTCAAGACGGCAATGAACTGATTCTGGAAGAGCTTGTTGCCATAGAAGAACACATCGTTGGCGAACCACGCCCCAGCTGTAGCAATAAGACGGGGTCCAAAGTAAGTGAGTGTGAGCTTCAATGACTTCGTGTCGTAACCAGTGACATTGGCCTTCTTCTTTGCCACCATCAACTGCTTGCTGGCTGACCTCATCTTAAAGTAACGGTAGTAGACGAGCCAAAGGGTACCGACAGCAGGTATGGCAAAGGAGACGCGGTATGTCCATTGCGCAGCGACCTTGGAGTATGGAGGATTGCCGCTTCCATGATGAAAGATAAGGAGGGACAAGATGAGGATCACTTGGTTGAAGAACTGTCCCCAGCCCTGCATCAAAAAAGCACTAGTGACTTTTCGTCCACGGTGTAGTCGGTCTTCCTTAGTGGACACCTTTCCGGAGCCCACGGCGTTCTCCATGCCGGAAGTAGCAGTCATGGGGTATTCGCCGCCCACGCCAATGCCGTAGAAGAAGAGTGACCAGGCGTAGCAAATCACCCAGCCGTTCTCCGTCACCTAAGTAGGGGGTACAAAGTCAGCAAAGCTCATACAAAGGTGTGTCAGTGCGCTTCGTTTTGACTCTTAGGCGGGAAGGTACAAAGTCCTACAGCCACGCGAAGTGTTCGGCAGACTTTATACCCAGGAGTTGACTTACACCCCAGGACGAAACCAGCATAAGAAGACCGATAAACATGATGGTCGCGTCTTGTATCAAGCCCCAACGACGTCTTAAGTCATGTCAGCTTTAAACTGGAATAATAGCACTTCTCCAAATTCACAACTTACCCGAGATAGTCACCAAGGTATCCCACGAGGATTTGGCCCACGATGATGCCGACGATCTCGAGATAATCCACGGCCTCTGTCCATCGCTCGTCGCATGTTTCAAAATCCTTCCAGCATCGTGGAAACGCAGCTTGCAGTAGAGGCCTGACATTGCCGATAGAGAAAAGCACATATCCTTCGAGTCCCAGGCCAGCTCCAGGGAGTACCATGTTCTTGAAGTAGTAGGCAACTGGACTCAAAGGATCGTTCTTGAACATGGTCCAGGTGCTGCTAGCCTCTTTGCGCGCTTCCTCGCCATCGACCTTTGTGACGAAGCTGACGCGGGCTCGCAACGGTAAGTCGGCCCAGTATGTTCCATCCTCGGTAAAAATATCGTCAGGATGCAGCAGAGAATGGAATACGTTCTCTTCCTTCTCGCTCATATCTGCTTCAGGTCAGCGTTCTTCTAAACGCAAAATTGCGTGCGACTAGAAAGGACTGAATAAAGGCTTGAACGCGGGAGATACATGGATGGTTACTGAGCCACATTCGAATTTCCTTTGAGTCGCTGCAGGGAATGGGAGTCGCTCTTACCTTTTCGCACGTCCAGAGTAGCTTGCTGCTCGCCCCTCATGGGCCCGACATGGCCCCAGTTGTGCAGGGAAGGCTTTGGCTCCATTTCGAAAGTCTGTGATTGAGGTGGAAGATGGTCAATGTCTTGCGACTAAGATCTTTTGCCGACAGGCAAAGGCTTCCAGACCGTGGGTGGAAGTAAGGACGTCGTGGGCTCGGAAATGGATGGACTCTGCGCGAATGTGTGCTACAGAATTGCCAGGCCGTCAAGCGGTGCAATTGCTGTCGAGACGTTGTCAGCACGTTGACGATGCTGGCATCTGACTGGCTGACGTGGTTTAGAGAGTTGATGGTGACGAAAATGGCTGAATGGGAAGCTCGACGCACCCGATGCCGTAGATGCACGTATTCCCAAATCGATGGCGGGTTGTTTGCTTCGTATCGCAGACTTGAGATTGCGACGACGGGTGTGAAAGTAGAATTGAAATAAACGGCAAGTGGAAATGCCGGGGCAAGTGAGGAGGAGAAGCAGGGACAGGGCTTTTGCCTTTCTCAGCAAGACAGTCACGTTAAGAGAGGGGTTGAGGCATTTCCAATGCTTTATACAGCTCTTGCGCTTGGTCCCGGAACACGTAAAAGATTTTTTTCCCCAACGGATATCGCCGCGGTAGTCCGATACGGCCTACAATGCTGGATTACGACGGCGCGAAATGTAGTGGAGCACCAATGTGGAAAGTGCTCGCGTGCACACTTCCATCACAGTGCAGCTTGCAGACGCATCGTGGGGAAAGACTATGGGGAGATGATTTACCCGCCTGCTCTGCGTTTTCCACTGTAGAACTGGCCTTACTTACACCTATTTCATGCTCGTGTTGACCATTTCTTCTCGTTCAAAGACTCACGTCCAAAAATTTCAGGGGGGCCTGACGTAGGCTAAGCTTCGATGCCATCGGATGGCTGGCACAAGCTCAATAAACCCGCGAGGATCAAAGCTTCTATTCTCGACCTGCACCATCAAGCGGCCGCCGATATGCAAGCCCGGTGGAGCCGTTGCGGGGGCGTGCTGTTCTCATCGTTGCAAAGCATGTCGTTGGAGAGAACCAATCAAATGAGCCGAAGCAAACACGTTGATGGTGCGGCTGGTCGCATTGGCTCTCGGCTTCTAGACCGCGCTAGAGGAGTGGCGCCGGATGCCAGCGCTGTTACGACCACTTTTGATAGCGATGATCGACGGCAGAAGATGTGCCGTCTATCAGTCTGAAGAATTACACAGCGCGTTAGAAATGGAGCCATGCGTTAATGCGACTGTTTACGTACGGTAAATCACATCCTAGGAGAATACGGTAGACGGATTCTTGTGCATTGCAACCGTCGCTGCTGAGTATTAGGTACATGCTACCGGAGCTATTAATTATTATACAAGAGGCCAACCAGTGGTGCTTGGTAACATGCATGCTTTTGAGAACAATGCAGATATGCAAACGAGGGAACAATGAAACAACAGGTCAAATATCTTCCAAAGAAGTTCCAAGACGAAAAATGCTACAAGAAAAACGCCTCTAAATGCAACAGGTACGACGCCTAGTTGAGAGTTCATACGCAAATTAGGCAAGCCAGTTTTGCCAAGTGCAACTGCAGCCCCCAGACCCTCCATCGATGGGTGTCTTAGTATCGAGGGTGAAGTTTCCATTCGTCAAGGTGCCACCGAACGCACGGTCCTCGAGGAGCAAGAACTTGTTCTTTGCCTCATCGACGATAGTGCTATCGTTCTCCATGTTGTAGCAGTAGAGCCCCTTCTTGGCTGCATCGCCACCATGGCGATCGATCGTAACGGTCACCGGGTATGGAAATGTGCCAGGTCGAGCGAGTGCGGCGGCTGAGTTGTTGGAAGCAGCACCCCGTAGCATAGGCTTAGTGGTTTGGCTGCGAGTCCAGATTTGAACCAGGAACCGTGTCTGAGAATACGTGCACCTGACTTTGGCTGCATCGCGGGCACTTCCACCATCCGTATCCGAGGGATTGCCACCACGGCTGAAGTCCCCTTGAATTGTTTTCAAGAAGATCGACCTATCAAAGTATGTATAGAAGCCGTAATGTTCGTCCGCCTTACCACGATTGAAGAGTCGAAGTGGTTGGCCAGAGGCGTAAGGCAACAAGTTGGCGGGAGCGGCAGTACCGTCGGCATTGAGCGCAGGAGGAGGAATATTTGTAGTGATGTTGTTTTGATTGTCTGGGTTCTCCTCGCGCTTGAGGAGGCGGGGAGACGAAGAGGGTTTCGAATCTTGAAAGCTGATGAAGAAAGGGGTATCTTCACCTTCAAATGGAGCAGAGACTTTGTCGGTTGCCTGGCCTAGGAACTTCCTGTCGTCGATACTAGGGGGAACTGGTGAAGCAGAAGGGGTAGCCCGAGCATCCAGGGCACTGTAGCGAACCAATGCACCCGCTGATACAGGGTTCGCAGCTCTTTTGAGAGGACGAGTCTTGGAAGCATCGGGGACGGTTCCATTCTGGAAGATGATCTCAAATTTCAAATTTGGCTGGTCAGGCTTGTTCGGGCTGATGTCGCTGTATTGTTCCTTGGGAACGGCGCAGCTCCAAGCGGTAGCTGGTGCCACGCACCCGGTCTGCTCTTTTACAGCCTCAGGTTGCGCAATAGTAGAAATTCCAGTGGGCATGGGAGGATAACCAGTTAGGTTGAGCCAGTTGGATGGCGTCTCAATGGGTCTCTCCTTGTTGTGCTTTTTCGTAAAGACGACAACGACAGGAATGATGATAGCGAGTAGAACCAGAATAAGTATGCAGCATCCGCAGCACCAAAAACAACGAGAGCGCTTCTTCCTTGGCTTTCCATCCTGTTTCTCTACATCTTTCTTGCGCCGGCAAAGCGCTAGTTTGGCCATGATGTTGCCAGCTTTGCGATGCTGCCTCTTCTCTTTCAAATCTGTCGTTGATACCGGACTACTCGCCCGACTTTCGTTCCGATAGCTGGACTTCGCTCCCTTTTGGAATGATGTAGGGGGTGGTGGGAAGGTGGGAACGGCTTGCTGCGATTTCTGAAGTTTGGGTGGGGATTTGCTAACGTCCGGTGATGGGATCTTGACGGTCAATTTTGCTGGAGCTGCGTTGGCTGTAGGGTTCGATGTGGAAGTTTGTGCCCTGCGGTCTTGCAGTTCGATATTGACTGCAAATGCTTGGGCCTCCGTCGGCTTTTCTATTTGGCTAGGCATCAAAACCGCGCCGATTGTTGCAGTGCCAACGACAGGTGATGCAGACATGGCGGACAAGGGTGACGCAACGCTCGCGTTGGCTGGTTGCGGTGGCGGAGTGGAACCCAAAACTTTCTTTGTTGCACCAACCGCAACAGCGATACTGGTGGGTCCATCTTCCTGTTTCTCATCCTTTTTGATATCAACTGGGGGCGTCTCAAGCACGGTTGCTCGAGTGACGTGATAAGTGTTGACCTGCATGTTGGACTTGTGTACAGGAACGGTAGTCTTCAAGGGCAGCGGGTCGCCATTGACAGAAGGGCTCTTTTCCGTGGCAGACCATATGAATGTCGATGGCGTCGATGGTGAATCGTCACGCACTCTTTGTTCTGTGGGCATCATCGGAACATCGGGATTCTTTCCCTGATGAGGTCCATGCTGAGTCCAGACCGAATTGCTGCGGGACATGATGAATGGAGTTGTGATAACATTCCACCATCCTTGAGATCTGCGTGAGTTGGGAGTCGTCGCTGTATCTACGGCCAATGTAGCATTTGCATTATCCCGTAGAGGCGTGCTGTCTTCCTCGAAAACAGTATCGGTAGACATGATGCGATCCTTTCGCTTTACGTCCTCTTCCTCCTCGAAAGCTGTATCACTAGAGTCGAGTGTCTCACTCCGCTCCCGCAGCATAAAGTGGTCGTCTCTACCGGGCTGAAGAGCGAATCCAGCTTTCTCGGCTGGCATTTTAGCTACACCTGCAGGTAAGGCAGGAACGGGAGGAACTTCCGAATTGGCGGACTGCATGAAGGTAGCGCGAGAGTAGAGGCTAGAGGCACGAGCGGGAGTATAGTCAGAGTCGGTATCTGGCGACCAAACGGATTTCATGGCGGCAGCAGGGGTAATAATGATGCTGGGTGTGGCTAGCGTAGCGTCGCTGTCTGATCGGTTTCGAATACCTTGATACGGGCTGAAGTCGGTCACGCTATCCGATGGAACAGAGATGCCGATAGGAATTGGGCGATCCCATGGTGAAATCTCGTGCCAAGGCTTGTCTTCTGATGTTACGGAGTCTGCAGTTTTCAGAGCGTTGCTTCCTGAGGAACCATCTTGTGGAGGCAGCTTTCGATCCGATGCACGCGACGGAGCCTCTGGCTGAGGGGTGCCTTTCATAATACCCAAGCCTTTCGTCTTCGCGTTTGACCGTCCCAGTCCGAACCAGCTTTGTTTCCTGATTGAGCCTCCACTCTTCACCTCGCCTTCTTGCGGGTACATCTGATGCGGCGTGGTCCCCCGGTGCCTGGTGAAGCTCGTATCCACAGTGATGCCAGGTTTTGCCGACTTGCCAATTACCTCCATCTTGCGTGACCGTGTGCGTGATATCCTTGCCGCAAATGATCGTGAGCTGCGCTTCGCCATAGCTCTGCGTGCCGCTATCTGTGCATCATTCTCGGGCGGAGAGGCCTGATACATGGTGTTTGGGAGGATGAAGGCGCCGTTGAAGTGGCCATTGAAATGTCCGTTAAAATGTACCAGTATGTGTTCATCTGGGCTCTGCCCATTTGATTGCCCTTGTTGCTCGAAATCTGGGTCGTGCAGCGGTCGGTGTACGTTGTCCGTGGCCTTCTGCAGGGCCGTCATCTGCGACTGAGGCGCGGGTTGTATTTGTTGTGTGCTCATATCTTGCAAAATATCTTGGTATAACTGTGAAGATGGTGTATGGGTCAAAGAGTGACAGCGAGTATGTTTATCGAGGCAGCGATCGAGGTTCTACAGCGGCGAAATCAGAGACAATGCATTGTCTGCGTGAAACAAAGACGGTTTGGTATTTTTGGTGGACGCGTTCGAAGGTGGTGGTGTGAAAGAACGAAACAGGACAATAGAACAAAGACAAACGAAACGAGGTGGCCAGGGGCAACGGGCAGCGGGGCAGTAGAAGAGAAATCCGAAGCTTCACAAAAACAAGAGGAAATGATCAAGAAAAGAGTCGACGTTCACGATCGCGCAACGTCCAACACCTTGGATACCGCTCAAGGACCCATGCCTGCTACCCGCCATACTGTATGCTGCGTAGCTCTGCGTACATTGCCCCGTTGCATCCTCTGACTGGACGGGAATGCCGGCTGGGTTAGCTGAAATGAGAGGTGCCCAGGCAGAGCAGAGTGAAAGCAGGGCTAAATTCGATATAATTGGAGGCATGCTCTACCCAGAAACGTGCGTCTGCCTCAAAGTCGGCGCCACCTGGAAGCTTGAGGCTCGTAGGCGCCCTGAGATTCGCTGGTTTGGGAGATGTACAAGGGAAAGTCCGAATCTGAGACGGTCCAGAGAAGTTTGTGGGCGTGGACGAGCCCAAATGATGGAGTGAGGTGCGAGCGACCAGTGAGATGCGAGAGGGGACACTTTTAAGCGCCTGGCCTTTCCCGGGCGGCAACGGTGGGGTGCCAAGGGAGGGCGCCTTCCCCTTTGTGGTTGCTGCAACTATGCGGTGGCCCAGCATGTCAAACCTCAACGCTCACGGCGCACGACATGTCATCAAAAGACATACATGAATATTGCAAGCGACACAAATGGGGATGAGGTCCCGTGTTCAGTACGTGACACCGTCCCATCTCCAGCACTCCTTGTGTCTGGCCCAGTCCCTCCACGGAGCGCCATCGGAACTCGATACCGCTCACAACAACCAGACGCAGTACAAGGAAGCCAGATATGCCCGCCAAACCGAAAACAACAAGGCAGGACAAGCAAGTGGAACAGCCATCCATGGGCGGGTGCACAACGACTCTCTTGCAGCTGAAAGCTATAGATAACGACGCGAGATACAGCCCGCCTGCGCAATCTCCCATCTAGACTCCTAGAGTCCAAAGTGAAGTGTGCACCTTTCCGTCCGCAAGTAAAGACCCCTGTGACCTTGGTGCTCTGCTTCTCTTTCACACATGATAGTCCTCCCCGCCACCACCACTTGGCTCGAAGAATAGCTTCAAGGCCCAAGTTTGGTTGCGCAGGGCCGCCAAAGCAAAGGCGCATGTCTCAAATAACGTTGAAGGTATCTGCATAATCTCCCTATCATTGTTGCCACGCCAAGCGAGTCCAAGCGTCGACGCTTTCTTCCTCATCAGAAGCCACGGTCAATTTTATCGCGTGGAGCAGAGCGAGGGTCTCCTTTTAAGACGGCCTGCTTGTCTCCTCTCTCCCATCGCGATAGTGATCATCGGCGGCTGATCGCATCCCCGAATCCGTCAATTGAGCGCACCGTCGATGCTACGACGTTCCACCGCGCTGCTCCCTTCCGCATCAGTGCAACCTCAAGTCCGCTCCACTCACAACAGCGACTTCAAGAAGCTCTATTTCCCCTTCAGCCTCACAACGAACACTACCTTCTGCAGCAACGGTCCTCTGTAAAGCGACTGCTCGCGCCATCCTCTCCGCTGAACCAGAATCCAACAAGTCATTCAACGTGGCTTCTCCCAATTCCTTCTCCGCCTCCGCTGGCCAACGCAGACGAAGGTCTTCAGCTGCGCGGCAACCCCCAAACCTCAACCTCAACGACAGCTCCGAGCCGCGCAGTCGGATAGGGGCAACCAGCGGCATATCGGGCAGATCTCTGGGCGACGCCCTGCCCGCCATTCCCGGCACACCAGCGCTCGACATGTCAAGATCACCCTCGCCGCGACCTGGAGGGTGGTCAAGTCCAGGTCTCAACGCACCCTATGACACCGGCGGACCGAGCAGTCCATTCGGGAACGGGAACTCGCAGAATGTTAATTGGGCGTCCGCACAGGCAAAAAGCGCAGAAGTGAAGGGGTACCCTGGATTCACACCTCGAAATCAGGGCTTTTTGGGAAAGCACTTCCGGAGGATTTCCACCAGTCTTCCCTTTAGCTATGGGGAGAAGGAGAAGCTTGGAAGGGGTCGATACCAGGGCAACAAGGTCATGCAAATCCTGAACAGGATTGCACGGAATCTGTGGCGTCTGCGCAGAATTTTGGGCCCGGTACTGCTAATATTGCTCACCTATACTCTTTTCTATGTTACGCGTAAGTGCATCGCCGTGATGAGAGTCATTGTGCTAATTCTCTCCAGCCTTACATCGCATGTACCGGCGCTCTTCGTGGTTTGGCGGCGGTAATAAGTTCGTCCTCATTCTCGCAGCGAATCAGGGTGGAGGTGTAATGGAGTGGAAAGGTCCCCGAGAATGGGCTATCGAGAGGGACAGTGTCAAGAACAAGAAGAAGTACACGCAAAAATGGGGCTACGATTTGGAGATCGTCGACATGAGCACAAAGAAGCGGTATGCACACGAATGGAGGGAAAGTTGGGAAAAGGTGGACACCATCCGGAACGCCATGCGCAAGTACCCGCACGCTGAATGGTATGTACGGCTTTTCAAGCAGTGCTTCCTCTGCTAATTTTTGCAAGGTTCTGGTGGCTGGATACAAACACCTTTATCATGGAGCCGACGTATTCCCTCCAGAAGCACATCTTCAATAACATCGATGCTGTAACATATCGGGACATAAACGTCTTCAACCCGCTCAACATCACACACCCGTTGACGGATGAGTACCTAGATGCTGAGGCACGCTCCCCAGTCGGGGACGGCAAAGTTGATTCGATCAACATGTTGGTACCACAAGACTGCTCCGGTTTCAATCTGGGCTCGTTCTTCGTCCGAAGGAGCGTGTGGACAGACAGGCTACTGGATATCTGGTGGGATCCTGTCGGTTACGAACAGAAGCACATGGAGTGGGAGCACAAAGAGCAAGATGCTTTGGAATACATGTATAAGAATCAGCCCTGGCTGCGCCCCCATGTGGCCTTCTTGCACCAACGCAAAATTAACAGCTTCCCGCCCGGCGCGTGTGGGGAGAAGGGAGACAACCCGCATATCCACTACCAGGAAAAAGACCGAGACTTTTTGGTGAACATGGCAGGCTGCGAATGGGGCCGCGACTGCTGGGCTGAGATGTACAATTACCGTCAATTGAGCAACCGCTTGAACAGGAACCCGTGGGAGAAGTTCAAGGATGCCATCAGCGATTCAATCAAGGCGCGCAAAGGGAAGAAGAAGGACGAGAAGAAGGGGTAACCGTTAATAGGCAGAGAGCAGCGATATCCGCACCAGTATTGTTACGAGGCGACTATTTCGACATACGGGAGGTTTCTTTCACCGCCCGATCCCGTCTACTTTTCACTCTTCTGCATTCAATCTGGTGTTTGATGGTGTTTTTGTGTTTGTACCATATTATGAGATTGGACATGTATTTTCAATCGCCAGCACGCTGGAGTTGGGGTGGTATTGATAATGCTCGCATTTAGCTACAGTCACATAGTAGAAGTCTGGCCTCACGCTTGCTACGACGGCTTCCCCATAGGATTTCCAGACTTTCGACACATGACTGTGGATTCGATTATGTTAGGAGTCCCAGGCAGTCGCAGTCGGGGATTCCTTAGCATGCCATTGTGCGGAGGAAGTTTGCCTCGCTGGCTACAACCGCGCTTTTTCGATAATACAATCTTTCAAACCGTTGTCCACCCCTTTTTTTTTTTTTTTTTTTTTTTTAGAAATGATGTGTAATTCTTCTCGTGTCCTCTCTCATCAAACCTGTCCAAGCGAACCAAGTAGTAGCCAAACGGACAGATGTACTCAAGTCTGATCCAACGCTTCGAACGATAGCGGGGATTAATATACCGAACATACGCTCCATGTACCGCATCACAGATGTGGCACATCAGGTCTAGATTGCACACACCCGTGGACAAAATACAAACTGACAATATGAAAAAGAGAAACGCTGAAGATAGAAGCCTGCAAGTATCTTTACAGATGATCCAGCTGTCTCATGTGTTTAGGCAGCTGAGCATGAGCATGCGGTGAATGGTCTAAGCCCCACCTCTCCGCTGCGTGAGGTGATTGGACACGGGACTAGGCCACACATGGGAATGGCGGTGGGTGTGACTACCCTGCAGACCGACTTGACATGGCGCATGAATCCCGTCAAATATATCACTTCTCGTTGTTGCTCAGTCTTGATTTCTCTCCCTCATTTCCCCGTCTTTTCTTTGCAGTTTCGCATTGCTGGAGTCCCGCGAAACGGGCTGTCGATCGGAACACTCCCTCGAGACGTCATCCCCGCAGCTGCCGAACGCTAGCCTCAGCGCCGAAGTGCTGGCATAGCTGTCACGACGGGTGGGCCTAGGCTTACAGGCCCCCAAGCGCAACGTGTGCGGGCGCAACGCGCGCTGGAGAGTTTCCACGACACTTGAGGAGGAGTTGTAGTGGCGCAGGTGAAAGCACTCCTCAAAACAAAGAACCGAAGTCGGGACTGGTCCACTTGAGCGCCTATCCTCTCCACCCTCCGATCAAGCGACGGTGTGAACTTTAGGAGCATACGAAGCACCGATCTCGCAGTCCAGGGACTGGTGAAAGGTGGCACACCCTGCGAGCGTCATGGAACGTCGAAACAACCAGCGAGTGCAGAGGCAGGCTGGAAGCAGTTCTCAAGAGCCGACACAGCACAACGTCAGCATGGCACCGCCCGCTACCTCGCCGCCTAGGCGACGTTCTGAAGGTACGTTCATTCAGCAACCAACTACCAAGGACTTAAACTTACGCGGCATGGCGTTTACAGATTCCTGGGTAGAGATCGGCTCGGGGCCTTCCTCATCTTCACTCTCTTCCGTTGCCGAGAACGAGATCATTACTACAGGCCTTAGGGTTCACCACGACTCCAACGCCCACCGACGACGCAGGCGCGCGCGAAGCGTTGGACATTTCCACGTCGGCACCGGCTACAGAGTCACAACCGCAGGCGGAAGTAGTAGCCAAGAGGAATACGATGAAAGTGAGAGTGAATCAGACAGGGTCATGACATCTTCAAACGAAGGCATCGGACCATCGCCTTTACGGAACGAGACGAGGTTGGCGTCGCGCGAGCCATACGCGTCTTCGGACACCATGTCAGAGCGCGAGGACGAAGATGACGATGACGAGAATGCCACTGCGGTCAACTACCCCAGGTCCTCTAGACGCCACTTCGAACCTCGCCCCAATGCCTTCTCACACCCAGCCACGCAGCATGCTGTTCGGTCTCAGTCCGGCACCGCCTATACTCCTCGAAGACCCGCACCGAGGTCACCGTCACAACGCCATTCCTATCCCTCACACTCACCCCTTAATGTCATGTCACCGAACGCTCAAGCAGAGCACGACGAGGTCCTGCGGGCAAGCCTATCGACGCTGCTCTCTGCCGCAGCTGCAGTGAGGGGTTTACCTAAACCCGGTCAGTCCCGCAATATCGCGTCCAACAACTCAGGTCGCATCGATCACACGACGCTGCGCTTGGTGCCAGAGTCCGTGGCTCTGGGTGGAATTGCGGAAGAGCCAGGCAGCCGGACTGTCTCGACGGGCACTCCATCAACTTCCTCTCCTCGCACTACAAGTAGCAGCCCCTCGGACAAGAACAAGCGTAAGACGAGTCCTCCTGGCAACATCTCCACGCGGAGTAGCAGCAAGGATCGTCACATTGCGAAGAAAGCGCGAAGAGTTGGCCCACTTATCGAAGACATCAGTCCCACGCTTCTTACTTGGGTTCTCAGTGCCAGTGTTCTTGCAATCGTCGGTGTTGTCAGCTTCTCGACCGGGTACTCCATGGGCAAGGAAGCAGGACACGCAGAAGCACTCGGGCAGTTGGGACCTGCTGGAGGATGTAGTAAAGAAGCAGCTTCCGGTTTGCGTGGCTCAAGTATAGGTTTGAAGAGACTGAGGTGGACTGGTGGCAGTGGTGTCCGAGTCTAATTCTTCACGCATGACGATGGATCACATACACTTATTTTACGAACAGGCCATGAGCGCCGATATAGATTTAACGAAACCATTAGTTTCACTCTACGCACAGGTAATATGGGGGCATTTCCAAGCGGTTAACTTCATTCATGGCGTCTGGACATTCACCATTGCATAGTCTCATTTGTTGTAGGGTGGACTCGGCGCTGGGCTGGCGTTCGCTTTGTGGGTTCTAGCATGTTGCGTTGGAGTTGGACCTGCAACTTGCTTCACTATTTCCAGGGAAGATAGTGATGGCTTTGGGGATGTTATCGGTTAGAGAGTTACCACTGCTGCTGTATCTCTGTCAAATGGTATACCTCAGATATCCTCAATTTAGTCACTACCTGGTCGCAGTGCAAGTTTTTACGGGAATAGTGAAATGTCTTCATTTCGTATACCCAATACTCGACATAGTACAGCGGTCTGGTTCAACATGCACACATGCACTGACCAACCAAACTAGTGTTGGTGGCCAGGTTAATCGAATACCTGCTGGTCGCTTTTGACTTCCTCCCCAGGATATACTTACTGTACCCCACCCTCTAATGAGGGCACTTATACCCGCGTTTCCTATTGCTACCTTAGCACTTGTGCATATCTTGGCGAGGTCCCAAAGTTTTCTCTCGGTAAAGTCGTGAATATGCGCGTCACTTCCTGTTGTTGATATTGAAACATCTTGCTTTCGTTTTCTTGTGCGTAAGTGCTATCCATGATCTAGAAACGAGATATTAATGCCTAAAGATATGTTGATACGTCGGGAACCCTCTTTAATGACTGAATGTAAACAATAATAGAGGTATATCGTTATTCAAACGTGAGCAACTTGTAGTGTGCAAATAAACTACCATGAAGAGCATCCACTCCGCCTCTCAAAGCGTCATCTCAATTATAGAACAAGTATCAGAGAAGTTGCAATCATATAGTTGCTACAGTTCCGTGCCAAATATCTGGCAGCGGCTTCCATAGTTTCGAGCTGTCTAATAATAATACAAGAAGGCACCTTTGGCCCAATATCCTCCCTCTCTTCTTCATCCCAACTCGTCTTGGCAGTTCTTCTGATGCTACACTATCTTTCCCTCCATAATCAGTTCAGGCTTCCATAGCCCATCACCGCACTCGTCGAGGCTTCCTTTCACACGCTTTCGCCATCATCATCTGCCTCCTGCACTCGGTCTCCTCAAACCCACAACATGCGGTACAGCTATCCGTCTCCTCATCGCCATCGCCTGGTCATCACCATCTCATCGCAATTCTGCGGGCAGCCATCCTCCCAACTCAACAAGTCCGCCTATCATCGACCGGCCTGGCACACTTGGGAAGGGCAGAGACATCACGGACACACAAAAGGTAGGTTTGAGGTGAAGTGAAGATTTTCCTGTGGTAACTCTGAGGCTTCGGCCGTTGATGATAACACTGGAATTCTGATCACTAAAAGGCGCCCTGCTCTTCACTGACACCACGCAGTTTTTATAACGGGCTACTCATCTCCTCCAGAACCTCAGTACTCGCTGTCAACATTGAAGTGACAGCCTTGTCATCATCGGTCTACACTGGTGGAATAAAAATTTCCTGTGGTTTTGGAGCGCCCTGAGGGACTGAGGAGGCGGGAGTGCTGGGCTTTTACCATGGCTTTGTTGAAATAGCGCAATTTCGAACCATGAATGGATCCAATGAATTCTCCATTGCCGCTTCTTCGTTGGTTACTTTCGTTTATTGGCGGAGTGAGAATGGTTCAGTGATGGGAATTGCGCGAGCAAGCGATCGCTCGCTCAATACTAATCAGAGATCATTCGTCATTCACGAGCGAGCTCTGAACGATCGTCCCCATCACTGTGACAGATAGCGAGCTAGCCTGCACACTTCAGCTTTTATCGCTAGCGACTTTCTTTCCTAATGGAATAAATTCGAGCCCAAAACGTGGCAGCGTCTTCCCTAGTTCATCTTTGGTACGCTTGCTTATTTATTTAGGTAGCATCTAGTCACTTCGCTCATTTGCCACCGCCTTATTCTCAAAGATAACTGAGACTTCTTGATATGCGTCCCAGCAGCATAAAGCGAGATGAAGATCGGCAGCAAAAAATGAAGAAGAAACGGACAAAAACATACAACAGCAGATATTCGCTTACGGTCTCCCATTAAACTACTAGCCTGCCGGTCAAAGGCTTAACGTGTGGAGAACGAACGGGATCCCGTGTTCACCTTTGCCTGTGGTCGTATGTGATGGTTTCATTGGAGTGTTGAGGATATATAGGTGATGTTGTGATATTTCAACGTTAGGAACGCTGGGGCTCCTCGCGGTAGGGTGTAATTGCGAGACTAAAACTCGAGGAGCCGCTGGAAGAAGTAGATATCGAGTATTCAATTTTCTTATGATATTGGAGAAGTAGTCCTCGTTAATGCAAAGGCTTCTAATTTCTAAGGTTAGCTCTATAAGCTTTCCTGCCGCCAGAACATGCAATAATGCGATCAAATAATACAAAAACTCGGCCATGTACAGGAAGTAAAGCCGGGTAAAAACTAGTCGCCACATTTGAGGCTTATTTGTTATGCCATATAAAGTTCCGTAGCGAATCCCAATCGTCCGATTGTACGTAACTATTGGCGAGTCAGCATCCAAACCAGTGGAAGGGAATCGAGCGAATAATGAAGGAATGACCCACATATAACTCATACTGCTCCTCAAGCTGCTCTGCACAGTCTCTGGATGCCACCTGAACACATACATCACCATCGCCCAACTCAAACTAGCAAAGACCGGCCACCCGTTCTTGACGACTCTGCCTCTCAGCCCGCCTCCTCTTCCATCAGACAGCGCCCCGCCTCTTCCCTCCACCCCATCGCCTAACAGGCCCCATCCACCTGTACTCTTTGGCTGCACTGCCAACTTTGCTAGCGCAAGACACACCCTAGCGAAGACGTATATGACGATCTGTTGCGACACGGAGTTATGTATTGTACGTCCAAAGACGGTGTAGCCACCGAGAAGTCCAGCTAGAAAGGCATCGTAGTGGCGCTCTTTGCCCGTGGGAGAGGTGTTACGGAGGAAGAGCATCGAAGACTTGTAGACGAGGGCGAAGAGGCCGAGGTTGCGCGCGTGTTGGCGGGTGGCTTTGAACACGAGCCAGCACTTCGAGCGGAATCTATAACTTATTAGCCGTGGCGTTCTTAGCATTGTAAAGAGTTTAGGTAATAGGTGGGATGATGATTGAGAAAGAGGGCACACGTACGATCCGGATCGGAAGAGGAATATCATTCTACGCCATGTTATTAGCTTTTACGCTCTCTCTAGATGTCAATAAGAGATGCTTACACAAGCGCGTGTGGAAACCGCACTTTTGTGCCATACACGACGCCATTTCGGATGCCTTTCACAAGCGTGAGAGTGTCGTGGTATTTTGGGTCTAAAATGATCTTTTCGACCGCTTTCTGCTCCTAGATCAGCTACCCCTTTCTCTTTCCAAAGGCAGTATAAATCCCATACCTCAAGCGCCTGTAACCGGTCCATTGCTGTTGCTGTTATGCGCTTCGTGTCGATAGCTCAATGTACCTCGGCCTTCCGCGGTGACAATCGTCTAGCTACCGCAAACCCGTGAATAATGCTGTGAGCGAGTATTTGAGTGAGTCGAAGATAAAGGCGAGTACATTGGCAGGTCGAAATCCGGAAGAGACACTTGTGACGGCACCAGGAATGTAGGCGGTGGTGGTGAGGCTCGCGTCGCTGAATAGCATTTGTTTGATCCTCGGCATCGCGTCACAAGCCGGCTGTAGATTTCCCCACAGCGATCTTGCGCACGGCCACAGCAACTAGCGACCGGGGTGTTGGCGGACGCATGTGAAAGAGAGGCGTTTTTTACATGTGGAATGACGTCCACTCCATCATATGGTGATGTTTCCAAAGTCTCAATCCGCTTTGCATAATCTATATGTCGTAAATTGGTATCTCTATGCTATTGAACCCGCTTTTCGCATACGCTAGTCGAACGCCTACACAATGCCGCTGCAATCTCCATTTTGCTGACACTGCTTCACCCTCCGTCACCTTCTGGGACTTGTTATCCAATATCACTCTACAGCTTCCCATTTAGACCAGTACTTTTTGAACTCCTCGTATACAGTAAAGATCAGGGCGGAGCTGGGGATCGATCTGGCAACTGTGATGCCGCATCCGCGGTAGAATCCCCGTATGCCATGTTGCTTCCACAATTGTTTTCCAACGGCCAGGAACGTCGACCTACCGCCAGTCAGGCGCTGGACGTCTTCAGTTTGCATGCGTGACTTGATGGTGTCGGCGGGGTAGAAAAAGAAGTTGTATGCCACCCCGGCAGCAGCACCGGAGATCATGCGTTGAAGCACCGAGAGGTCTTCGTCGTTTGTTGTGCTGGATGAAGTCTTGTCGTTCTTTTTGAATAGAGTCCTGGCGCCTTCGTATCCGCCGAACCACATGAATCCACCGCCCGTTTCGCGGATGAACGTCCCCAACTGACCGTGCCAGTAACCGCTGATACCCTGGTGACGATATATAGAGCCAATGACGTTGAGGATTCCAGGCCTGACAGTAGTCGTGGCCGACGTCTCGAGGGGAACTTGCATCTTGCATTTTACGAGTTCAATGGGCGTCAGAAAGAGTGAAGTGAAGGCTCCTGCCACCATACCGCACCCAAGCTTTCCCGTGTACGATATCTCGATCTCTGGATTCTTCAATTCGGGCCAAAAATTGGTTTTTCTAAGCATGTCTCCAGCAATACGGTACTGCGACACGTTAGCTTGAGCTCGGGGCTCAACATGTGTTAAAACTCACACTGAAGAAGAGACAGCTCGTCTCGACCGCTGCACCGACTAGAGGGGCACTGATTCCTCTGTACATGCCGAGGACTCCGTCTTGTTTTAGAGACTGCATACAGCAGTCTAGAGGACCACTGTACCGCAGTGGTAGACGGTTCGGTTGGGATTGCAGTCGAACTTTGATCGTGTCGAAAGGATACTCGACGTACTTGCCAACAATTCCAGCACTGGATCCGCATACAACGTCTTTGATTGCCTCCATGCCTTGCTTGTGAGAGTGGTCCACCGAGTCATCGTTTGAGTTTCGCACTATGACTGGAGTGGCCAACCTGCTTCCACTGCCCCCCACCGACGCCGGACTCTCTTGAAGCTCCATGAAGCTTGGGATGTTGTATGTTGTAAAGTGGATGGTCGTTCAAAGGGCGAAGACCATAGCGGGGGTAGAAGAGTCAAGCAGGCGGTGAGGAGGGGGGGCGCTACGACTCCTAGATGTGCGCCATTGCGAGAGAGACAAATTTCGACAGGAGAGGAAGCGGACGCAGGTGTAACGTGTAACGGCAGGTTTGCTGTTACATGGGGATGGAGCGGGCCCGGAGGGACGACGTCGTGGTGCGATTGCCCTGGACGAGATATCGCGAAATCGGCGCCCAATGCGCGGTTGTGTCCTGATGAAAATTAGGCTGTGAAAATCCTGCAATGTGGACGTGGATCGACGGAAGTCTCGGGAGATGTCGCAGCGGGAAGAATCTAATAATGCTGGTGGCGAGCTGGAATACGACGGGAAAAGCCCATTCATGATCTTCGACAGCCCATTGACACAATAAATGTCGGCTTTCTATTAATCTTATCTGATCTAATCTGATCCTTCCTTTTGTACCGGTAGCCTGGCATTGTTTTTTGAGTGCAGAAGTTGGCCACCAATGAGGTGTCGGGCTATGAAGACTTTACTACGCGCGCTAACGCCAAAATAACCTAGCCTGAATTCTAATCGATACGACACCCGCGGACAGACAAGCGGGCCAACGTTTCTTTTCTCCACCCGACGTGCGATCGAATTGCACTCTGTTACTGCTCACTGCGCTGGTGCTTGCCTCACCATCATGTTTGAAGCTGTAGAGGTACAGACTCCTCCGGTAGCGGACAATGCTGTCAAAGGCATGCGGAAGAACGGTGCGTTGACCTGCGACGAGTGGATCTGTCTTACCTGAATACTGATCACGATTATTGTGCAGGAAAGAACTGGCACGATACCAAGATGGCTTTCCGACCCGGGGCGAACCAAACATCATTCGAAAAGCGGGCTGCAGAAAGGAAGGTTTTGGCTGCAACCAAGGCCAAGGAGAAAGAACTGAAGGACGAGAAGGAGGCAGAGCGACAGGTATGCCAGGCACCGGGTTGGGAAGTGTTTGTGTTGACTGTTCTAGCGACGAATCGATGCTATCCGCACCAAGCACGCTGCGAAAGAGGAGCGGGAGCGGTTTGCAAAGATGGAGGAGAAGATGCACAAGAAGCGCGTCGAGCGTCTGAAGCGGAGGGAGAAGCGCAACAAGATGCTCAAGTCGTGAGCTCTATATGCCGTTTGTGCGAACATTTCGATGAAGCGATGGGCTTGATACCGGAACAACAGCCTCACTTGTCCGGACTTAGTGCCGTTGTACAACATCCGCCAGCTTGAAGTGGGAGCGTACAATCCCAGAGGTGTGGGTTCGAAATTACAAGGGATTGGCTATGGAGGATGAGGGTGCTGGAGTACAAAAATCGGGGGACTACCACACAACCAGGTTCCACCTGTGATTGTGTGTGGTCGATGGATTCCACCGGCGTGAAGAATTGGATAACGATATTTTAGGTGAAATGCGTTACTGTGTTGAAAATACAACTCAAGATGTTTGAAACTCTGCTGTATGTGCCTTGTTGCTGGTAAATGACCAGTGGACTTGTTGGCGCGTAGCAGCTCTTTTCGCAATTTTGCAGTATTAGGACACGCATTATGTGCTTTCAACATAATCATGTCCAGATTTCCGAAGCATAATTGATTCGCAATTGCAATGGAGTTTCAACTTTCAATGTAGTGGAATCTGGGCTAAGTCTCAGACAGGCTAGCGCATGCCTTCCGCTAATGACGCACATCAAGCATTTGAGCTCGGCATCGCGTCCTACAGCATAGTAGCAAGTCCAGAGCTCACCATGACATGGCCGAACCCTTCCGCCCAAACACCTTTCAACCCGCCGCTCCCCGCATGAGCACCGATCCCGCTGTCTCAAAGAAATCGCACCTACACCTCCACAATCACAGTCATCGACACCACCATCACCGCCACTCCTCTCGTCACCATGCAAAAGGAGCAGTACAATCAGCGATACAGCTGCACCCGCCCACCAGCTTCGGTGATTTGCTAAACAAGGCGAAAGGGAGCGGGTCGAGCACACCGGCGCACACCAGGAGTAGGAGGGCGAGCGTACAGGTGGATGCGCAGACCGAAGATGGGAAGGCTCGGAGGCAAGAGCGGGAAGATCGGAAGCCGGTCCGACGGGAAGATGTGGAAGTCGAGCGAGGAAGAGTCAAAGCTAGGGATGAGTATGTACTGCGCGGTCCGCTGTCGGAACATCTCATGTTCAACTATGAGCTCTACTGATAAGGAGTATAGAGAGCTTCGATCCTCCCTCCAAACCCTTTCCAACCAATCGCTCAAGACTTCGCGTCGACTTGATGATACATACTATTCGCTCCTTGAAAGGGTGTCCCACCTACGTCAAACACTAGGGAACTTACAAGACCTTGCTGGGTTGACCAAGGAGCTCCACGAGAACTTCGACGCGGACACCAAGCAGATCACCGAGGAGATTAAGGGTCAATTTGACAGCTTTGGGAACTTCCAGGAACAGCAGGAACAGGTCACAGCACTCGAGGCGCGGATTAAGGCGGGAAGAGAGAAGGCGGATGGCTTGAATGCGCGCCTTACAGAGGCTAAGAAGCGTGTTGAAGCTCGCGCGAAATCTGAGGCGGAGCTGGAAGCCAGAAACACTCGTATGTCAACAAATTTTACGATTCTCAGCTGGACCGATCGTTAACAATACACAGGGCGTCTACGTATACTTTGGGCCATCATTGGTACTGTCGCCCTGGTCATCCTCCTAGCAATAGTGTTTCAACAATTCAAGCCACTGCATGCCAACCACCCGCACAAAGCCTTAAATTTCATTTCAAGGGAGGAAACACCTGATGCACCGATATCCGATATTGCGAAGGAAGCCGTCTTTAGCTCCTCAAGCACTACACCGGGCGTACGGATAGAGACTCCGACACAGTCCCAGTCCTTGACGGAGCTGGGGATAGATGAGCGGTTTCGGGTGTTTGACGAGCTATAGAAACATTTAGTTGTCTCCCATAGCGTAATGAAGGAATCAAACATAATCATGTGCGAGCACTTGCACTCGAATCCTGAACATGTCGGAAGGACCCCATAAGCAACAACCAGAAACTATTGACTGAACACAAACACCTGACAGCTGAGTAGCACATATAGAGATTCGACCATAGAATTTAAAGCTACCAATCACAGTACTTCAGTCACGGCGGGGTAGGCTGATCGGAGGTCGCCTTAAACTTCCAGACACGAAAGCAATCCTTCACCGGTCACTAACAACGGCTAGGCTAGCCAACTAGTCAAATGATATCCAGCCCGGAAATTCACAAAGAAATCGTAAATTTGTAACGACTTTCCCATGCACAAGGTATCCACAAGGCTGAGTGACGTGCATAGCAGTGTGCGGATCAAACATTCATTGCACGCCGGTCAACGCATTCGCTTCCCCTATACGAGCGGTTACATTCGGAAGAAGGGGTGCTAACAGAAAGCGGGTAACAGAGGTTACAAAGTGATCTTCTCGTGAGTGAAGAGAATCCGGTGATACTGTTGCCTCAGAAGTAGCTAATGGCCAATAGCGGAATTGCGGCAGTGCATCCGGAGAGTTTGAATGGGAAGCAGACATCATAGCTGCGCATCAAGCCTATACAATATCCCGACGATTGGATGGAGTATACGAGAAAGAGGGACTACGTGTCGCTCTCACATCGGTCATGAGATGTCTGACGTGACAGCCTGAAGGTGCCTAGAGCGTCATGACCCTCCTTTTGAAGAGTCAAAAGGAGGTTACTTCACTGAATAGAGCTTTGGTAACTTTTCTGCCTCCTTTCCCTCACTCTTGTATTTGATGTTGTCCAGTATTAGTGCTGTACGACACAAGTCTTCCGTACAGTATCTCTGAACTCCAACGGTGGTTTGACGCATTTTGAAAGTCCAAGGAGGATTAGACGTACCGAAGCTCACTCCTACACAGGCATACGTCAAGAGTCTGGGTACGCAATCCATAATCTACGAAGTGTATGGCGTTCTCAACGCTAGCACTATCAATTCGGACTTTCGCTAACGTCGAGCTTTGCTGACAGTATTGCTTGGATTCAAACTTGCCGTTATGTATGAACGCGACGCGTATCAGAACCCTTCGCAAACGAACCTGGAGACCATCTCACCGACCAGGCCGCCTCAGCTGAATAGGACTGTCTGCGGTTGCCAGTGCCGACGGGGAAGCCCAGGAGAGGCAGAAGAGGGAGATCCTAACGAGGATGAGGCGTCGACTCTCGTGGCATCGAACGGATCCGACGCCGAAAGTTCTGATGAGCTGGCCGAAGGTGCAACAGCACTAGCAAATGTGGAGGAACTTCAAGCGCGAATCCGGATGTTCCTCCGCGACATGGAGGGCAATCATCACTTGCCGACAGTCGATGGCTATGCTTTGTCCTTCAATCACTTCGTTCTGCTCCCGGATTGTGACAATGCTGCCACTAGTACCGAAACCGAACCTGGTAGCGGTGTTCACAGTGTTACCACACCGGACGAGCGTTCCGTTCATTGCATCTCTCCGGGTCCGGGTCTGGGTACGTGGGCAACTGAAGACGGCCCACGCATCCCGTTTCGTTATCTTTTTCTGGCGAGGCCGCTCAGACTCACTCCGTAGGGCGGGATGGAGAAATGAAGTTGATTCTGAAGCCAAGGGGTTGAACGTATCATGAGGGAACAGTGACACCCTTGAGGAAGAGGGATAGGTTGTGTGCAAGTATTTTGGTGTGTATCATGTTCTGTATTCAACTCTTCAGATTGTTCAGGTCTGGCGTCTCTTGTATGAACTTGGAATAGTCGTGGTTGACTGCGTGTGTTCGTATTTGGCGTTACGTCCCTTGTGTGTAAGCTACTGGCACTTGTAGAAAGTTCACCTTCTTTTCCGAGATCAATGCGACCTCAAACTCAATCTCGCCTCTTCTTGCATCTCATAAGAACATGTATGTGACAAAATCTGGCAACTCTTCTAGTAGACTGAATTTCAGCAAGATTATTGCAAGACTTTCGACCCAGTGATGTAGCAACATGACGCCTTTGGTTCTGCAAGAACAAGTCTTGAAGTGCCAACAGATGGCTCTCGTTCATCGCCCACAGATGCTTGACTCCTTGACGCTTCGGTGGTATCCAAGCTCTTGCACTTCGACGTTTCTAACGCCATGAGTGTCCATTGTGACTTGCTTTTTTCGTGGCGCTGCATTTTCGACATGGAGGTGCCGCGTGCAGAGTGTTCGCAATGGCATTCCAGGAAACCCGTCAGTCCGATCAATTTTCGTTGCGGGCCGTGGCTGAATTGGGTTTCCGAGGAATTATCGAAGGGGCTTTGGTAGGGGCCGATTGACGGCACCGCGAGCAGGGTTGTGACGCCCATAAACATGAGCAACTACTGCACGGAGTACTACCTTTGTACTTGGATTTTCGAGCTCCAAAAAGAGGCTCGGCGACGGGTTGGCTTCGGATTCGGATGTGGGAAACTGACTGCATCTGGATTCCGCAGTGTTTCGATGGACATGGATCGAAAATGCAATTCGTTGGGAATCTTCGGTGACCGCATTGACTTCTCTCCAAACGCTCCAGGCCATCTCCAAAGACAGCGGGCCCGCAATCATCGGCTCGTCTCCGCGTTATTAGCTCATTAACGGAGCACACCGAATTCTAGCAGACGCTTGGGCTCATGGCTTTTCAGTTCTGTGCTGTGCCCATGTGGTGGGCTGACGCCACCTCAGCTTTGTCTAGGCCAGCATGCCAAACACTGCACTTATCAAGAGCTGCAAAGCTACCCTTTCGCCTTTGAAGCTATGGAGCGTTGATGGTTTATTATGCTTTCCTTCATTGGAGTTTACCTAGTTGTTGACCTCAAGAAGGGGGAGATATCCCATCCCTGAAGGCGCGCGGTCCTTCACCCTGCCATAATCAATCGGAGGATCCTTGTCTCAACCCCAAAGGTCCGCGTTCCGACTCCCATCAGCCCACGACCCCTTCGCCCTGTGCCTGACCTCAGCTTCTACTTGTCTTAAACCTTCCGCTCCCCCACCTGCACCTCTTCGTCTCGTCGCGGCACCACCTCAAGAGCAATCCGACCCCCGTTAACGTGGGCACGCGATCCGTTACTCGTAGCGGGTCCAGTACGTCATTCACCGTTCCCACGACCGATAATTTCTCTAGCAACGCATTCACATGAAGACCATCTTCCGGAAAGTTACCCGCTTTACGAGTTCTTGGTGGTTACTTCTCGAGCCCGACGATAGGTGAGCCAGAGAGTTTGCGATAACCATCGCTCCCTTGAACCGACGCTAACGTTGCGACAGTGATAGCGCATGGTGAATTGTCTATCGTACCTCGTCGTATCCTTCTTCTCATAGAGCATTCTACATTGCTCATGAACGAATTCGCCCACCGCCTTTTCGACCCCCTCCCGTGCCAGACGTATATAAGGGTGATCCGCATCGCATCACATCACGTACGCAGGAAATTGAAGGGCTTGAGCGATTGGAGACTCAGAAGTCCAGTGGCGTCTGCACCATTGAGTAGCACCAGGAAAGTGTTGTTGCGCATCGTCGACGTGCTTCCGACATCTCCCGTTCTTCCCCGCGTTCACCAGGCGGATCCGCTAGCCCAAGAAAGGCCAGCGAGTCCCACAAGTTTGACAACACTAGGCACGTCACCGCTTCCTGTAGTATGAGCATAGATCTTTGTTCATAATACCGAAAATTGCTCCAACATGTCGGTCACGGCCACTACAAGACGCTTCAAGATTGAACCAGTCGAGACGACTTTCAAGTCTTCCAAAGACTGTCCTCTGGAATTTGGAAGTTCACAACGTCCTAGGAGATTCGTGCCTGAGCCCATAGAGACAAGTTTCAAAACGAGCCGTCGCCTCGCTCCTGAGCCTCCTGCATCAACTGTCAAAGCGTCAAAGGATCAGGCATACGAAGATGCTGATGGTACGAAGTGCCTACGCAGATGCGCTGGAGAGTCTACAGAAATTTCGACTGGGTCGAACTTCCAACCTGAACCTATCCAGGAAGCTGCTAAACCGACGCGTCAGTTTGCGGCGGGTTCCATAGAAACATCGACGAGGTGTAGTCGCAAGAAGTTTGTGGAGGATTGGAACAGTGAGACAACAAATGCACAGAAGAAGGAGAGGCCTCCCAGGAAGCCCAGGAAGTTTGTGCCGCAACTCGTGGAGACCGCGCAAAGATCTCGAAGAGCGGGGAGCTCATCACTAAACCTCGAACCGACCGACAGGACGGAAGCAATGCCTGTAGGCTCGCAATCGGCTGGCCTGCCAGTTCCTTCACCGCCAGCTAATACGCCAACATTCGACTATTCACAGAACCCTCTCTTTGCTGAAATAAGACGGGCGACATCTCCTTTGACCAGACGCAGGCCCTTGAAACGATTATCACAACACTGTTTTCGCATTCCTGATCTTGATGCGATTGAGTCGTCGGAGTCGGAAGGATCGACTCCGTCGTCGCCCATGTGCCATTTCGCATACTTTTCTGGGCATGCTCATTCATGTAAAGAACCCACACGTGTGCGAGAAAGTGCTGACGAGAGGACCTCTGGTTACTTGTTGGAGCTGGCGGCGAAGGCTGCGGAGAAGCAATTACGTGAACAAGCTATGGCGGCGTTTCCAAACGACGACCATCACGAGCCTGTGGACCACTTTGTAGACCGGGAGGATTCACTCGGTGATGAAGTGAGGTCTCGACGGGAGTCCTCCCACCACGAAGTCAATTGGGAGGTGTTTGCCATACCACAGCATCGGGAGAGAGTTGAACAACAGCAAGAGAACGAACGGAACCCGAAAAGAGGACGACAGGCTGAGAGGAGTACGAACGAGGCAGGAGGTAATCCTTGCTATAACGCAGGAACTTTGGTTAATTCGACGGACAAGGAGAACCTTGGAGGCTACCAAAAAGACAATGAATTGGACTGTATGCGCAAGGAGGCTAGACCCCCGATGCTCGGAAAAGACATCAAGTTTCCTCGATGCCAATCTCCAGAACCTGCTCGGTTTGACACCACACAGGGCTGTGATGTTGTCCAAAAAGCCATGTGCTACTTGACTGAGCAAAGCCAACAAGCTGAAAAGGTGGGAGAAAGTCTTTGGTGTGGCAAGGGTAACGGCAAACAGTCCAGCCAGGTGCTCTCACTCTGGGGTGGCTCCAACGCCAGCAGTCGGTCTCAAAGTCGACAAAGTGGGCTTTGGGGTGGTTGTTGCGCGAGCTCTGGCCTTGATGTACCGAAATGTCCGACAGGCATCCTCACACCCAGCAAGGAGAGGGGAGACCCGCTCTCGCCGTATCCGACTCCCTCTGCCACGCTGCTACCCCCAACGCCTCCTGCATCTCACGCAGATTTCGCTTGCATCGACGAGAAGCTTGCCGTAGAGCGTACGATCGACGAAGAGTTTGGTGACGACTTTGTAACACAAGTTTATAACTATTTATCGCTTGGCTACCCTTCCATGGCCCAGCCATTTGATGCGGAGTTGTCAAAGATCTCTGGGATCCCAATCTCCGAGCTGCAGCAGGACGACCATCTTGCCGAAGCTAGGGGTTACATACGTCTTGGTATAGATGGAAACCTTACAGAACAAGAGATCACTGAAGAGTCCTGCATGCGTTGGCGAGCGCTCCGCATCTATATTCGCGAATGGGCGAAGCAGAAACCTGGTATGGCTGGTGAGAATATTGCAGGCGGCCTGGGTACCGCCGTGCGAAGAGGTAGTTGGGGCATTTGATTTCCGTCCCCTTTCTTTCTTAATTATCGTCGTCGGTTTAGCGGATACATTTAGCGGATTTTTGATTTCTTGTCTTGCTATTTCACAAGGCTGTAGTTCTTTCGCTATCTCTTTATGGTTGCTGTATTTGGCGTTCGCGCAAGACGGGGACGACAAGGTATGAGGCATATGAGTGTAAATCGGGTTGTTCTTTCAATCGTTGATTGATAGCAGTACTTCTTTGTAATTGGCATAATCGCTCCTTTTCTTGAGCGGCTTTCGCCCAACAGCCGTTCCAACGCTCCGACAAATGTATGTATTTATTTTATTCGCACTTAAGACGGAACTGATTCCATCTAGAGTCTTCTGGTATTGACCGTTGACATCTCAATTCACTCTTAATTCCGCTTGATGCCTACCCATCGAGCAGTTGAAACTAGAAAAGCGACTGGAGCAAGGATTTAGATAGTAATTAGAAGTACAGGAGCAACCACCACCAGATGTTGTTGATGAACGACGCAAGGACGCAAAGAAACTAGAACATGAACCCTACAGCACTATGGATTGTACAGCCAGACTTTGACCATTGATTGTGGAATGATTACAAGGGATACATATACAATACTCTACTCCCAGCTCATACAGCCAAGGAATGAACTCTTCACTCTCACGCCCTCTTCTTCGCACTCGTCAAGTCCCAATCATTCAAGTACCCCACACCAATGTTAAGATACGTCGCAAAGGTCAACCACCCCAAGTATGGTGCGAGTAACCACGCACATGTCTCATCAACCTGCCCCCACACATATGCCAGATATCCCACTGTACCTCCCAGTGCCAGGATATCGACAGCTGCGGCAATGGGACGATTCATGCCAAAGAACAAAGGCATCCAAGCGAGATTCAGACCCAGCTGGACAGTGTAGAGTGTAGCTCCGTGCTTGGCCAAAGCGACGGTGGAGGGATTGAGAGAGTTCGCACCAGTTGCCCAGGCTCTGTGCGCGGTGTAGCCCATAATTGCGTAGAGTGTCGTCCATGCAGGACCAAAAAGCCAGGCTGGTGGGTTGAAGGGGGGTTGACGGAGAGCGCGGTAGGTTTTCTGCGTTTGGTCGGCTGTCATAAAATCAGAGAGCTGCGTTGATTGCGCTTGGTTGCGATGGTGGGTGTATAATACGTCTCGTAGAGTAGCCGATCGCAGCGCCCGCAACAACAGGGAGGAGGGTGGATGCTGCGGGTTGCTCGAAGAGAAAGCGCGGAAGCGTAATTGAGGGTATGTAGGTCGTCATGCCGGAGGTCACAATTGATTAAATGTTTTCAAATCGCTGAACAAGAGAGGAAGAAGAAGCTTGAAGAACTTGTCGAGGTGTCTAGCATGGGCTACTGTAAGTACCGCATGTCATCGTGGTGGGACCTCGGCCTTGGTGCTCGACCATCGAACGAGACGCTAGCCTAACCAGGCGTAGACCCAAACGTGCTCCCCGACCTCAAGGCTCAGCTGTCGCGCCGCGACGCCCACGTCCTCTCGTCCACCCACGCCTGGTCATCGTTAGGTACCGGGACTCAAGCACATCGTGAGTGCAGCCACTTCTTGTTCGCACGTCTCCCTTCTTGTTTGTACACATCCCCTTCTTGTGCAGCTGCCTCGATAGCTCCCCCTTGTCGACGACACCATACTAGGTGTCGTCTACCTTTCAGCTCCAGCTACCTCCTCACTTCCTTTCTTACGGGGCTGTCACATCTCGCATCAATTGCAGTGTGCGCCCACGGCTTCTTGTTTCTTGCTACGATACCCTCCTGCACCGCGTCTCGTCTCTCGTCTGCTTGATTGTCGTTCGCTTCTAACCCGAGGCCCATGATGGCAAACAGTCCCACTTCCCGATTGTCTATCGACTACCTCAATCGTCGGTCGAGGTGTCGACGCGAGAACAGCAATTGCTCACCGTGGCCGCGCTGATGATTGACTCATCACCTTGCCTTGCCTCTTGAACGCAGTCAGCCTCACTCGAAACGAAAGAACGGTCCTCCAACACTTCAATCCCATCGGTCATCCTTCGTAGGAGACTGTGCGTGCCGCGATGGACTCGTATACGTATGTCGGTTCCAAACCTCCAACAGATCGAACGCTAAGGACCTCTAGTGCCCGAGAAGATGAGCGGCCTGCAGGCGACTCCTACCGTCGACGTTCTCCAGGTAAGCGCCTCCTTTTCTTCTCCCACTACACTTTCTGGTCATTGGCATATGCTCCTTCGGATGCTTCGCCCGGGTTTACCCACCTCTCCGGGTGTTGGAAGAGCCGGCAGTAGCGATTCGTGCCTTGGCCCCCGTCAAACCTCTAGCTGAGCTATACGAATTGTGTATACGCACAAGTGGCCTTTTAGTTCTACATTGGTGCCAACTTTCACTACCGCTATAGTCTGAATTCATGCATTTGGCGCAATACGTGCTAACGTGGACTAAAGTCGCTGGCGATCGGCGCAATAGGCAAAACCGTGGACGTTCCCGGTCGCCTCAGAATATCGATCGATACCAACCCGACCGGGCTCGAGACTACGAATACCGCGCACGCGACGGCCCCCGACGTCGCTCATCTCCTCCACCAGTACAAGCTGGGATCGATAGATACGTTCCTGGACAGGAGTTTCCCCAGCCAATCATCACAAATCCTGTTGCAAATCCGATGACCCTGGATTACCAAGTGGGCTTCAACTTCTTTGCCGAGTGGTGGCGTATGGATCAGCGCATAAAGGAGGAGAAAGAGCGCGCAAAGACCGGTGGGCGGAAGCCTGCACTCAAGGGCGAGCGCGAAGTCCGCGAAGAGCGCGGAAAAGAGCGCGAGCAGATTCAAGCCGCATATGACGACTACAAGGAGAAGCTGCAGGTCCAGATGGCGAAGACCTTTGTAGATAAGCACAAAGGAGAAGAGTGGTTCAAAGAGCGCTATGATCCTGTATACCGTCAAGCTTTCCGCGAGAAGCTCAAAGGCTATCGATATGCTATCTACCAGGATTGGGAGCAACAGCTGGACGACGGCTACTTCGACGAATTCACGCTTGAAGGCATTTACAAGAATGAATCAAACGGGGCCGGTGGAGTGGTGGAGAAAGAAGAAGGTGAAACCACGGCAGCTAACGAGGTTCTGGGCGTGGGAGACCTGTTGCCATGCAAGGGTGGTGAATTGCGTGATGAAGCTGCCCTCCAGCCTACTCTTCTTATCAAGACAATTGCCCCAACCGTCAACCGGGACAAGGTTGAAGAGTTCTGCAAGGAGCACCTCGGAGAAGGCGCTGGGGGTTTCAAGTGGCTGAGCATGAGCGATCCCAATCCGCTAAAAAAATGCCACCGCATAGGATGGGTCATTCTTCACCCTAGCGATGAGCAACCCATGGTTATCGACGACCGTGGGGACAGCCGTGACGAAGATGGTGAGGACGGCGCAGTCGACGAGAAGCCAGCCCCTACGCAAGGACCGTTGGGAACCGCGCAGAAAGCGCTGGAGGCTCTCAATGGCAAGAGCGTCATCGACGAACAGCGCGGCAACTTCACGTGCCACGTTGGAGTTCACGAGCCACCTGCCGCGCCCCGGAAGAAGGCTCTCTGGGACCTCTTCTCAGCCCCTGAACGGATTGAGCGCGATTTGTACTTGGCCGAGCGCTTAGTGAACAAGCTTGATCACGAAGCCAGGGAAGGCCATGAAGACGAGTACGGTCCTATTGATGGTGAGTAAATCCCCGGGGATCATGGGCACTCACTGAGCCCCGAAAATTCGGCTTTTCCATTCTCAGACGATACGCAACGACAACCCCTCATGAGCTTTGCTGACTTTGTGCGCTTTAGGTGTTGCCAAGATTGAACAACGAGTCGATGATCTCCGCGCTAAAGGCTGGCTTCAGCCTCCTGCAAATGCCCCATCAATCGTGAAGAAGGGAAGGGATCTGGAAGATCTTGAAGAGGGTGAAGACGAGACAATGGAGGATGAAGATGAAGGCGCTCTTGAAGATGAGGTCGACGACGAAGAGCTTTTGGCCAAGAAGAAGAAGCTCGACTTGCTCATCGAATACTTGCGCCGTGTCTACAGCTTCTGTTTCTTCTGTGTATTCGAGAGCGATTCTGTGCATGAGTTGATCCGGAAGTGCGCTGGTGGTCATCTCCGCCGTCCGAGAGCCAGTCTGACAACTGCTGCGAAGGCTACGGCTCGTGCCACGGCTAACGGGGAGCCATTCCCGTACAAGAAGCAAGACCCTTCAGGCGATGCCGAGATGGAGGACGATGTTGCTGTGGAGGAGAAGAAGACACCGAAGCTCAGTGGGAAGACGCAGCAACAGCTTCAGCGAGCCTTCAATTGGGTCAAGACATATGAGGAGAAGCTGCTGCAACTCTTGGAGCCCGAGAACATTGATATCAAGAAGCTCGGCGGCAAGCCGCTTCACGAGAGTATCGAAGATGAGATGGCCAAGTTTGTCAAACAAGAGGATGAAGCCAAGTGGCGCTGCAAAGTTCCAGAGTGCACCAAGTTGTTCAAAGGACAGCACTTCTGGCGCAAGCATGTAGAAAAGCGCCACGGGGATTGGTATGACAGGTTGCAGAACGATGTAAGTTCACGGCACAACTCCACTCGGTAGCATGCTAATTTTGCACAGCTCCAACTAGTCAATACCTACGTCATGGATCCTGCGCATATCGCACCCTCCCGGAGCGATGCGAACAGCAACGGCCACTTCCCCATGGGCAACCATGTTGCCGCGACTGGCACACCTCGTGGTTTCAATCTTGCCAACCTGGGCGTGGGTATGGGCGCGATGTTCAACCCTGCACTAGGCAATTGGGATCCTGGATTTGGCCACGATGACCGACACCAAGGCGGGCCCATGCGCCGTGGCGGCCATCGGTTCAACAATCGGGCTGCCGGGCCTTATGATCGTCAGAACCGTGACGGGCGCAACCGCAACGGCGGTCGCTTGACACCACCGCCCCGTCGCAACGGTGGGCGGTTTGGAGACGGTGGACCGGGCCCTGTCCAATCCACTCAAGGACGTTCCATCAAAAGCTATGAGGATCTGGATGCTGTCGGTGGGGGCGGCGGTGGAGAGCTCAACTATTGAGTCCGAGTGTATAAGGCAGTGCAAATTGCGGTGTACAGTACTTCATGTACGGGTGTACAATATCGGTCAGGTCATTCATACGGTGTCTTGGATCTGTTGTGCAAGGGTGTTCATAGTTTAGGTCGGCGTGCCGGTCATAGTATGGGACTTCAATTTTACAATGTCACTTGAATCTTTGACTCTTCCCGTGTTGTCGAAGGCCGCGCCGACATACAACCAAGCTGCAAGCCGCATATCGCGGACGCTTACGGAGGACAATTGATGCCAACACGATGACTATTATTGTGTGAAGGCGAGAAAATGTTAGACTTCGTTGAAGTTTCGAAATATGTCCCCAAACGTAGTGGGGTTGTCGCAATAGAGTTCTCGGAATCAGGTTCTGCGAAACATTCCCAGACGTTCCTAACAGTATTGTGTCTGTCGAGTGGTGATGTCAGGTGTTTCCGAAACCCCAGAGTCGATCGGAACGAGGGGCCATGCCCACCCAATCTACCTTTGTACATTTTTAGAGCGGGTCATGTTTCTTGCGTACTGTGCCGCAGAGCCGTGCAATGTCTCCAGCTGGCCAGCAGCCAAGGCGTACAGCATTGAAGTCATCTTCGAGACGTGTGTGATCACTATGATGACTTGCTGGCTTTTTGTACTGCGCCTTCCAGTGACGCCACCGGCAAGCCAACTCCAGGAATCAGCACTGGCCAGCAGCTCTTGCAGAAGTCTTGCACAACTCCTGCAGAACCACCCTGCGTCTCTTTTGCTCGCTGAACCTTGGAACCGCCTTTTCTTGGGATTCTTGGACGCAGCCTCCACAGCCACAAAGCCCCCGCCGGCCATAGATACACGCGTCGTCGCAGCTCTGCTAGCGTACTTATATCATGTCGCAAGACGAGCTGCCCGCCCTGCGACTCAATGGGTCTGTCGAGCCTACCACTATGGACAACACCAACCGCCCGACCGTAGAGGACTTTGGAGAGCCTCGGACGTCGCCCAATCGCCCAACGGCTGCGCGAAATGACACGACGTACAGCAAATACTCGATGACATCAATGCCGCCCGAGGGTTCGATCTTGACGGGCAAGCAGGAGCACTGTGAGCCTCACAACCCCCGAATCAGAAAGTTTATTAATGTCCACACAGATCTCAAGCGTGAACTCATCTCGCAGCAGACCAAGTTCGAGATCCAAGAACTCTCCTCCCCTACTGCCCTACAGCGCTTTGGCGCGCCATTTCGTTCAGATGCGGGGGAAGTCGCCCCAGAAGACTCGGAACTGCCACTGCTTCGCTACATATTCGTACACCATGTTCGCAATTTCCCATTCTTAGACAAGGCCAAAGAGAAGGAATTTTGGCAGGATAAACTTCAAGTGGTATGTCGAAGTGTGACATCACCGCCGAGTGCAGAGCGCTGACTGGGAATCGTTAGTTCTTGGAGTCCTTTGCGAACAAGCAAATTTCCTCGTCAGAAGATCGATTGGAGGAAACAAAGCGTAGGAAACTTGCGCAGAAGGCGGAGAAGCTGGTGGAGCTGATGATGGTATCCGGCATACCTACTGCCTCTGGATATGAAGAACGTATCCGCTTCTCGGAGTTGGAAATCGTGGAGACCGGCGCGAACGAGAACGGGCTGAGGATTAATGCGCCGAGTGGACACTTCATCAATGGCTGGGACATCAATGTTGCTGGAGTACGCACCACGTCGGTCAAGAGACGCCTCCGCTACCACACGCATGCAGTGAGTGCACTTTGAGGAAAACTCTCCTTCATGGAGACTCTATAACCGTTCTCACACGATGACAGGAGTATTTAATTCGCGTAAAACAATCAGGAGCTGAGGAGTTCTACGTCGGACGCCGATATGCAGATTTCGTCAACCTACACAAGCGAATACGCCTCGAGCTTCCTGGCAAGGTCCTCCCCCCTCTTCCCCGAAAGAACAAAAAAGATTCGCTTCTCCATGCTACCGCCGCCGACGATGATGCAAGCTCGATCTCTTCTGTATCCACACAGGAAGTGGCTCCAGATGCAAATGAGAACAACGGAGGAGGCGGTCTGCGCGGCTACATCTTCGGAAATCACAAACGAAATAGCTCGTCCACGTCACTTGGGAAGCGTTCTCCTCGGGCTTCTGGTGATAATCTGGCTTACCAGCCACCAAAAACGCTCTACAGGGAAGAACAGCGTGTGTCTCTTCGGGCCTTCCTCCGGACGTTCCTACAGAACGAAGCTATCGCACGCTCCAATGCTATGAGAGATTTCCTTACAGGCAATCCCGTCGAAGTCAACGAGGAGGAATTCGAAGATATCGAAAGAAGGAAGCTCATGGACGAGAAGCGCATCGAAGAGCAGAGACAGTTCTACGAGGTGGCAAGACAACGAGCCGCAGAGCTGGATATACACATGGAGAAGTTCCGGCGCGAGATAGTTGAAAGCAATGGACTCTCACACCTTTTCCAGGAGATCAGGGTCAAGAACACGATATCAGAGCTAAAGCCCGAGTATCAGAAATTCGCTGAGTGGCTGCGGATAGAAGTGGCCGCTACCATCTACCACCTTTTCCTCGCCGAAGACAATTCACCTGAATTGTTCGCGCAAGCGAAGCGTATCCATTCACTTGTTCCGTACGGCGTCCTCAAGAACGTCATCAGGATCGCCAATCCAGCAGCGGTTATGAACGGCGTATTAGATTTGTTCCTCGCACAACCTTTTGGAGCCCGATCCCTTCTCCAGCGAATGTTCGGCATGGCCATCAATGACGGTGTCAGGTCGGTACAAAAGTCGATAGAAGCTCTCGGCTCCACCAAGATTAAGGATGAAGCCCTTTGTGCGAAGATCAAAGCTTTTGTAGAAGCAGATCAAGACGTGCAAGCTATACTGCGGTCTCAGGCTCAGGATGAAGGTGTGGACATCGTGGTTGTAATCCTGCGCTCGGAGTATTTTGAGCCAGAGCTCAAGCAGGAGCAGATCGAGACAGTCTTCAACGCCTTCGTCGCGTGGAACGCCGCCGTGGAAACACCAGGCCGGAAAAGAATAAGCAGAAAGCCAAGCGAATACAGTACGCATAGCGCTGTCTCGAATGGCTCAGTACAGATGGACAAGGAGCTGCGACAAGGTGCCGAACTCTTTGCTCACCTGAAGCAATATCTCAAGCTATGCCTCAGACAACGAGACAAGGTTATGATGCTTGAACTTATTGAAGAGGTATGTCCAGAATCTTTGTCGCGCATCTGACCCAAGACTAATTTGAACGTAGCCCACCACCCTACAGCTGTTCCGTGACCTCTTCACCATCTTCTATGAGCCGCTCGTCCGAGTCTACAAGTCCGCCAATGTATACAACAGCATCACTGACTTCGCCATGTTCGTCGACGACACCATCCGCGTCATCGAAGCTTGTCAGCGACAAGACGTATCCGCAGATCCCAACCAAACCGTACAAGCTTTCATAGACCTCTGTGCACGTCACGAAGATAATTTCTACAAGTTCGTCCATGAGGTCCACATCCACGATAACGGACTCTTCGATCGGCTCATGGGCTGGCTGGAGGGTATCCTCGAGTTCCTGAGGCACGGACCGGGCAGTGACGGCAAGTTGGATATGAATGCGCTGTTCCAAGGCGCTATGGATTCGAACACTATCGACCAAAAGAAAGCGATCAAAGAGATCAACTCGCTGATTAGGTGGCAAGCGGCGCGCAAGAAGTGGCATCAAGATAAGACCAGGCAGAAGATGGCCAGTGGTGGTGGAGATGAGCCTGGAGACTTGCTTGGCGGTATGGCTGGATTCAAGACGTCGGATTTTGGGCTTAATCAGGTACGTTGATTTCGGTTCTTTTCGCAAGACAAGACCACTAATGGCTATCCAGCTCGATCTCCAAGATCTCGAACTCGATGACGATGGCGAAGACGACGAAGACGAAGACAGTGAGCTCGATGACGAAGACATCAGCAACCCCATCGAAGCAGAGCGTAAGCGCAGAAGCAGAACGGCGGAGAAGTTGAGGCGTAAGGCTGGTGAACCGACAAAGCCTGTAATTGAAGAATTGGGGAAGATGCATCCGAGCTTCGTTAGCATGCTGAGGAGTGTGTTGGCATAGTAGCATGCGTGGACGTTTATAATAGTGGAGGATGTGATATTAACTTCGGTTGGATTGGGTTTGGCTGTGCATAGTGTGCCTCCTGGGAACGTTGGCTGGCTTGGGTATTCTTTCTTGCATGCATGGATGGGTACAAAAGGGCGGTTGTGCTGGATACATTGAGCTTTTGAATGGTACTATTTTTGTAGCTGTGAGCAGCGCCTTTGGTGTTAATTCTGAGACTATCATTATGTACCTCTCTTCCTGATAAAGGAGTGATTCTAGCGTAGATCTCACTGTTGTTCTTCTAGAAAAACTGTCACCCATTTCATAACACAAGCACATGCAGGCTTAAATAACGCGTCTGAGTAACAATCCGTATACAAAAGCGCTTTGATCATCTAGTCGTCAATTATATCTTACTCCCCCTCTCCTTGTCCACCCTCACAGCCTCCTTCAAAACCTCCTTCGTAAGCTCCTCTCCCTTCTCCCTAATCTCACCCATCCTCCCCATCTTCAGAAGCCTCCCGATTATCTCCTCATCCCCATGATGGCTATTGTGTTCAAAATCCGGTTCCTCTCCATACGCAACCCTTGCCGCATCAACCAGTATCCTAGCCGTCATACCGAAGACACGGAAATGATTCAATGAAGCAAACGGCGAGGGTTCGGGACCTGAGCCGTCATCGCTTTTAGGTTTACCAGAGCTTCGTGACGATATAGATGTATTCTGCGCAGGGGTTTGCCGAACCTGTGCATTCGTAGGACGTGGCCGCGGGATATAAAAGTTATGCATACGCCATCGACTCTCATGCCAATCCGTCCAAGTCCCTCTATACCAGCTATGCCTTCTCCCCTCAGCAGTCATAGGCCCTTCGCCCTCGCCTTCCCACTCTTTCCTCAAGAAGTTATGAAAGGGCGCCGTGAAGACTGCCGCGACTTCTTTCGGGTCCAGTCTGGGTATCATCTTTTCTTCGACTGCCGATGCCGTTGACGCGTCATCCTTTTTGGTGGATGAGGGGCAGAGAAATGCAACGCATGGCCGTACCCCGAGCTCCGTCTTCGCGAGATTGGTGGGCAGTTCGCAGAGGTGCTCGACGCGGAAACCCGGCAGGAGTTTGGCGTCGTGGGTTGGGAGGCCGATTTCTTCGTAGGCTTCACGGCGCGCCGTTGTGAAGGGGGTTTCGTCTAGCGTGTCTGCTTTGCCTGTTCTTTACCATTAGTGCCTGCAGTTTTCTCTCAACTGCTTTCCCTTTCCCCGAAGAATCAAAGGGTAAGGTTTCCGTACCTCCCGGCAATGCTGCCTGGCCCGCATAATTCCTCAACGTGGCGGCGCGCATCGTAAGCACGACTTTGAGCTCGCCATGACTGTCGGGGAATAGGAGAATCAAGACAGCGGCGCGCCGTGTAAGTGGGTAGTTATACCATTGCGTGGGTGGCGGAGTGTAAGAGCGCAGGCGGGCGAGAGCTTGCTATCGATGCAATTAGCATTGTTATAGGAAGCAGCGATCGAGAGACCTACCGCAGACCTCTGTGAAAGCATTATCAGAACGTGGGTCTGGTTGCAGGCCAGCCATACTGGAAGGCGCGATGCTGGTGCATGTCGGACGGGGATTCCGAGGGGTGGATGTCATCACCCGAGGCAAGGTGCAACGGCAACGGCGACATGGATGCAAGCGAATCGCGGTTCGCCTTATAATGACGGCTGTACAAGAGCGTTTAAGGTATTGCCTTTAAAGTAAAGGCACAATATATCGCTAGCTGGGAACTTTGATAGTCGTTTCAAAATAGAACGGACTGTTGGCTGTTACATAAACACTTAATCATAAGATACATCATCACAACGAAGGACACCATCCGAGGGATAACTATGCATTTTGCACCCAGCTCTATACGTGGAAAGGAAACATTATCGTTATCTAGGACATGCGCGGCCTTGGAAAGGATATCCCACTGCTCGCATGCCACGATAACCAAAGTACAGGACGGCCAACAAGTCGAAGAAAGAAGCATGAGATTGCCGACGAACATGAGACAGCCAAATGGAAACCCGCCGCAAGTATCTATCATCCTCTGCATGACTCTCTCTGACATAACCGCTGTGCACTTGAAAAGGGAAAACGCCGAAATGCCACCAATGTGTAGACGACGGCCGCGTCCACCACGATTTGCTTTTGTACCAAGACTAGACAGTCAAAGCCGAGCCTGACCAAGCAGACAAGCTTCGAAATACAGTGACGATCAACCCTTTGTCAAGAGCTGGTCGTCGGTCGGGAGTATCGAAAGACTTTTAGATGAGATCTACAACAGTTAGTATTGAGCGGACCCAGTGGGGTGTGTTGGGAATGGACTTACCGGCAACGTTCATAGGCATCTCCTCGATTTGAGTGCTGTAGAATTGTTCGATCTCACGCATCATGCGGACGTCATCAGCGGTGACAAAGTTGATGGCAACACCCTTACGTCCGAAACGACCGCCACGACCGATGCGGTGGATGTAGTTCTCGCGGTTAGCGGGCAGGTCGTAGTTGATGACCAGGGAAACCTGCTGAACGTCGATACCACGGGCAAGGAGATCGGTGGCGATGAGGACACGGGAAGAACCAGAGCGGAACTCCTTCATGATGACATCACGCTGGCCCTGGTCCATTTCACCGTGCATGGCGGAGACGGTGAAGTCACGGGCGGTGAGCTTGTCGGTCAGCCAGTCGACCTTCCTGCGGGTGTTGCAGAAGATGACGGCCTGGGTGATGGTCACGGTCTCATACAAGTCGGACAGGGTGTCGAGCTTCCAGTCCTCCTTCTCGACAGCAATGTAGAACTGCTTGATACCTTCCAGGGTGAGCTCGTCCTTCTTGACAAGGATACGGACGGGGTCACGCATGAACTTGGTGGTGACCTCGAGCACATCCTGGGGCATGGTGGCGGACAGGAGAACGACCTGGGTGGACTGCGGAAGGAGCTGGAAGATGTCGTAGATCTGCTCCGTGAAACCGCGAGACAACATCTCGTCGGCCTCGTCGAGGACAAACATCTTCATGTGGTCCGTCTTGAGGACGCGACGCTGGATCATATCTTGGACACGGCCGGGAGTGCCAACGACGACCTGGGGGCCCTCCGAGAGAGCTTTCATGTCATCACGAACGCTGGTGCCGCCAATGCAGGCATGGCACTCGACGTTCATGAAGTCACCGATGGCGACGACAACCTTCTGGATCTGCTGGGCCAGCTCGCGGGTCGGGGCGAGGATAAGCGCCTGGCAGGCCTTGATGTTGGCGTCCAGCTTCTGGAGGACGGAGATGGAGAAGGTAGCCGTTTTACCGGTACCTGACTGCGCCTGGGCAATAACGTCATGGCCTGCCGTTTGTCAGTTGCTGCGGTTTTTGATGTACATGGGTGTGAATGTGGATGGGGCGGATGTGTGTGCGAAACTAGGACTTACCCTTGATAACGGGCATGATGGCGCGCTGCTGGATGGCGGAGGGACGCTCGAAACCATAGGCGTAGACTCCTCGAAGGAGCTCCGACTTGAGGTTCATGTTGTCGAAGGAGTCCGTGGTCTCATCGTAGTTGGACTCGATCTGGCCTGCGCGGGGCGTTAGAAAGCTGCTCGAGAGAAAGATTTTCGGCGCCCTGGCCGCGGACGCACACAACGCGCGCGCCGCACAGCGCAGGGCAGAGCACGCTCGCACTTACCCTCGGGCACATCCTCAAGACCTTTATCAGCCATGATTGTGAGGTTCAGAAACCTAGACTACAGGCGTGCGCGCTGTAGTCGGGTGGAAGCTCGAGGTGGGGCTGGGCGGGAGTGATCCTGTGGATACCGCCGCTGGAGTGTGCGAAGTTGTACTGTAAAGCTAGATACCAGATCCTCTGCGCGAGAATCGAAGGGGTATCTAGAGTGATGTGTGTGTGATGTAGTTGTTGTGTGTGGTGTTGGTAGAGGAAGAGATGGGCGGCGGCGGGCTTATAAGGAAGGCAGAAGGGGAAAAATTGTTTAGCGATCGGCGCTAGTGGGCGGCGTAGAAAGTTCGCTGGTGAAGCAAACCTTCCCACGGTTTCGCCTTCATCACGCCCGGGGTCTGCGCCTACACTGCAGCTCTGACCTCCCGCACTTCCTTGTTTGCCTCTTGTGAATTGTTTGCGCGAGCGTTGTTCCTGCGTCTTGTTCACCATGGCACCCGGCATTCTGGAGACTAGCTATCGCTGTACCGAATCACGACCTCCCAAAAAAATCAAGATATCCCCACCAACGGACACAGACGACGACCCAGTAGGCGCAGCCACAGTTCCTCCTCATCCATTGAGCATCAAGCCCGCCGGAAATGCCTATACGGCCTCTGAGAATCTCAAAGCCCGCTGCGGCTCCTTCGCAAAGTTGCCTGATGAGCTACTGAGCCTCATCTTTGAGTCATTCGATGCTGACACTCTGGTGCGCTTGGGAAGAACGTGCCGAGCGTTGTATTCTTTCACACGTCTCGAGGAGCTATGGAGAGCTCTCTTTGTGAGGTAGGTCATTCTGCTCTCACCTGTTGAGTCATGTATATAGTCACCTGTATCCGAGTGTATGCTGTAGCTTTTCTCAGGCTTGCATTCGCCTTATTTTACGTCCGAGAGAACAGTCATAGATGCTCTCGGACGGTGTCAAGGGGCGTATTTGATCGTATGACTCCTCCGAGAGAACCTTATGAGTCTTTCATTTTGCGTAATTGTCTCAACATTTGTGACTCATCTAGTCTTTCAAAGTCAGACCAAACATTCATTCATTCACAGCCAAACTAACAAGCCAACAGCTCACCGCCTGACAACTTCGACTGGCGCGGAACTTGGCGGTCAACTTATCTCGGAATTCCCCCCGAGCGCGTCACCTCGCTTTCCTGCCAGAATCTATTTTCAGATGTTCTCTACCGGCCCTTCCAGTGTGCCAACATTCCGCTTGAAGCCTTCACTTCGAACATCCCCAGTCAAAATGCGATCCAGCGAATCTTGGACTTGACCTGCGAGGAGTACGCTCAAACCTGGACAAATAAACCCTTTATTCTCACTTCACCGGTTAAAGAGTGGCCCATCTATGGCAAATGGACGCTAGAGTATTTGTTAAAGGAGTATCCAGATGTCAAGTTCCGAGCTGAAGCTGTAGACTGGCCCATGTCCAAGTACATGAACTACGTGTCGAACAGTAGTGATGAAAGTCCGCTGTATCTATTCGATCGAGCCTTCGTCGAGAAAACGGGCATCACAGTAGGTAGAGAGGCCCCAGATGCAGCTTACTGGGCGCCAGACTGCTTCGGTGAAGATCTCTTCAGTGTGCTGGGAGAAGATCGGCCTGACAGTCGTTGGATGATCATGGGTCCCAGGCGAAGTGGAAGCACTTTCCACAAGGACCCCAATGCGACCACGGCCTGGAACGCTGTACTGACGGGCTCGAAATACTGGCTGATGTTTCCCAAGTCATCTACCCCGCCACCCGGTGTCATTCTTTCCGACGATCACTCTGAAATCACGTCCCCGCTCTCAATCGCTGAATACCTCCTTACCTTCCACGCTCTTGCCCGCGAAACGCCAGGTTGCCGGGAAGGCATCTGTTATGCGGGAGAAGTCCTTCACGTACCATCGGGCTGGTTTCATCTTGTACTCAACCTCGAAGACAGTCTCGCTCTCACCCAGAATTTTGTGCCTAGAAAGAAGCTGCCCGACGTCCTCGGCTTTTTACGAGATCAGCGCGACCAAGTGAGTGGCTTCAAAGATGATGTCTGCGATCGAGCCTATGAGCTTTTTGTAGAGCGGCTTCAAGGGACCCATCCGGAGATCTTGGAGGAAGGGCTCGCAGAGCTGGAGAAGAAGGGTAAAAATGGGAGAGGAAAGTGGGAGCAACTCACCAAGGGCGATGCGGAGGAAGAGAGTGGCGGTTTCAGCTTTGGATTTGGAGGCGACGATGATGATGATGTTGAGGTCCCGTAAGTGGCTTCCGAAAGTGTGAATATATGAGGTGAAATCTATTGTACTCCTGTGACCAGCACTGTCATATTTCCCCTGTACATAGTCTACTTTATTGTGATGAGCTACATGGTTAATGAAGTGTTGTGAACTTTAAATATTCATAATTCCCATGTCGATAGCACAAGCGGTATTAGCCTACAGTATTCCTACGCGCCCAAGACAGATCACTCAGGTACCAGGCGTTCAATCGCGCTCGAGACTAAACAGTCTCTGGCCTCCGAGGAAGCCCATCGATAGCACGACCTTGTCCTCCTGAACCGCCCCTGCTTCCGCATCGGACCCGCCCTCTTCCTATGAGGCCGTCGCCGTACCTGCAGACGCTTTCCTTTCCTCGTCCTGCTTCTGCATGTCCTCCAGAAACTTCTCCCAAGTTTCTATTGTTCCCTGGAAGAACTCAATATGGGCATCCGCAAACTCTCCTAATGTATCCTTGAACTCGACAGCCTTTATGCGCTCAAAATCGGCCACCTCCTTGACTGTATGCTCATCAAAGGCTTCGGTAGCCTTCTTTGCGCTCTCTACCTCGCCTGTCAATCTTTCGATCTCCACTTCTAGTTTGCGGACTCGCTGCCGGCGCGCTTGCTCGTGGTCGATGCCACGGAAATCTTCGACTTTGGAGCGGAGGAAGCCGGATGCGCCCATGCCAGCGCCGTGTTGGCTGGCTAGCGAGTCACGGTCTGAGGCGGATTTGGCGAGGTAATCAGTCAGGGCTTCGAAGTCGAGTTGCTTGGTCTCTCGTGTCCGTAACAATGTCTTTAGAGCACCCACAAACGCGTCCATGTCCCGAAGGCTCGTAAGATAGTTCTGATCAGTACTGTCCCGTAGTGACTTGAAGCCCTGTGATGTTGTAGCGACCGACGAGGCAAACGACGTGAGAGGGCCTTCGACACCCGGCTCCAGCGTAATCAGCTTCTGGCATTGTGTCGCCAGATCACTGTAGTCCAGCTCCAAGTCACCTTGCCGCCTTGCGACGCGCACCACCACCTTCTCCACGTTAGAGAGGTCCTCCGTGAGCTTGGTAGCCCGCTCATTGACCTCGATGAATCGCTTGTCCGGCTTGTGCACTTTCGTAAAGGTATTTACGAAGCTCTCAGCAATCGCATCCACAATGCCGCCCCCACCGGCCGAATCGGACGCACTTGGTGCTCTCGACGACCGCCCCTTCATATGCTGATTCCAATCCGGACTTTCAAGGAAGCTTATAAGTAGGGCTGCTCGGCGTAAAACGGGGTGTAATGTCATTCGCTTCAAGAAACGATGTAGCGAATGTGCGCGCCGTTGAGTGAAATCCGGACCGAACCGGTCGCCGCGGACGTATTCCATTTTGTGCTTGTCGGGCAGCGGAGGGACGGCGCATTGCGGATATTCCTTGATGAGTTGTTTCCAGAGAAACACGAAATCGGTGAAGCGGCGGCGGACAGTGAACTCGGGACGTTGGAAGGACTGGTAGTCGGACTGGCCATGTCACGTTAGATGGAAGCTTAGAAATAAGAAGAAACTAACCTTCGTCGTGACTAGATAAGAGACATATGTGTCCTTGGTGCCTGGCAGCTCCTTCTGCGGTTTCCCAACAGTGGTCTCCAGGTGCCCTTCGCTGAAGTCGTCCGCCATCCTCAGATGCAGTACGCCCTCTGGATCAAGTGTAATATATCTTGGGTCTTTTGCGATTTGTCCCAGGTCGTCGAAATGATCGAAGTCAGAGTCGTCTGTGGCGTCGGAAAGGCTGATTTCTTCGTGTGGTGATGTCGGGGCGGCTTGCTGGGGTGTCGCTGACGTCGAACGCTGGTGGGGCATGCTTGGAGTTGGAGAAGCTTGGCCCACCCATATCGATTCGTGCATTGCCTGGAAGTCGAGCTCCTGTACTCTATGCCACGAATTATCAATGAACATAAATGACATAAGGAATTTCGTGTAGCGGTATTTTGCAGACTACCATTAAAAAAGACGACAGGTAACTGTTGCTAGTACTATCTATATACAGTGAATGGACAAACGCAGAAAGAGCTGCCGAGAGACTCAAACATGTACCAGGCGCTGAGTGGGGTCAAGAAGAGCAATACATAACCCACTATCGCGCCAGATAATGGGCAAGAATCCGTGAAAGCAAATTATAACAATGGACAGGAAAAGGCACCGATCCATTATTGCTCGATTGCGCCAAACCGCTTCCCAAATTCGTCGAACAGCTGAGGGGTAATCTCATCGCTGCTGTTTCCATTCACAGTCCACAGAACACCAAGCTTGTCATAATGCTCCAGCAAATTGGAATTCGTTTCTTGGAACCTCTTCAACCTCGCCTTCCACACTTCAGGGTCATCGTCTTCACGTCTCGTGAGAGACTCACCAGTGACGTCGTCTTTTCCAGGTACTTTGGGCGGGTTGAAAGTCGTGTTGTATACCCTCCCGGATGGAGCATGTACCCAGCGGTTGCATATGCGATCGATGATGATCTCGCTGGGAGTCTGGATGTTCACGACCATATTGATGGGCACAATGTCGTCAAGCTGGAGTGCCTGTGTCGCTGTTCGTGGGAACCCATCGAGTATGAACGAAGCTCCCGGGTGATCCGAGTAGCTATACTTGGAAGTCCTGAGCGCTGACGGAATCAGCACAGAATCCACCGTGTCTTCCATATCCATGCCTATGGAGCTGGAGTAGACGTTGTAGGGCCGGAGTGTGCTGTCTTGTATCCATCGGCGCGTCGTAAGCTCGTTGACAATGAGTCGTAGGATCATGGTGTCAGAGACTAATGCGCCTGCTTTCATCTTCGCCTCCACCTGGATACCTGCATATTGTTAGATCTGCGCCTTCACATTGAGCTATGTATCATACCTAGAGGTGTGCGTTCCCTCACATTCTTCCTCAACAGGTCGCCCGAGCTGATGGATGAGAGCTCCGGAAATCGCTTCATCAAACGCTCGGTCTGTGTGCCCTTCCCCACGCCTGGTGCGCCAACCAGAATTATCCGCGCCGCTCTCGAGAGCGACATAGTGTCGAGATCGTATGGTAATGTTGAGTCGAGGTCAGGGAGATATAGAAGCTGCAAATAAGTAGTTGGCCGAAGCGGTGCAATGGGAGCCAAAGGGCTCCAACCAAAGCTCTCGGAAACTAGCGGATATGCATGTTGGCAGCGTCAAATGTTGGACAACGTATGATAAAAGATTAACGAATAGGAACAACCCAGACAAGGAGCGTGACAACCGGCAAAGGAGTTAAGGATATGGCAGGTAAAGAAGTGTGAAGGGGTGCTCAACCGGGACGGTTGAGGTCGGAGGGGATCCGCAGTCTTGGAACCTCTTGCCGGTGCACAAGCCACCGACAGCCGATGTCGTTACGTATCTTATCTTTATGTTTTCTCTAGATACTTCTTTGCTGGGTGCTGTTGAAATTGTAAGAAGAAGAAGAAGTAAATCATCGGGCAATTTGTCTCTCGTGGTTAACTCGAAGATACATGCGTGACATGCTCCAGAGTGTGTTTGAACGGTCTGGCTATCGCCCCGCACGTGGGCGGCCGAATTCGGAGACATTTTCTGGCCATCGAAGATGCACGTTATGGGCGGGATATATGCCATCTCGGGTAAGAAAAAGAGGGAAAGTATTCTTATATTATGCGACGGATAGCGCTGCGCACTGTGTGTGCTTTGGGCGAGTTTTCCGGTTTACTTCGAGTCTTCGCGAGAGCTAAGCATTTCTGATCGACGCTTGTTCCTGGAACAGTTCGTTCGCTGCACCGTCAGCATCCCTCTTCGACCACAACCTCAACAACAAATATATTTGTCCTTTTCCATCGGAATCAGTCTTTGAGCATAGTTCTTGTTTCATTCCATACATCTGAAAGTTGGACTCCCGCTCTACGTCGCTCCTTACTCCCCCTAAAACACGTTCGGCGCAATGTACGTCAGTCGAGCTGCCACCCGGGCAGCGCCCGCTGTCTTCAGAGCAGGCATCAGAACCTCCCGGCCATCTCGACAGCTGCCCAAGACTCTCCCCGCCATTGCGATTCTGCTCCCGCGTCGAGCCATGTCTACCGAGACTTCCACATCTGCCAACTCGGGCGGTAATTTCCCGCCCCCCGGCTTCAGCGCCGAGCATGCAAAGAAGCCTCTGCCCAAAGACGAACACGAAAAGGCTCAAGAGAAGGGTGCGACAGAGACGCCTGATGTCACAATTCCCAAAGGAGTGGTCACATCGACACCGAAGACAGAAGCCCAGGAGGCACGGTCATTGTCCGAGTTAGCGGCGCAAAAAGCAGCTGAGAATAAGGATGGAAAGAAGGCGTTGGCGACCAAAGAGGAGGAGAAGCCGAAGCTCACAGTCTGGCAGAAAGTGAAGCATGAGGTGGCTCATTATTGGGACGGTACGAAGCTGTTGGTAACCGAGGTCAGGATCAGTTCAAAGCTGGCTTTGAAGATGGCTGCAGGTTACGAGCTCACTCGAAGGGAGCACCGACAGGTACGGTATTTTCAGGCACCGAGATGAGTGTAGGCTAACATGCGGTAGCTGCAACGAACGGTCCAAGATCTCGGACGTTTGGTGCCCTTCTCTGTCTTCATAATCGTACCTTTTGCCGAATTGCTTCTGCCAATTGCACTCAAGCTATTCCCCAACCTCCTTCCCAGCACTTACGAAGGCCAGGCCTCCAAGGACGCCAAGGCTAAGACGCTCCGGTCAACTCGTAAGGAAGTCAGTGGCTTCCTGCGCCAGACTCTGAAGGAAACTGGTCTACCCGTTTCTGCGGAGAATGCACAAAAAGAGGAGTTTGCCGAGTTTTTCCGCAAGGTATGCATAATCTAAAAACATGGTGGCTATGTTCTTGGGTGATCTGACTTTTATGTAGGTTCGAACGACGGGCGAATCGCCGTCTCAGGAAGAGATCATCAAGGTCTGCAAAATTTTCAAGGATGACCTTACCTTGGACAATCTTTCACGACCTCAACTTGTCGCCATCTGCCGGTACATGAACATGGCTTCCTTCGGCACAGACAACTTCCTCCGGTATCAAGTGCGACTCCGCATGCGCCAAATCAAACGTGACGACAAGGCCATCGCCTATGAGGGCGTTCAATCACTCTCCGTTCCCGAGCTTCAGTCCGCATGCGCAAGCCGCGGTCTCCGCACACACGGCGTTTCTCCTGCCCGGTTACGCGAGGATCTCTCTACCTGGCTGAACCTGCGTCTCAAGCACGGTGTACCATCCACACTTCTCGTGCTTTCGAACGCTTTTGTGTACGCACAGGGCAAGGAGTCTGAATTGACGAGCCAGATTGATGCTCTCCAGGCCGTTCTTTCCAGCATCCCAGAGGAGCTATTCCATGAGATTGAACTCGAGGTGCACACCGCTGAGGGTGCGGCTACCAACAAGCAGCGTCTCGAAGTCCTTAAGGAGCAACAAGAGCTCATTGATGAGGAGAACCAGCAATCTGAAGGCCATGAGAACAAAGCCCAAGCTTCTCCCAAAGACACAGAGAACATTGACGAAGACGACAAGCCCAAGCCGCAAGCCAATGACGAGATGGAGGCTAGCACCGGTGATACTGCTGGTACTACTGGAAGCGCTGAGCGGACGGAGCAGGATGACCGGGCCACCACCGAGTCAGATGGAAAGGAGGCCAAGGCCGAAGCTGGCAAGAAGGAATAAAATACTCAGTGTATGTCTGACACTTCTTCTCTACTTTGTGTAACTAGATAGACAGGACTCTATTCACTTGAGCGAGTCTGGCGTTTTTCCTTGCGGGTTGCTGTGACAAACCCTTAGAAAAACATAGATATCTCCTCACTCCCGTGCAAGGGAATGTGGAAACTTTAGATCATGTAAATTAGCACACATGTGCCATTGAAAATCAAATAAAAAGTTTCAAACAAGCGACAAAGTCATCTTCATTCACAGTGCTTTTCCTACTACAATATGTACAGTACATAACCACGCCATCTCATCACTTATTACTCTTCCTCTTCTTTTTCTCCCTTTCATACTCTTTGTGGTCCCTTGCCCCTTCGCCTTGAATCTCCGCAATAATCCTGCGCTCCTTCTCCTCATATTTCCTATCCTTCTCCTTCTTCTCCCGAAGCCTCTCCCGCGCAATGAAATTCGCATCCTTGCGCAACTCACGCATGGCTCCCTTCTTTTCCCGCCTATATTCTTTCCGAAGTTTCGCCGCCTCTGCGCGCTCCTTGTCCGGATCGTAGTGTTTAGTTGGATCAAATGTTTCTTCAAACTTGGGAATGTTGGATTTGATGGGCAAAGCACGGTGATTGTGTAGGACTTGTGGGCGGCGGTGGAGACGTGCGTTTTGGATAAGGATGGTTAGGCGCTGGTGGGTGGGTTTTTGGGAGACGGTGAGGAGTGGCTGTAGGAGGGGCGTGAAGATTTCGATAAAGGAAGGGGTGTTGGACCAGAGGGTGGCGGCTATGAGGATGTTCTGGACGTGGGAGGTTAAGAGGGCGGGAGTCGTGTGGGGTGATTTGAGGCAGAGAATCGTGTAGCGGATAAGCTCGGGGATGTAGCGCTTGGAAAGGTGTTGGTAGTGGAGGCAGAGTGCGCCAATGAAGGCTCCTGTTGCGATGTCCTTTGCGGATGTGGGAGTCGTCAAGCCGAGCCAGCGTGCCATGAGGGTGATCGCTGGTGTTACGACCTGGTGAAAGTGATCTGATGTGGGGTAGATCGATCCAATGGCGGTCAGAATGGTCAGATCCCCGGGCGTCGGGTAGTTCGAAACATGGAGCTTCTTGAGATGTTCCCTAAATTGCGTAGCGATGGCCACAGGGTACGAACGAGAAAGGGAGTGAACATGTCGGATGACAGAATCTACGACGTTGAGAGGGGCAGCGGGAGTCTGATTGGACAAATACGAGATATGGTCGACAAGTGCGCATGCAAAATCTGCGAGTTTCTCCTTGTTGTCAGGGTGTAGACCTGCGTGATAGAGCGCTCTGACCCGCTGCACAGCAGTTGGGAAATCGGCAACGGCGACAGCTTTGAAGACCTTCAGAAGCTCTTCATGTGAACGTGGGCAAGCATAGGTGTACGCAAGCTTTGATGATTGATCAGGTCCAATCGTGAGCACACCGTTCACGGCTTTGGGCTGCTTTGTTGTCTCTAGCCGGACGCTCTCGAGAAAGTCGTCTTCCTCATCCGCCGCCATAGTACTGTCAACTTCAGATGCATCATTAGACTCGTCTCCAGAGGCTAGATCGGCTTCGGAGTCACTGGCAATCAGATCATCGTCTAAGAGAAAGTCGTCCTCATCGTCCACGCCCTCCGGTCGGCTATACTGCTCCACAGGACCTCCTAGCCCAAATTCAGCTGCGTCGTCGCGAATGCTCTCCCTGTCGTCATCTTCGTTTTGTGGCTTCCGAATTACATCTTCATCTTCATCGCTCGTCGGTTCACCCTTCATTCGGCGCATCCGTTTCTCCTCGAGCGACCTGAGCTTCTCAGCTTCCTCCTGTGCTTTTTCCTCCTCCGTTTTGGTACGCTCTGTGGGCTTCGATCGCTGGTCGTACAGCATCTGCCGCACACGAGCATCATATTCCTTGTCCGCTTCCCCTCGCGACCTGCCCTCTAGAAGCAAGGCTCTATCGGGGTTGATGCCGAAATCAGATTTGGCGGCTTCTTTGGATGACTCGGGCACAACAGCTTGCTTGCTCACGTGCCCTCTCAAAGCGGCGAGAACATCATTGAGATCTTTGTCGAGCTCTTCTCGCAAATCATCGTCGTCCTCCTTCTGCTGTTGTCGCTCGTACTTGTGCATCTTTGACTTCGCAACGACTTCCTTCATGACCTCAGCCTTGCTCTTCTTCCTATCCGGTTGCTCCTCCGCGCCATCTTCCACATTATCCTCATCGTCAGAGTCTCTCCGTCTCTTTCTTTGTTTTAGAAAGCCGTCCTCCCCGCCGTCACTCGAGCCGCTCACGCTCGCTGCATCATAATCGTCTTTCCCGAGATCGTCTTCGTCAAATTGCAACGCTTGTCCGCCGTGCGTAAGGTCAAATTGGTCATCATCCTCCTCCAGGTCAAACATGTTTCCTCCCCTCTTCCTCTGCTGCTCTCGCTCGAACCGCGCCATCATCTTGTCCTCCAAGCTCATTGTCGGGTCATCTTCACCGATTCGCCTGTCCAATATCCCGCCCATTTTATTTTTCTTGCTCATCTCCGGCAACAGCGTCTTCCTCCTTGTCTCTTCACCCTGGCTCTTCGTGATGCCTGGTCGGCCCAAAATTCTCGTCTTCGCATCTTGACGCTGATTCGACACGTAGTCGTGCTTTTTGGGACGCGCAAGGTGCTTGAATTCGAAGGGATTGAACGATTCGCGGATCGAGGCGAGAGCGGCGGCTTTTTTGGCGTGTTGGTCGGCATTCTTGGATTGCGATTTCTTCTGCTTTTTTGACTTTTGCGGGCCGGTGATGCCTTGCTCGCGGAGCGAGGCTTTGAGCCGTTTGAGCTGAGAAGGAGGCATTGCAGGCGCTTTCAATTTCGACCAAGCGAAAGCGGGTTCCGTCGAGTGAGTGCACAAGAATCACTTCGCGATGGGAGCGCAACTGGACGTTGGAAAATTCGAGCCAAGATTTCGCAACCGCCGTTAGTAGCACACACCGCCTTCCCCTTTCAGCTAGGCGCAAAAGACCCCTGCTTACCATGGATGCAGCTCGCGACAACATCATTCACATGGGCTGCTCGTTTAAAGACACAGCGTAACGCAGTGTCAGATGGCGACACGTACACATGCCTCACATATGATGAGAGCATCTCGCCCACGATGGCGCCTACGATGATACAGGACCGCTATCTCTGGCTCGGCCTAGGTATATCCACCAGGCCTCCTCTCCACCTACCCGCTAACATATACGTAGGCGTCTTCACTTTCGTGGCCGTTAAAGCCATCGCCCACGGTCTCCGCCATATCGTCGACCTCACCGAAGTCCGTCACTACTTTCCGCTTCCCCAGCTGCAACCTCCCAACACCAGCTCCCCGCGCTCCAACCAAGATAGCATCAAGACCGACTCTCTGACCACGCTCGCAACATGCAATAACATCGAGATCCGCCGCGCAGCAACTAAGATTCTCTGCGACCGCTTTGAAAGTCATCCTACCGCCTGGAAACTTCTGTACCGCGACCTCAAGAGCAAGGATGCAGAGACACTTCACCGTGCGCAGTTGGCCATCCACTTGCTGGCTGATAATGATTCGTTGAGGCATATGGGAGGAAGTAAATTTATTCCGGACTATTCACAATGGCTGGCTAATGGAGGCCATGCAGGAGCTGGAAGTGCGGTGCCGAGAAGTTCGGGGATCCGGGATCCTGAGGAGCTGGAGTTGAGGAGACGTAGGAGGGAAGCCATGGTCATCAACGAGGGGGATAGGCCAGTCAGTCAAGAGGATGTTTTTATGAGGGATGGGCATGGGTTTCTTCATAGCTGATAGCGAACCGATTTTCCGGATTTAGAGTTGGGGTTGTGCATGTTTACCCTTGCCTACACGCTTCTGGCCAAAATTATGGGTGTGGAGATCGTGCAAGACTCAGCATGATATATATTGTAGAGTACTCTAATAGAGCCTAGACTCAGTGGGTTATGTAGATGGTACTCTGAACGCAAATGATATCGCGAACATCATCTCACCTCACCATTCCATTTAATCTTGGAACAACCTTAGAAGAAACCTAAGTTCAAAGAACGCGCAACTCACACTAATGCATAGCTGTCGGTTAGTCAATCACACAGATATCACCATCACACAAAGCATAATGCAGATGTTGAGTAGAAAAAGCAGACCTTCTGTGATGAAGCGTCCGCAAAATTTGCCTCATACGCTGCGAGGACTTGTACAATTCGGGTATCTAAAGCAAAACAATCAATCAATCTGGCGTAATGCCCAAATGCAAGAAACTCCTCCCAATGCGTGTGATTCCCAGCCATTCCCGGGTGGATAACGCCAATGCTTCGCTGATATACATAAAAAAAACCTGCTGTAAACACTTTGCGCGGTAAAATAGATGCGCTCCTGTTTTTGCCGATTGTTCCCGTATCGAATTCGTTCGTTCCAGCCGACTCGTGTACCGATGGTTGAGATTGTCGTGGTCGTGATTGATAATTTTCTCGGAAGAGCAGACCACTCATTGCGGGATGATGCTCAGCAAACAGTGACACCTTCCATCGTGTCAATCGACTCCTAATCGAAAGACTCTGATGGCAGGTTGTCCTTCTGAGCGAGGAAGAGCTGAGCGGCAGTGTCGATGTCCCATCCTCCTGCTTCCAAGCACTGCACCGCGAGCTCACGCTTGAGGTTGGTCTCCTTCTGGACGTAGGCAATCATGTCCTCCTGCTCTAGTGTGAAGCCAGAGACAGGGGCAACTGGTGCTGCTGGGATGATCGCCGGTCCGTTCGTGGTTGCATTCGTTGTTGCCGAGGGTTCGGGACGGACTTGGACGCCGTTCAAGATGCGAAGTTTAGGGAACCATGAGATAAGTTCCTCCTCCCAGCCCGCCTGAGCAATCTCAATGATCAAATGCTCGAGGAAGCGGAATCGATTCTTGAAAGCCTTGAGGTCCTTGATGCTGGCGAACTTGTTGCCGGAAAGGTCGAGATTGCGAATGTGGGGCAGCTTTATCGCGAGAGACTTGATGATCTCGACGTTGGGAAGGTTGTTGCCGCTGAGGGTGACGCTGTTGATGACCTCGCGCTTGTCTTGACCTGCGGTCTCCAGGGTTTTCTGGCAGATGACCATGAGCGCAGGAAAGAACTTCGACTGCGTTACTTCCGAATTGAACATTCCAGACTTGGCCACCTCTTCATCTTCAGCAATCGTGTTCAGGTTCAGAAGCTTGTCTTCCGCGTTGTATCGGCGCTGGAGAAAGTGTTTGAGCATGTCTGCGACCTCGGACGAAGATTCTTTGTCCTCGGAGGTGTCCATGGCAGCCGTTGAAGTGTTGGGAGACTTGGCGCGAATGCCGGGCCCGGTAATAGTAAGCTTCTGCGAGCCGTGTGCCGAAGCGAATGAGAAGCCGTTGATTTTGCTGAAAGCGACGACATCTTCGGGGCGAACCCAGATGGTGAGAGTGGTGCCGGCTATGCGATGACGCTTGATCATTTTCGGCGGCACATGACTCTTTGCGACATTTGCAGAGCGGCGGGAAGAGTGGCGTTCGAGGAAGCCGAGCAGCTTTGCCTTCTCCTTGTCGTCGGTCCAGCCCGTCACCTGAAGTTCGGTGAAGGGAGGAGTAGGTGCAGAGGTCTTGTGAGACGATCCGCTGTGAGCTCCGCGAGTAGAGCGGCCGGGCGATGCGCGAGGTGCTGAACTCATTGCAATATCTCCGTCGCGATCGCGGCGCTGGTGGTGTTTGCGGATGCCGCCGTGCGTGCGAGTAGGTCCCGGCATGATGGCGGTCTTTTTGGGGTTGATATTGTGGTATTTCGTGAGTTCTTGTGCAGTTTTGTGCAGCTTTGAGCGTTTTTAAGCGTCTTTGAGCGCTGTTGTGTGGGTTTTGTGAGGTAGTAGTTTTGGGTTGTGGAGAGAGTTTTTCTGGAAGAAAAAAGGGCGGGCACAGCGATATTTATACTGGCCTAGCGCCGTTTGGTACCGGCCTTGGCTAGTGTGGACTTCATTCCCAACCGTTTGTTGCGATTACAATACCACGATCCCTATTGTTCGTGCTCAGCACGGGTCAAAGTGTAACCAATAATAGAGAAGTAAAATAAGATCTATGACTCTATGTCCGCCCCAGCCACGATCCTTGTCCAATAAGCCAACGGTAGATACAAAAGGAGGACGTGCAACCGACAGGTTTCCAAAGACAATGTCTGAGATATTTTTCATGACCTCAAGACCTACATGAGACCTATGCCGTAGTCTCATCAGAGAGAGCAGTACTCACAAAAATGAAAACTTGTGAGGTCCAATCGTGGGTAAGTCCATTGGTTTATGCAAATTCCACTCATCTGCCACTTCACTATAACTCACAAACATTCCATGATTAAGTGATTGAGCTAGCGGCATGATTGATTCCTATTACTCAGTCTCAATAGGCAACAATAGCCTGCCGCGCAACAGCTACGCAGTAGCTTGGCGGATACACCGTATCACTTCTCTATAAGATGGACTATTCAGAGCATGCTACCCATATGACTGAATAAACATGGTCAGCCCTAATCCAATTCTAAAAAAGCAGTTCCTCAAATGATGTTGCCCTCTGCTCGAGACCCCCTGCCACTTTTCCGCGACGGGACGGATACCCCACTACCCCACCATGCCGTCGATGCGCCTTCGACAACCCCTCCACAACACACACACACAACTACCCTCCCGATCAACTGCGACTCCCTCCACACTCGACCATGGCCACAGAGACATATCCCAAGACGGTGCTTTACTGCGGAGGTAAGACAAGCTTTATCGTCTAGCGCAGAAACATGCTAACAATGCACAGTCTGCACGCTACCACCAGAAGTAGGTACGATCCCGAGCTGCTTTGCGACTTCAATAATTGACTGACCGTCTTCATCCAGTACTGTGAATTCGGCGGCACGACGAAGAAGTGTGAAGAGTGGCTAAAGGCAAACCACCCCAGCATACACTCGAAGCTCTACTCGCAAGGTACATACAGCACTCCCGGAGACCACGCGTGCATTTGCTTCAACCTTCTTACCAGCACATCCACCACTCTGGGGCTACTGACGTTCTGACCACTTCCACAGAAGCGATAGAGCAAAATCTCGCCTCCCTCTCCATCGACGCTCAGAAACGCGCAGAGAAAGACTCACAGAAGAAAGCCGCAAAGGCCGAAGCCGCCTCCGCCCGCGCCGCCGAGACACGCGCCTCGTCCAAGATCCTCATCAAGCGCATCGAGCGCAATAAACGCAAGTACGTCACCGCGGTACAAGGTTTGGAGGCCTTTGGCCTGGACATCAAGAAGGTGGCTAAGGACTTCGGGAAGAAATTCGCGACGGGGTCGAGCGTGACCAAGATACCGGGCGGCGGCGACGAGATCACAGTACAAGGTGACTTGAGTGAAGACATTTTCGAGTACATCGAGGAGAACTACAAGGACGTGCCGGTGGATAACCTGGAGATGGTAGAGGACAAGAAAAAGAAGAAAGCGGATGGATGAACGGGGGGACGTCTGTAGGGGTTAAGTGAGGTCCGACGTTGTAAGGGGGTCAGTGGAGCATGAGGTTATCCCAAAGGCAAGGAGCCAAGGCATAAGCATTGGAGGGGGATAACTCGCAAAGACCGCAGTATGCGATGGCAGGGCAGCCTGGAGAGTCCTGACACGGTACACGCCAAGACCATCATGCAGAAGCCTTTTATTAAAACGTCATACCTGAAATGAAAAAATTGTTCTACAGCCCATCTCCAATCCTTTCTGTGGTCGTCAACAGCCACACTTTTGGTTCCATCTTGACCTCCGCCCACCAGCCCCTAAAAACGCTCTCCCTAAACAGTCTCTCTACCCTCTTCCACATTGCTGCGACCCGAGATGTCCACCTCTTAGCCATGTACTCCTCCCACCCCACATCATCCAGCGGCACAACCGTGCCCCCACTCTTTTCCCCAGGCTTTAGTATTCTCACTCCACTGAAACCATACGCGACCCAGCTAGTCTCCCAGCTTCCAATCGCCTTCTCTGGTCTCTCCGTCAGCGCAAATTTGAATTGGTCCCAGAACATCGGATCATGCAACTTCTCCGGTTCCTCAGTCTTGTCGTAGGTCCAAGCTCGATTATTTAGCGCCTTTTGTGCTTCCAACACGTCCAGGATAGTCTGGTTAGCATTGTGATTTTCTAGGAAGCGCGTGGCACCGGTCTGGCAAGCGAGATTGTCGAGGTGGACAGTGTTACGGCGACCGTGTTCGAGACCCTTTTGGCCGTAGAGCTGGTACAAGGCTTCGCCTCCGGGGTAGTTGAGGCTCGATACTGCGAGCAGCGCTGTCGATGCAGCAAAGGATACGAGGACTGATACCGCGAGAGTGAAGCTAAGGAAAGCGTAGACGATGGATTTGGCGCGTCGTGTCCAGATCCATGCTGCCCCTGCTGCGGCGATGGCAGTCAGGCCCGGGATCACGTAGATGATGAATCGCCATTCCTTGTGGGGGAGCAAGCTATAAAGGCCGACAAATGATAGGATGGGAACGAGGAGATCGAGGCTTCGCCTTCGAGTAGCACCATTGAGTACTGCAATGGGAATGCATAGCAAGTATGTAGCCGGATTTAGCATCAAGCGTGGTAGGGCGTTGGCAAAGTAGAAATGCCAGGGTGACACACCCCAGTCCGCAGAATGGCCGAGGATGGTGTTGTAATAGAAGGCTGTCCACTCAGGCCATAGCGGAAATGATTGCCAGAAGAAAGAGTCAATAGGAATGGTGCATAGGAGGCCAATAACAGCACCAGCGAGACCGGCAGGGATGATGATCTTGGTGATGGAGATTCTTCGTGTAACGAAGAGGTAGAGCGTGAGTGTACCCACTAAGATGGCGAGCTCAGAGCGGAAAACCACACCGGCAAAGGTGAGGAGATACAAACTTAGTCTGTAGCCTCTTGGAACAGCGGTGCTGCTCCAAGGCGTGGAATATGCGTTTAGTAGACTTTGCAATGCCAGCGTGCCTAGAAGGATTGATTAGCCTGATGGAAGGACTATATGATGAGAGGACTTACTGAAAACAAAAGCGAACATGTTCGGCAGTGTGCGTGACGCATAATATATCACATGGAATTGGCTTGCTTGGAATAAAGCATACCATACTCCTGCGCTTGTGCCGAAGGTCTTTTGCACGCTCCTACTGAATGCAATGAGGGCGATGCTATTCAAACTGCCAAGTACGCCTCTGACTGTTGGATAATTGTCAGCTATGGAGTCATTGTATTACAGATATCCTGATTCCTTACCCAATAACTGCAAACTTGCAGGCGAACTGAAAAAGCCCACGAATGGCCTAGACAGCCCGCTCAACAACAACGCGCCAACGAACGTCCTCGGCACGCTCCCTGGGAAAGAAACATGATCATAGTTGGCCGTGAAGAACTGATCTTCATTCTCAGATGGGATGCCGTATATCAAAATATCGTGGACGGCTTGTATATTGAACGATTCTTCGACTTTCGTGTATGGTGAGACGAATAGGTGGATCAAAATAAAAGTCGGAATCAGCAAGTAAACAAGCAATTCAAACCGAACCATGGCATCAGAAGCTCTCCAAAGACCTTTCGAAAAGGCCGGACTCTTCAATGAAGGGAAATGGTGATGAGGTTGGTGTTGAAGCAATGCAGGTTTGAGCAATGACGATCAACTACAGAACAAGAACCAATCACGTGCTGAGGCGGCTGCCCACGCTAAAGATGCCGCGCAGATCCCGAACATCAGACCTCACCTCCAGACTGTTTCTCTGACCGATGGAACTCAAACAAATTGCAGTCCCTAGCGTCTACCTCTTGATAGCCTTTCTCGGATATCCGTCCCAGATCCTCTTTTTGTTCTTGGAACCTGGACCACTGACGAAAAATGAGCTGATTCTTTCCAATGCGCTGTTGGCGTGCATTTTTGTGACGTATACACAGTCGGTGTTTGTAGACCCAGGGACGATTCCTAGGAAGAAGGAGAAGGACGATGACCGAGGGAAAGAGCTAGACAAGGTGGATGGAGATGGGACTGGGAGTACGAACAGCGGCGTGGAGAACAGGGGCACGGGAAATCGGACGAAGTGGTGTCGGAAATGCGATGCTGCGAAGCCACCTAGAGCACATCACTGTAAGGAGTGTAAAAGGCAAGAATACAATTTATATTTTCTCCCCTTTGATATGAGCAAATATCTATCATACGACGTAATTTCAGTATATATCAGGTCGGCCGAGCAAAGCTAACAGTTCCCAGATGTATACCAAAGATGGACCATCACTGCCCCTGGACAGCCAACTGCGTCTCATACACCACTTTCCCGCACTTCATCCGCTTCCTCTTCTACACTTCTTGCGGCCTCTCCCTCCTCGCCTATTTTCTCTACGTTCGCATCTCAACCCTCTGGTCCCAGCGCGACATGCCGGCGTACCTAGGTCCCAGCCCTTGGCTCGTGGCGCACCTCTTCATTACCATTGTTGTCAATTCGATCACCCTATTCGCTCTATTCGTGCTATTTGTGCGGAACGTTTGGTGCTTAGCGGTCAACACGACCACAATTGAAGGATGGGAGATTGAAAGACATAGGACGCTTGTACGAAGAGCGAGGCATTTTGGAGGGTGGCTTGAGGGTGGTGATGGTACCAAAATGAGGATCAAAAAGCAAGAATTTCCCTACGATATCGGTATCTGGGCAAACATCGTCCAGGGAATGGGTAGTGCCAACGTACGTTACCTCCAGTATCCTCTGTTACAATACGTCTGATGCATGCACAGCCCATAAACTGGCTCAACCCCTTCTCCCCAACTCCGTCCATCTCATCCGGCCTTTCTTTTCCAACAAATGACTTCGAGGACCCCACCTTGTCTTGGCCCCCACCAGACCCTGACCGTTCCTACCGCCGAGAAAGACTCATGAAACCCTCCCACAGCTCATCGTCTGGCTTCGTCTATGCAGAGTCCGACCTGTCACCGCAAGAGAGCATCGCAACGTTCCGTGCGCGACAAGAGGCTGATGTGGTGAGGCGGCGCAAACCCTTTGTTGAACGAGTGGAAGCTCAAATGGCAAAAGAGAGGTTGCAGGGCTGGCTCACTGAGGACGCTGAGGACGGGGAAATGAGTGGGGGTAGTGATGTTGATGATGAGTTGGCAGAAAAGGAGGGACGCGAAGGGCGGAGTAGAGAGGGTAGTTGGAGTGGGGAAGAAGCGTGGCGGAACTCGGAAGGAGAGAGGCTGAAGGACTTTGGCTTGGACGAAGAAGTTGAGTTCTACGATGAACAAGAGGCGGATGAGAATATGCCTCTGGCTCAATTGCTTGAACGGAGGCGGGCAGGTTAGTATCATATTCTAGATCCCATCACTACCACAAGTCTAGGACCAAGGCCTGCATCCACATCTGGGATTAGCCTTACGCAACAACAGCAAAGTACATGCACCGTGTATGTCCCCTTCGATAAGCCAACTTTGCAACTTCCAATCATCATCAGTCAATAACATGGTTCGCGACGAGAACTTGAATGCAAGTAACCGCACGCGGGAAGCCGTAGCGTACCGGGGTTAGAATCACAAGGTTTCTGATTTGTGAGAATGCATCTCACTATTAGCGTATAGGGCCCGCGTGAGCAGAGAAGAAAATCTAATCCAAATCGAAAGATGGTAGTGAAAGGATAGGTTCCAGGCCACTGGCTAATAGTCGACCGTTTGGACCATCAATCCGATATGCCCCAAAGCCATCCATTGCCCATTGCACATTGCCCGCTGTTTGCCCATCCTTTGCTAACCTCACGAACCAAAATGAAACCTCAAGATGGGAGTTCTGTACATTCTGATCCAAAATCAAGTCGCCGGTGGTGTCGGGGTTTTCCTCACGTAATCGTATCCTTTTTCGGTGATCGAGATGATGCTTATGGGCTCGAAGTCGCCGTCTTGATTCGGAGCTGTCTATTTGGGCCCTCGATTTCGATTCCACTAGAATTCGCCGCCGTTCTGCACGGTGTAGCCAAAGGCGGTGTTGTCGTTGTCGCCCATGTCTGCATCGCCGCTCAGAACGTTCGCGTGCTGGGCACCCTCTGAATTGGTACCTGCATTGGCCCCGCCGGCCCCGGCTGCATTGAACTGGCCTGCAGGCTTGTTCTGATTTGCGAGGAGGGTCTCGTGCCACCAATCAACATGATGTTCAGATAAACGTCTTCGCCAAAATTGAGGCAACAAAGGGAACAACAGGGGCGAAGGAGAGGGGAGTCCTGTGGCTTACCTCGCGATACCGAGAGAGATAGATCTTCAGTGCTTCGGAGTAGTTCTCGAAGCCAAGAGAAGTCATAGCAAAGAGGATGTCCTCGCCGTTGACCGTCTTGCGCTTCTCCTGCTGGCACTTTTCGGAGGCTGGGCGGGCAAGTCAGTGGCTGTTTTCCGGCGCAACCAGGGTGAAACCGACCTTCGCTGGTGATGAACGAGATGAACTCGCTCACGCACTCTTGCATGCACTCCTTGGCTTCCTTTGCGATCTTGGCGTTGTCGGGCAGGGCCATCTTCATGATGCGGGCGACTGGAGCAAAATTGCGAATGTTAGCATCGGACGCAGAGCTGGAGCCGGCTTGGGCGCCTTTCGGCGTCGTCTGTGGCGGCGAGGTAGAGGACTGGGGGGATGCCGACGACATGTCGCTGGCTGCAGGGCGGGCGGCTTGCAGGTACACAGAGGCGCTGGTAGGCTCGCGGCAGCGGCAGCGGCAGCAACAGCAACAGACGTGATTCGACGCAGAGGCGACTCAGACGCGCGACAGACGATATGCGGGCATCCAGCAGCGCCAGACTATGCAATCGGTCGACGTGCAGACGGGAGCTGTCTTTGCGCAAATCAGAGGGCAGAGGGGAACAGAGAAATAGACGCACCATTGGCGATTGGAAGCCATCGGTCCTGTTCCTTGACTTCGAACTCGTACCCGAGTCCCTGCGCTTGTGTGTCCTGAGCTTCTCTGTCCATATGCGGCTCCGAATCGTCAGGCGATTGAGCAGCTTGTTCCACACCCTCCTTCTTGGGCGGGGTGGACGACATGTTTATTGCGGCCGGCTGCAGGCCCTGGCCGTCACTTGGAGAGCCTTCGGACGGGACTATGCGCTGGCGCACGTCGTGGTGATTCGCTGGCGACCACGTCACTGGAGGCACTGGGGGCACTGGGGAGAGGAGAGCGGTATGGCTTGGCCGGCTATGCGACCGTGGACGACCGTGGGCGGGTTCTGTGCGACAGGCGGCAGCTGGTGTAGCAGCAGGCTGCGGTAGGTTGCGGTAGTGCCGTCTGCGGCACGCTGCGGGGGGTTAGCGGCATGCACGACGTCTGGTCTGCTCCTTCGCTTTCTCTTTTTCGTCTGCTGGTGTGCGCTTCCCACGCTGGCGGGGCGCGGCTGCTGGATACGTACAGGCGGGCAGGTGCGCAGGCAGCCAGGTAGGCAGGCACTGGGCAGGCACCGCTGGCAGGCAGGCGGGTGCAAGGGCTTACAATGGTTGGGCAGGAGCCGTCGCTGGCGGCGTTACTACATTGCAATTGGAAAGAACGCTGGGGTTGATGGCAGGAGCAATCGATCACCTTCACCTGGGCGGTCTAACTCACCTTGACAGTCACGTAGTCGCGAGTACAACCTTCAATGTTGACGTCCCGTCTCGTAGGGCGTGCAATGGCATGCAGCAGGGCATCGGTCAGTGGGTGGGTAAAGGGGAGTGCTGGCAGTGTGAGCTTGTGCGCTTGTCCTCGAGCTTGACCTCTGTCGTCGTCGAGAGTCGCGCCAATGGGGTGCGGCGCCGCACGGGTCCTCGGGAGGCTCACCACGATCTAGCGCTCGGCAGGTGCTTGAGCTTGGACGCGCGAGCGATGAATCAGGATTCCAGGGCGGACGACGATGGGTTGGAAAATGCGCGGGGAGAGCGAATCGAAGGAGTTGACGGCGACTGCGCTGGAAATGCAGCCCCCCCACCGACGTCGATTCGCTAATTTCCGCTAGCCCGCCCCTCAACATCCAGTCACAGTGCCAACGCCAACCACGGGCCGCTGTCATCTCAGCTCCACCCAGCTGCCCGCACCCAGGCCGCAGATGGGGTTGTCGGCGATCATGCATGCGGGGCGTCCAGGTCAGCTGCTCCTATTCGACTGCCCTACGCCTCGAGCATTGGGTATGCTTTTTCTCCTACTGGTGCGCTTCAAGAGATGGCAAAGCTTATCGAAACAACACTTCATCGTCACCACCATCTTCGCGATACCCGCTCAAAACATGTGAGCAGAGCTTTCTCCGCACCGAGATGGGACGGCTGGTTAATGACGCGTGCATGCAGGCTAGATCCGCGTCAGTTGGCGAACTCTGCGTTGGCCATTACATACCCTCGCACCCTAGCTGTTGACGTGGATGCGCTCGAGATGGCTAGGACTTGCTGCCTTGTCAACGATTTTCTGCACTTCAAGGGACTTTTCGTCTGACCACTCACCGACTTCTGTATGCTAACGCTGCTGCAGCTCATGTGATGGTACCCTATCAACATCCTGACCATTCGCGCGGTTCGGACATGCAGAAGAGGGCGTCGATCTGAGTTCGTCTCATGGCCAACACATCGCGCAGCAGCCATTGATGACCTCTGCATCTTCAGCCTTGCCAGATTCCGAATACATGGCACGGTCGCTGAGTTGGCAGAACAGTTCACAGTTTCGCATCGGCATCAGTGAGGCGTACACAGACACGCAATTGCGCTTTTGAAACGGAACGTGCATGTGTGGTGTGAATGACGTTGGCTGACTATGTTTCATTCCTGCTGTGGTTTATTCTGACATTGAAGTGCATACCCAATTAATGGCAGCGTCAGATGCCGGGTCAGTACACTGTCGACGCGTGTCTATTCATGTTGGTCACTCAATCTCGATTTGAAGTTTTGCCTTTGGAACTGTTGATCGTTGGCGGTGACAATGTCCTGCTGTAAATCCCAGCTGCAGATATCCGCAATGCTTTATGAACAACTATTGTGACTCGTATGCCTGTAGACTGCGTGCACGCGTGGCACGCCTGTCGACGAACGTTCCACTACTGCGGTTGTTGGACCACTTGCACGTTGTTCTTCTTCTATTAAGTGACGCAGTCAGCATTGTCAAATTGCAAGCTGACCATTGCCCACTGCATTGAGAGCTGACCGTCGGGCGAGGTGGATGACTGAACATACCTTCCACTTCTCCATCTCATCTTGCTTGCCCTTGTACTGCTTGACTAGCTCTTCTAGCGTCTTCTTCAGACCGTCCGAGTTCGTCTTGAGGATGGGCACAACTTCCTTGACCGTTCGCTCCGTCAAGACGCCGTTGATCATGCGAAAGCATTTCCGGTCACCCGGTAGCGGCTCCAAGGTCTCCAGAACGAGTCTAGAGTCTGTAAGTGTGGGATTCAGCTGGAAATTTGAGAAGCGGTAAGAAAGTTTGACGGCCTGCGGGATTAAGACGTATGTTGAGATGACGCGGAAGGAAGGGAGAGCTCGGAAAGGGAACTATTGCAAAGAAATGAGGTTTTTCATATTTGACATACTTATGCTCTTCTTGGTTCTGCTCGATATCTCCAATTTTCTGGGCAAGTGCTTGCAGCGTGCTCTTGTAGTTTCCGTATGTTGTCTGCAGATCTAGGACTAGTCAGCGTCTATGTCAAATCGTAGTGAGAATATGCTAACCCTGTTGTTTCTTCAGCGCTTCCTGAGAAGCCATTTTCAAAGGATGTCAGGTTGAAGCCACCGAAGATGTGCGTGGTTGCTGCTCCAATATTGGCGGATGTTTGGCCTGAGCTTGAAAAGTGTAGCCCGACTTTGGACGAGAGCCAAACTGTACTAGAGCGCACGGACCTTATCGCGAAATGTGGTGTTTGTACGCCGACAAGCCGAGCACTTCAACATCGCGCCACTGAACTCCAATTGATTTACCCAGTTACTCCAGCTTGCTCAGCCGAGCATCACACAAACATGCATCCGCATCTTCATACCGAAGAGAACCAAAAGAGTGCGCCTCTCTCAAACCTCCGCCCATCCCTCGCATCGACTAACACCTCGCAGACTGCGCTGATGTGATCGCTGCCCTCGATGAATGCCATGCCCGAGGCTTCATGCACAAAGTCTTCGGCAACTGCACCGACGCCAAGCACAAAGTCAACATGTGTCTACGCGCGCAACGGCTCGAGCGGACTAGGTTGAATCGCGAGGCGGCGAAGGAGAAGAGGCAGCATATTGAGCAGGTGTGGAAGGAGATTGATGAGAACTCGTAGTCTCTCGAGCGGACTAGTGAGATACATACATGCATTTACTGGAGTCATTGGGGAGTCCTGGGTTAAAAGAGAACCTGTACTATACATCTACCATGGGGGCATTGGAGAGGACGGGTCCTAAGCAGTCAGCTTCACAGGACTGATTGTGGAAAGAGCGCTTTAGGTGCCGCATGATATTAAAGACTATCTACTCCTCGTCCGAATTGTTCGACCCTGAAGCCAAAGGTGTCGTTCCCAAACTATCTAGACCTCTCTCCGTAAGCAATAGATTTCCTGCGGCGCCATTTGGAGGCAAAGCGGGTACGCCAGCCTCTTGTCGCAGCTTTTCAAATTCTTCGCCAGTCTTCTGTAGTTGCTCTTGCAGATAGACCTTTCTCTCTTCCACCCGCACCTTGTCCTCCCTGAGCTCCTCGAGCTTCTTCAGAATTAACTCCTTCCTCTGCTGCTTTGCATCATACTCGGATTGTAGATTCTTCAGAATGTCGCCCAGGTCGGGCAATGGCGCGATGCGCGGAGGAGTCCTGGCACCATCATCTTCCTCTCTATCCTTCTCCCCGTATCTTCCGGCGCGTGCTTGAGCAGCAGCAAAGGCAGCATTGCGCTCCTCCTCTGAATCGTCCGAGCCATCGTCTCCCGATTCGCCCTCAGCGTCATTGATGAGCTCAGCCATCTCTGCTCGCTTCTTCCGCAGCGCTTCCCGTTCCGATTTTCTGCCGAGCGTTATCTTGCCGTCCTCTACAAAATCATCGAAGCCTTCTGCAATATCTTCGTCGTCACGAACAAGTCGTGTCTCGGCATACTTTTCCTTCGGTCGGAGCGATATTTCGTTGCGACTTGTACGAAACTCGTCATCATCGTTGGAAGCCCAAGGCTTGTCTTCGTCTGGATCAAATGCGTCTTGCTCTTGTGCTAGCCGTCTCCGCCTAGCCTTCTTTTCCAATATCTCGGCTTGTGTAGGAATCGCCGAGGTTTCGGGCTGAACTATCAAACTAGCACTGGGTCCAAATTTGGACGCGATGTCTAGAGCTCGTGTCTCCTTTTCCTCCTCCGCTGACGGCACAAGATCTTTTGGTGTAGATGGCGTTGACTTGCGCAGTTCCGCGAGCGCGTCTTTGCTGTACGACGGTCGTTCCTCGTCCACACTTCGGCGCGACGCATCTGGCACAAGGGGAGACCGAGCTCTGAGCTGAGCGCTCTTTTCCAAAGCTATGCGGCTGAGATTCGTTTTCTTCGGGGCAGCGGCCGCATCACTTGACTCATCGCCGTCGTTTGCGTCGGAATCGCCGGGCCCAAAGGACATGCGAAGGGAGGATCGCTTCTTGCTCTTGCCAAATACCGGTCGTTTTACTATTGATCCTATACCGTGAGTTAGCACGGAATGCCTATCAAGGTCAGAAACTAGAGCGTGCGACAGAGGTCTGCAAAGAGACGTACCTGATGGGCGATTCTGCGCCTCGCTCTTTGAGCTATCCCCGCTATCTGCAATGCCTTCATCGTTGTAAGCACCAATCTTGCGCGCGATGCGCCCGGATCCCGATCGCTTCATTTTTGCAGAGTTGTTTGGTCGTTTGGTGGGATTGTTGTCGCATCGCAAGTTGTAGCAAGCAACACGGACGTCACGCACAGGCCCTTCCTTGGCACTAGTTTATACTACCGAAAAGCTATCACGATCACTCACCCCACGTTGACCCCCGCAACGACCGCGAAGCTCTTAGTGTCCAAAGGCTTCCGCTTGCAAATTTATACTGAAAGGGTTTCCCGCCGGTGACTATACTTTCACGCCTCCTGCTTGAGTTGCGCTTGCACTCCTAAACCCACCCATACAGACCGCGAAGCGTGAAGCTTAGCTGGTCCACCACCGCTCAAGATGCCTCAAGCACAGCCAGAGCTCAAGAAGGTAATCCAGTCCCACTTATCAAAAGCCGGGGATTTACTAATTTGTGATACAGTACCTCGAGAAGCGCGTCCTCGTACAGCTCAATGGCAGCCGAAAAGTGATGGGTGTACTGCGAGGGTATGATGTATGTTGAAACCGAATCATGTCGTAATATGAAATGTTCACTGACAAGTTTCAGGTCTACTTGAATATCGTCCTGGATGACGCCCTCGAGGAGAAGGCTGGTGGCCAGAGGGAGCGCATTGGCATGGTGGTCATTCGAGGCAACGCAGTTGTCATGCTCGAGGTACGTTCTACCAACACAATGTCTATCAGAACGAAACTGACCAAGCTGTAGGCACTTGACCGAATCAACACAGATGACCACAAAAGGGAGAGGCACTGAGAACATGGCGCAGAGAAGCGGCACATCGTACGCACTGAGGAATGCTCGGCTACGGGCGAGGGCGAACATAGGTGTTTCGGGACAGACTGTTGGGTACGTACCCGGTCACTTTGGCAATTCAATCCTGAAGGTTCATGTGTTGACACGTCCGATCCATAGATCGACAGGAACATGATACCATTTTTGCGATACTTTCAACGCTTCAATCGAAGAACTTTGGTCAGGAAAGTGAAATGATTTGAAAAGGCTACATTGAATGCCTTTACAATTTTGCCTTCTCATGTGTTTTCCTGTACTCCTGGACAAGGTCCCATGCAATTTCCGCGAAAGGCTTCATCAACACGGCGTAATCTTGCGCTTGAGTACTACTAGCCTGTCGCAGCGCATACCGTGCCGCGATACCCTGCATGATAATCGTATTCCTATACGCGGCAAAAGCGTCCCCCCAAGTCAGGTCAGGCCGTGGATCCCACCCTGCGACCTCTGAGTACCACGCTACTAACTGATCTGGCGTCGGTAAACCCTCTGTTGCACCTGGCACAAATGCCTTGTTCCCACGTCCCATGCTCATCGCTCTTGAACTCCTCGCTGTCAAATACGGATTCAACAGGTTGTTGATGTCGCTCAAAGGGTGACCAATCGTACTCATCTCCCAATCTAGAATGCCAATCACCCTCGGCTCGGTCTTGTGAAACACTACATTATCGATCTTGTAATCCCCATGCACCAAGCTACTCCTGTCCTTTGGTTGCGTCGTAGGGTCACTAAAGAAAGCGACCATTTCGTCTTGATGTGGTATCTTTCCAACGGGTTCCCCAGTGTCCTTGTCTGTTGCGGCGGCTTGTGATTTGGAGATGGTGTCGAAGGTGCTTATTTGGCGGTTGTAGAAGCCGCTGGGCTTTCCATATGACTCTAGACCGACATCGGCGGGCTTTACACGGTGGAGCTTTGCAAGGGTAGTGATTGCTGAGTGCCACCTGAAGCTCTGTCAGCATGAATGTCGAGGTCGGATAGTGAGCGCTCACATCTTTGTCCGTTCTTCAGGCGTCACCTCGGGAATCGCCGGATCCTCAAAGATCCTGCCATCCAAGAACTCCATAATATAGAAGTCGGTCCCAATGACCTTCTCATCCTGGCACAGACAGAAGGCTTTAGGTACGGGCACATCCGTCTTCTCCAAGGCGTGGATAATCCGATACTCGCGATCGACTTTGTGCGCCGTCTTCGATAGTAGAGCGCCCGGTGGTTTCTTCCTCATGACATATTTCTTTCCAGTCTTGTCTGTCAACTGATATGTCGGATTACTTTGCCCGTATCCGAACTGCTTCACATCGATGGGGACTACGATTTCGGGTACATGGGCGCTTATGTAGCGCGAGAGAGAGGCGGTGTCAATGGGTTGGCGTACTTTTCCAGCCATTGTATATTGTGGAGACACGTGGGGAGTGGAGAGTGTTGTGAGGCATCTTGTCGGGGCGGAGGCTGATGTTTTGTAGACATTAGCTAGGGTTGGAGCCGAGGCATACTTGCGGGGAAATCGTTCACTGAGACAGTCGCTCGGAAGTGCTGCGGGAGGGGGACACGGACTAGAAATGTATGATTGGACACTGGGTGGCATTTCAAGCTTTTCAGGTCAGACCGCAGATATCCACATGAATTGGGGATTCTTCATTGCTTCCGTCAATTGTAAACGAGTTCGGACGGATTCAAAGGTTCTACATATGGAAGCTGTTGGCCTTTCGAACCCGGAAGGCTACTCGAACACTGCACATTCTCAGCCATTGAATGACTGTCCGAGGAACTCTATAGCGGGACAGCCATACAAGTTTCTGCATATACTTCCAAGATTGCACGGCGGTGTACCTACATGTATCCAGCTCCACCGGTTAGCTAAGGCATCACGTGAGCACGTGTCCGCCACGGGTTAAGACTACGCAGATACATGTATTGTTTACAGGACCCGTATGTAAGGTAACTCCTCCAGACTCCCGTTCGTCCTTGCGAGAATGCTGGGCTAGCTGCTGAAAGCTTGTCTTGCACTTTCACACATGCAGGCTAGTGTGGGACATACATGTTCCTGTGTGTAGACTGAGTTCGTTGCAAAACCACATTTGAACCGCTAACCCGATGTTGAGCTATCGGGCTGGTCTGGACAAGGCTCAGTACTACCGCAGAGAGAGGTGTTGACTTTGCCTCTTTGCCTTGTATGTTTTTGCAAATGTTATGGCTGTTGTTGCGTTACGAAGCTGCAGGCTCCTTTTAAGGTTCTATCTCATCCCACCGTCCCATCACTAGCGAAGTAGTACCTTTGTCCCTGCGTTTGCTTGGACGCAGGATAGACCGGCGCGAACTAAGTCCACGGGAAGTCCGTAGCTATGGATGTATGTTGTTGTTTGAAGGCCAGTCTGACCTGGGAAGGTCCGGTTCCAGGCGTAAGAATGAGAATGCCTGAGCGTAAAGTGGTCGGAGGCGTCGACGGCTTGATAACGGGGACATGGAGGTTTGTCGATGTGTCGAAGAAGAACAATTGGTGTTGTCTCGCCTATGTATGCATGTGGGCCCGCATCGTCATTTGGCTTTGGCCAACAATACAGACAACCCCTGCTGTTGCTGTCAAAACAACCTCTCCTCTCGTACAACCCGATATTTGGCCCGTCTCGGATTCAGGACGTTATCATTTATACCGGCGGGTAGCCGAACGCCGCCCAGGATGGCCAGTCTTACGCCAGGCAGAAGGCTTAATCCGGCGCGCCCTCTTAATAACACGGCCTCTCAACCCAACCTGAACCTGGCCGCTAGCACGGCAGTCGCGCGGGAAGCATCGCGCAAAGCATCGCTGCAAGCCCTCACCGGCCAGCAACCGACCACCCCGAAGAACAGAATGGGCGCCAACGGCCGCGACATTGAGGTGGGCGATCTCGTCGACGTGCCCGGCGGCATGCACGGCGTCGTCAAGTTTGTGGGCAGCGTGCGCGGCAAGCCAGGCACTTTTGCGGGCGTCGAACTCAGCAAAGAGTTCGCCCATCGCGGGAAGAATGACGGCGATGTTGAAGGGTAAGCGCATGCCTGAGGTTCCTGTACACAGAACCTAACTATTCTCTAGAACTCGATACTTCAAAACTGCGGCGCCTGGCGCTGGCATCTTCCTCCCTATACATCGTGCGTCTAGAAGAGGCACGCCCATGTCTCTATCCGCCTCCACCTCCATGATGCCCCCGACCCCCACGACGCCGTCCTACAACAACTTCAGCCTCTCCACCAGGGAAAAACCAAACTTCAGCCCCGATACACCCTCAATACCCAAGTTCTCGCAGTCAGTAGGACCTGGCGCGCGTGCATCCAGCCCCGTCTTCAAACGGCCGAACGGACAGTCTCTTGCGCGACCAGAGTCACCGCATCGCAGGCAGCCGAACCTTGCAGCCACACCTGCGCGAAATGGCGCTCGCACGCCCGCTGGCCTCTCCAAGAGTGTCGGCCCACCGCGATTCAATAGCCCAGGACCAAGATCAGCTGCCTTCCAGAAACCGCGAACACCAGGCCCCCCACGACCATATTCACGCAACAATTCTCGGCTAGGGCACCACTCAACCATTGATGAAGATCTCGAGACTACCCCTACGAACTCGCGCATAAGCAATGATTCAGGGGCGAGCTTCAAGGGACGTAGGCCAGGATCCAACCAGTCAGATGACGAGGTGCTCCGCCTCACCAAACTGCTCGAGGAGCGAGAAACCCAGCTGAAAGAGCAGGCAAAATCTCTGGCTGAAATGGAGTCAAGTTTGACGGAGATACAGGAACTATTGCCAGGCGTTGGTGCTGAATTCCCACGGCCAAGAAGCCACGGCGAAGAACCAAACGATGTCGCTCAGCTGCGTGCATTGCTCCGCGAAAGGACGGAAAAAATCAATATGCTGACGGCAGAATTCGACAATCATCGAGCAGACTTTCGTAGTACAATCGACACTTTGGAGCTCGCAAGTACAGAGACGGAACGCGTCTATGAACGAAAAGTAGACGAACTTCAGGAAGAGATCAGGGATATGCAGTCCAGGAATGCCGATGTCGAGATTGTGGCAGAGCAACTCAAACAATTGGAGGAGCTTGTGCATGAACTCGAGGAGGGTCTGGAGGACGCACGAAGAGGCGAGGCAGAAGCCCGCGGTGAAGTGGAGTTTCTGAGAGGAGAGGTAGAACGAGGGCGATCAGAGCTACGACAAGAACGAGAGAAAGCCGCAGCCGCTCTGAAAGGTGCGGGGGCCATGGTGGACGGATCGTTCAGTCCAGGCGTAAAGGAGGTTGAACAGCGGGACGATGAGATTCGAGGATTGAAGGCCATCATCCACTCACTAAGCTCCGGTCCAGAAGAGCACGGTCGATCACCACTTTCCCGTCAAGGATCCTCCGTGAACGCAGAAGAGCTGCGGACTGCTCAAGCAAACGGGGAGCGACTGGAGCGCGAGAAGGAGGAATTGCGAGGGCTCGTTGAACGTAAAGCCTACCGGGAGGAAGAGCTCGAGCGTGAAGTTGAAAGACTAAAGAGCCAGCTAAGCGGAACAGTGCACCGGGAGAGCGTCATCAGCAATGGTATGTCGGAGCACACAGCCACACAAGAGAAGAGATCTTCCGGTCGTGATTCTAAAAGCACCGTTGCAAGCTGGAAGGGATCACCTCAAGCTAAAAGGCGTGGACCTCCACCTGCAATGGAGCCAATGGCAGAGTCTGACACTCACTCTTCCACCGACGATGGCACTCTTTGGTGTGAGATTTGCGAGACTGCTGGTCATGACATTCTCAACTGCGCTGCTATGGGTGGAGACGTGGCCTCGAATTCTCCCACAGCTGGTCGAAATGGGAAGGACGCCGTCATTCAAGGTCTACGTGGTCTATCCTTGTCATCCGATCGGTCCCGTACTTCAGGCGGGACACCGATGAAGTCGTCAGGCAACGCGCCAACCGCACCCCTACCCCCACCGGCATTCAATACCTCGTTGGTGCCACCAAAGGGTGCGTCAATACCCGATCCGGACAAATGGTGTGCTCTCTGTGAGAGCGAGGGGCACGATGTTACCGAGTGCCCTGCGGAAGATGCGTTCTAGTTTGTCACATTAATAGGAGTGGTTTTTGCATGATACCATGGTATCAATGGGTGCTTTTATATAGGCATTGGGCAACGTTATATACCTCTTAATATTACGATCTTGGCGCCACACAAACTTGGATCCTACATTCTCTCATGGTGCACCTGAACTGTCTGACCTGTGATTGACCATCGACTTCCCCCTCCCTCCCACCTGTCAACTGGTGCATCGTTGGGAAAGCCGATGACGCCCCTACATTATGGCGAGCGGTAGACGGAATTGTTGAAAGAGCTGGAAAGAAGGGATTAAGTTTCTATGGAGATAATCAGCAAAGCTCAGCCAGCGTTTTAACCCCAAGCTGTACGCAAGAAACCATAATATCACCCTCTATTAGAGGACTAGCTTACCTAACATTTGAAGGCACCTTACGGGGATCGTGCCTTCTCAAAACACACAGTTAATGAGTCGTTCCTCCCTCAAGCTCAATTCCTCCACGTGTACCTCTCATAAAAAAGCAGTCAACGAGCTGTAGATGGGGTTAAATTGAGAAATAGCTGTTAATGAATTGTTCTGAGAAGGTAGGATCCCTCTAAGGCAGGCAATAAGGCACGTGACCTGCGGCTGCCTTCGGTGGTCAAAGCTCCTACTTTTAGTTTTGACGAAACCTCCGCCGCGATTTGCGGCTCGCCTCCAAGTACAAGCTGCCTCTCCTTTTACACCAGACCCAAGCGCATTGGTTAAGAGGCGCGATTTTACTTTGACCTAATACAAAACTCTGACTCCACCGCGTATCTCGACTTTCCTTCTAGATCGAACGCGGTGCCGCCGCCCCAGCATCATTCATCATGGCGGACCCGAAGCAGAACAACCTCGCGCAATTCAAATATGCGGCCATGTCAAATTTGGTCCTGCAGCATGATCGACGTTTCACGAGCCGACGCGCAGACGAAGCGACGGGAGACCCAGAGTCGCTCGCTGGCCGCATAAATATTCGGGACATGGGAGGACGCACAGCACGAGACAACGTCTCCACAGATAAGAAGAAATCAAAGAATACATTTGAGGTCGCGCGGGGGAGCTTGAACGAGGGCGGCGATGTGTTGGAGCGAGAACAGCGCAAGAGGAAGAGGGGGGACGGTACGGGTGCTTTTGGCGCGGCGAATACCTCTGTCGTGGATCTGGCTATAGAGGGCCTTCGGTACAAGCCTCGAACACCGGCGACTCGCGCAACTTTCGAGCTCATCACGACCATCGTCAGCAAGCATCTTGGAGATGTTCCTATGGTGACTACTAGGAGCGCTGCCGATCAAGTTTTGGAGTATTTGAAAGACGATGAACTGAAAGACTTTGACAAGAAGAAAGAGGTGGATGATCTTCTTGGTACCTCCATGGGCTCCAAAGAATACAACGAGCTGGTCAATCTCGGCAAGAAGATAACAGATTACGATGTGGAAGACGAAGACGAAGAGATGGCCGATGATGTGGAAGTGGAAGGCGCAGAGGAAGACGATAATCAGGGCGTTGCTGTCGTCTTTGACGAGGATGAGGACGACGAAGACGGACCCCAGACGTTTGAAGTGAGGGATGGAGACACGTCAGATGAGGGTGAGGATGACGAGGAGCAACCGATCGAGCAGATCGGTGCTGCGGAAGGTCAGGGTGAAGCGGATGATGCACTCGCGGGTGGTGAAGATACCATCATACAAGCCGACACTGCTTTAGCAGTTTCCAACGATGATGCAAATCGCTTGATACCCGCACATGAGATCGACGCATACTGGCTTCAGCGACAGATTGGTCAGGTTTACGAAGACGCGCATACGCAGCAAGAGAAGACACAAGAGGCCCTCAGCATACTCGCGGGCATCGACGAGGATGACGAGGAGAAGCCACTGCGTGAGATCGAGAACGAGCTCATGGAGCTCTTTGATTACGAACACCATGAACTCGTCGCGAAGCTTGTCCTCAATCGTGATCGGGTCGTATGGGTGACGAAGTGGCGGCGTGTCGCGGACGATAACGACGAGCGAGTAGCTATCGAGCGAGAAATGAGGGCTGCCGGACAGCAACAGATCCTACAAGAGCTACGTGCGCGTGAGACAGGCGTCAAGGCCGAGGGTGATGGGCCAAAGAAAATGAAGATTGATCTCAGAGACATCAACATTCCAGAGCCAAAAGATGTCGATATGGGAGATGCTCCGAGGCCCGACGGCTTAGTTGGGGGTCTGCAACCCTCCGGCCGCCTGGTGAACCTTGATAACATCGTCTTCGACCAAGGAAATCACCTCATGACCAATCCAAGTGTCAAGCTACCGCAAGGCTCGACTCGTCGCCAATTCAAGGGTTACGAGGAAATACACGTCCCAGCGCCAAAAGCGAAGCGAGATGCCAACGAGCCGAAAAACTTCTCCACGTCGGTGCTGCCAGACTGGGCTCGTGTTGGTTTCGGCCAGTCGAAAGAGCTCAACCGCATCCAGACAAGATGCTTTGCCACGGCCTTCGAGGACGACGGCAATATGCTCATTTGCGCGCCTACTGGATCCGGAAAGACTAACGTAGCGATGCTGGCAATACTTCATGAGATTGGTAAACACCGCAACTCCCAGACCGGCGAAATTGCGCTGGATGACTTCAAGATAATCTTCATTGCCCCCTTGAAAGCTCTAGTACAAGAACAAGTAGGCAACTTCGGAAAACGTCTAGAGCCCTACGGCATTCGCGTTGCCGAGCTGACTGGTGATCGTCAACTCACCAAGCAGCAGATTGCCGAGACTCAAGTCATCGTCACGACTCCAGAAAAGTATGACGTTATCACCCGCAAAGCGACAGATACCAGCTACATCAACTTGGTGAAACTCATCTGTATAGACGAGATTCATCTTTTGCATGACGACCGTGGCCCAGTAGTTGAGAGCATTATCAGCAGGACGATACGCCGATCTGAGCAGACCGGGGAACCCGTTCGACTTGTTGGTTTGAGTGCCACTCTCCCCAATTACCGGGACGTAGCAAGCTTTCTACGGGTTGACCCTGACAAGGGTCTCTTCCATTTCGATGCTACCTTTCGACCTTGCCCCTTGAAGCAAGAATTCATTGGTGTCACAGATAAGAAAGCGATCAAGCAGCTCAAGACCATGAACGACGTGTGCTACACCAAAGTATTGGAACAAGTCGGCGAACATCGCAACCAGATGCTGATCTTTGTGCATTCCCGAAAAGAAACAGCAAAGACTGCCAAGTACATTCGAGACAAGGCGCTTGAGCTGGAGACCATCGGCCAGATCCTTCGTTCTGACAATGCAACGCGGGAGATCTTGCGAACGGAAGCTGAATCTGTACAGAACGCGGACCTGAAGGACTTGGTTCCTTACGGATTTGGTATTCATCACGCTGGCATGTCACGCGAAGATAGGACCACAGTAGAAGATCTCTTCTCCGATGGCGCTATCCAGGTCCTAGTCTGCACAGCGACACTTGCTTGGGGTGTCAACCTTCCAGCTCATACCGTCATCATCAAGGGGACCCAGATATACTCACCCGAGAAGGGTAGCTGGGTCGAGCTTAGTCCGCAAGACGTCCTACAGATGCTCGGACGTGCTGGTCGCCCTCAATTCGATACATACGGCGAAGGTATTATAATCACGACACAAGCCGAGATACAGTACTACCTATCACTCCTCAACCAACAGCTACCGATCGAATCGCAGTTCATCAGTCGACTCGCTGATAACCTGAATGCCGAAGTTGTTCTTGGCAACGTACGAACCCGCGATGAGGGCGTCGATTGGCTTGGTTACACATATCTTTTCGTTCGAATGCTCCGATCGCCCGGTCTTTACCGTATAGGCCCAGAGTACGAGAATGACACAGTCCTGGAACAGCGCAGAGTCGATCTCATACACGCCGCCGCCCATGTATTGGAGAAGGGCAATCTGGTCAAATACGATAGAAAGACTGGCGCGCTCCAGCCCACGGAACTTGGAAGGATTGCATCACATTACTACATCTCTCACAATTCCATGGCAACCTACAACACCCACATTCAACCGGGAATCAGCGCTATCGAACTTTTCCGTATATTTGCGCTTAGCGAGGAATTCAAATACATTCCCGTGCGTCAAGATGAGAAACTCGAACTTGCGAAGCTCCTTGGTCGTGTTCCTATCCCGGTTAAGGAAGGTGTCGAAGAAGCTCAGGCCAAGATCAATGTCCTGCTACAAGCCTACATCTCTCGACTCAAGCTAGAAGGTCTTGCACTTATGGCCGATCTAGTGTATGTCACTCAGTCAGCTGGACGTATTCTACGAGCAATCTTCGAGATTTGCTTAAAGAAAGGCTGGGCGCAAGTAGCCAAGCTTGCCCTAGACTTGTGCAAGATGGCAGAAAAGCGAATGTGGCCGACCATGACACCTCTTCGACAGTTTCCTTCCTGTCCTAGAGATATAGTCCAGAAGGCAGAGCGCATCGATGTGCCCTGGTCGAACTACTTTGGTCTGGACCCGCCTAATATGGGTGAACTTCTCGGCATGCCAAAGGCAGGTAGAACCGTCTGTAATCTCGTCGATAAGTTCCCCCGCCTGGAATTGGAGGCCGTTCCACGCCCTGTGACGAGGTCGATGCTTCGTATTGAGCTTACTTTGACGCCTAAATTCACGTGGGATGACCAGCTGCACGGAGCATCGGAAGCTTTTTGGATCCTCGTTGAAGATTGCGATGGCGAGCAAATTCTTTTCCACGACCTGTTCCTCCTACGCAAGGAGTACGCTATCCACGACGAGGACGAAATGAACCAGCACCTGATCGAGTTGACAGTGCCGATCGACGAGCCGATGCCACCAAATTACTTCATCACTGTGCTCTCTGATCGCTGGATGGGTTCTGAAACCAAGCTGGCAGTTTCATTCCAGAAACTCATTCTTCCTGACAAGTTCCCTGCCCACACTCCAGTCCTAGATCTGCAGCCGCTACCCATTTCTGCGCTTAAAAGGAAGGAGTACATGGCCTTGTATGAGAACATTGGCCGGTTCAACAAGGTACAGACTCAAGTCTTCAACTCGCTTTACACATCCGACGAGAATGTGCTCGTAAGCGCCTCCGCTGGGATTGGGAAGACTTTGTGCGCAGAGTTTGCTATCTTACGGCAATGGTCTAGTGGCGACGAGGGGCGCATTGTCTATCTCGCACCTTTCCAAGAGCTAGTCGACAACCAATTCAAAAATTGGGATTCCCGTTTATCACGGCTCCATGGCGGGAAAGATATCGTCAAGCTCACTGGCGAGACTACGGCAGACCTACGACTACTCGAGAAAGGCGACCTCATCCTAGCTACGCCGACTCAGTGGGATTCGCTTTCACGGCAGTGGCAGCGCCGCAAGAATGTGCAGTCTATCACCCTTCTGATTGCGGATAACCTGCATATGGTGGGTGGTGTAGGCGGCCATGTCTACGAGGTTGTTGTTTCTCGCATGCAGACCATGGCTGCCCAGTTGGAGTCTAAGGTCCGTATTGTCGGTCTGAGCGTCTCCTTGTCGAACGCCCGGGACATTGGTGAATGGGTCGGCGCCAGCAAGCACACCATCTTCAACTTCAGTCCCGGCGTCCGCGCGGTACCTTTAGAGTTGAAGATTCAGACTTTCACTATCCCCCACTTTCCCTCCCTAATGTTGGCTATGGCTAAGCCGACATACAAGGCCATCACACAACTCTCACCAGACAAGCCGGCCATGGTATTTGTCCCAAGTCGAAAACAAGCTCGCACAACAGCGGTGGATCTGTTCGCAGCGTGCGTTGCTGATGACGACGACGATCGCTTCCTCAATGCATCGCTAGACGAGATCCAGCCCATTCTCGCAAAAATAAACGAGAAGGCGCTTGTGGAATCGCTCTCTCACGGTATTGGCTACTTCCACGAAGCCCTGAACGCTTTCGACAAGAAGGCCGTCCAGCATCTATACAAAGTTGGCGCCATCCAAGTCTTGATTGTGTCGCGCAACTCGTGCTGGGAGATTGACAGCACTGCGCATCTGGTGGTGGTGATGAACACGCAGTTTTTCGAGGGCAGAGAGCATCGCTACGTTGATTATCCCATCAGCGACTTACTCCAGATGTTCGGCAAGGCCGGCAGAGTGGGCTTAGACAAGTCGGCCAAGGGCGTACTCATGGTCCCTGCTGTCAAGCGCGATTACTACAAGAAGTTCCTCAACGAAGCATTGCCCGTGGAAAGCTATCTCAATGACTATTTGCACGATGCCTTCGTTGCTGAGATCAGCGCTAAGACGATTGAATCCACCCAGGAAGCTGTCGATTGGTCCACGTATACGTACTTCTACCGACGACTACTCGCGAATCCGAGCTACTACAACCTTCACGACACCTCCCATGAGAGTATCAGTGCGCATCTGTCTGAACTTGTCGAACAGACCCTGAAGGAGCTTGTTGACACAAATCTGATTGAGCATGATGAAGAGGCGGACGAGATCACACCGCTCAACCCATGCATGATTGCGGCTTACTACAACATCTCCTTCATCACCATGCAGACTCTCATGATGTCGCTCAAAGGCAATACCAGCCTTAAAGGTGTGCTCGAAATCATCACTGCAGCGACCGAATTCGAAGACATCCAGATCCGCCGGCATGAGGACCATATACTGGGTCGCATTTACGATCGGGTGCCATACAAGATGCAGGAGCCAAATTTCGAGACACCACATTTCAAAGCCTTTGTGCTACTCCAGGCCTACTTCTCGCGGATGCAGCTGCCGATCGATCTCGCCAAAGATCAGGAGATCGTTGTCCGCAAAGTGCTGAACATCCTGAGTGCTAGCGTTGATGTCCTATCATCCGAAGCCCACCTCAACGCTCTCAGCGCTATGGAGCTATCTCAGATGGTCGTTCAAGCCATGTGGCAGAAGGACTCGCCACTCAAGCAAATCCCACATTTCGACAACGATACCATCAAAGCGGTGCAAAGGTTTGACATCAATGACGTTGACGAGTTCATCAACGCCATGGACGAAGACGAGAACCCGAATTACAAAGCTTTGATGAAAGCTATCAACCTCGAAGGTCGCCAGCTACAGGAAGTCGCTACCTTCACCAACGAATACTATCCCAATCTTGAACTTGAACACGAAGTTGTTGATCCTGACGAGATCGCCACCAACTCGCCTTCGCACATCAAGGTGCGTGTCACGCGTAACCTTGAGGAGGATGAGAGCCCGAAGACGGAGGTTCATGCGCCTTTCTACCCTGCCGACAAGACAGAGAGCTTTTGGCTGGTAGTCGGTGACCAGAAAGAGCGCAGCCTTCTGGCAATCAAGAAGGTCACGATTGGAAGGAAGTTGGAAACGACGCTAGAGTTCACGCTTGAGCAACCTGGCGAGCATGAGTTGACGCTCTACTTGGTCAGCGACAGCTACCTTGGGGTGGATCAGGCACCGACTTTCAAGGTCAACGCTGCAGAAGGCATGGAGGAGGATGAAGATGACGAGGATGATGATGAGCAGTAGAGGGAATCACTCTGTACAAGGCTTTTCCGAAAAGTATGTATGAAGGTTGGCATGGTTCTTTTCTTGGTTTAGCAATGTGTTCTGTGTATGACTAAATAATTCAAAAGTTGGGTTCAAGAGAGCCCCCAATGTACGATGCTTCGAATCTCACACCGTTTTCTTGAGTAGCTAGTGCTCTTGTGTAATAGAGAACGTCGGTACTAAAGTAGTAACAAGAGGCAGCAATTGCATGCATAGTCTGTATAGCCCTGCCACTCTTTGAGCGTGGCTTGACACAGAATCGCTGCTGTCGGCTTACTCAACACTGCTAAGGCCAGTAAATTGCCTTGACGGAATGGCCTGCAGGCACGAAGTTCGGCCCGCGGAGATGTCTACATCGGCAAAGCTGATGAATATTATCAAATGGCGTGCTTGCCGCTCATCGTGCCGAACCTCAGATGCCGATGTGCTTCGGCCGCGGATACGTTTGCTTATGTTGGCCGCGGATGAGTAATTGTTAGTACCATGACGGTTTCGCCAGCTGGAGAGTAAGTTCTATGCCAAATATGGCTATTGTCAGTAGAATAAGAGTAAGTTCTACACCGAATATGGCTATTGTCGGTAGAATAATAGCAAGTTCTATAGTTACCAAATATGGCTATTGTCAGCAGAATAATAGTAAGTTCTATACCAAATATGGCTATTGTCAATAAAATAATGCTCACTTCTTGGAGATTTGGAATCAGCCTCCAGGGCACCGTTTTCCAAAGATGCCATATGTCGTGATATTTAGCTTACACTTCCGTCCCGAATATAAGCGTGGTCGCTAGTAGGGCAAGACAATATAAATAAAGATAACAGTGCTGCTAGTTTAAAGAAACCATCAACGAGCAGCACGATCCTACCTTGTTACATTTGAACAATCTACAACAGAACCTAGCTCAGGATTCAAACCATCGGTATTCGAGATGACCATTCTCACAACCTTAACACAATATCTCGCCCTCTCGACCGGTGAAAACATCTTCTATCGCGAAGCCGGCGCCCCAACATCTCCTACAATCCTTCTCCTCCATGGGTTCCCTTCATCCTCCCACCAATACCGTAAACTGATCCCCGTCCTCGCGCCGCACTACCATGTCCTTTCTCCCGACCTCCCAGCATACGGCTTCACCACCGTGCCAGAGAACTATACATATACATTCGATAACATCGCCGACACCATCGACACTTTTCTCGCCGAGCTCCCAAACTCGCCAAAGAACTACAGTATCTACGTCTTCGACTACGGAGCTCCAACGGGCTTCAGACTAGCCTTGAAGCATCCGGAAAAAGTCCAGGCCATTGTTAGTCAGAACGGCAACGCATATACAGAAGGTCTAGGTGCATTCTGGGACCCCATCAAAGCCATCTGGGCAAGCAACAACTCAGCATCCGCCCGCGACGTCATCCGCCCCTTTCTCGAGCTCAACGGCACCAAATCGCAATACTTCAATGGCACACCGACCTCTCACATCTCTTCCATAGCTCCGGAATCGTATACGCTGGACCAAGCGCTCATGGATCGCCCGGGGAACAAGGAGACACAGCTCGACTTGTTGTACGATTATCGAACGAACGTGGACTTGTACCCACGATGGCAGGAATGGTTCCGGAAGAGTCAGATTCCATTGCTGGCGATTTGGGGTGGAAATGATGCCATTTTTGTCAAGGAGGGGGCGGAGGCGTTTAAGAGGGATTTACCGAAGGCGGAAGTAAGGTTATTGGATGCGGGGCATTTTGCGGTGGAGACGAATGCATACGAGATTGGAAAGGCGATGGTGAGCTTCCTGGGGAGGAATGGGATCTGAGTAAAAGTGTAGGGGGAACCTTGGTAACTCTTAGATGGATGTTTGGTGCCTGATATGGTGAGAAAATCATGGCTCAGAACGCTGATTGAAGTGGTGTTGGTTCATCATTCTCCTTAAAATAGATAGTCATGATGAATCTGATACTCGTTGACATGGTCTTGAGTTGGAACTTCCAGTTGCGTCCGAAGTGAGGTGAGCGCCTGAAACGAGCTTACTTGCAACGTTGGGATGGTTAGCATTGTATCACGTGCTGATAAGACTTAAGGCTATCAGCGCTCCGCTAACTTTTTTTCTACGCGCTGCCAAGATTTCGAGCTTCGCATCTTCAATTGCATTGCAATCGAATTGCAAAAACCTTCACCCTTCGCAAAACAACGATACAAAGCTACCACGATACAGAATTGGACTTTGACAGATTGTATCGTGCACTACAGCTTGCGCGACAGCATCACGACCGGCACTTGTGGGAGGAGGCGGGGAAGCCTGCGGAGCTTTCGATATGCCGAAGAAAGCGATGTATGAGGCCCAACACGCGCTATTTCTGAAGGAGAATTTGCTGATGAAGCTTTAGTGACGCGCGTATACCCGCATTGATTCGAAATGGCGCTCAGGTACGAACATGCAATTCTCACCTCGACTCGACACCGCGCTCACACTTCATAGGAGAAGAAACGAAGCTTTTTCGTGGTTGTTGGCGACCGTCAGAAGGATGTCATAGTCAATCTGTACCACATACTGCTCAATGTAGACGTCAAACTAAACAAGTCGGTGCTGTGGGCATACAAGAACAAGCTTCTAGGCTTCTCGAGTCACCGGAAAAAGCGCGAAAAGAAACTTAAAAACGAGATCAAACACGGAATCCGCGACGCTGACATTGAAGACCCTTTCGAACTATTCGTCTCGACGCAGAACATCCGATATGTATACTACAAAGAGACGGACAAGATTCTGGGCAATACCTACGGAATGTGCATATTGCAGGATTTCGAGGCGATCACACCGAACCTGCTTGCGCGGACAATAGAGACGGTGGAAGGAGGTGGCTTGGTGATCCTGTTGCTAAAGGGCATGAACAGTTTGAAACAGCTGTACACCCTGTCCATGGACGTCCATTCGCGATACCGAACCGAAGCGCATAGCGACGTTGTGGCGCGATTCAACGAGAGATTCATATTGTCGCTTGGCAAGTGTGAAAGCTGCTTGGTGGTGGATGATGAGCTGAATGTGCTGCCGATATCAGGAGGAAAGCATGTCAAGCAGCTACCTCCCCCAGATCCAGAATTAGAGGGCAAAACACCAAAGGCAAAAGAGCTGGAGCAAATTAAGGAGTCTCTGGAGGACACACCACCCGTAGGCGACCTGATCAAGCTTGCGAAGACCGTAGATCAGGCAAAAGCACTTCTCACGTTTGTAGATGCGATTGCGGAGAAGGCACTACAAAGTACGGTCACATTGACGGCTGCTCGTGGGCGAGGAAAGTCTGCAGCGCTTGGTGTGGCAGTAGCTACAGCCATTGCACATGGCTACTCCAACATCTTCATCACATCGCCCAGCCCAGAGAACTTGAAGACACTGTTCGAATTCGTATTCAAGGGTTTTGACGCGCTTGGCTACATGGACCATCAAGACTACACCATCATGCAGTCTACGAACCCGGACTTCAACAAGGCTATTGTTCGAGTAAATGTGCATCGGCAACATCGCCAAACCATACAATACATTCAGCCACAAGATTCCTATACACTTGGTCAAGCAGAGTTGGTCGTCATTGATGAGGCTGCAGCAATACCACTTCCACTCGTGAGAAAATTGATGGGTCCTTATCTTGTCTTCATGGCATCTACCATCAATGGATACGAGGGAACGGGCCGATCGCTATCGTTGAAGCTCATCCAGCAATTGCGAGAGCAGTCAAGAAGTCGGGGAGCGAATGGCACTGCCAGCATTGTGGATCGCTCGACCGGAAAGGGATCCAAGGATGGCACAGAAAGTTTGGCTGGACGATCCCTACGCGAAATCACTCTATCAGAACCTATACGATATGCGCAAGGTGACGCGGTAGAACGATGGCTGAACGATGTTCTATGTCTCGATGCAACACTCCCACGGTCGAAACTCAACACTCAGGGATGCCCACACCCCTCCGAATGTCAACTTCTCCACGTCAATCGCGATACCCTTTTCTCCTTTAACCCGGCAGCCGAGAAGTTCTTGCAGAAGATGATGGCACTATACGTCGCTAGTCACTACAAGAATTCCCCCAATGACCTTCAGCTGATGTCTGACGCCCCGGCTCACCAACTTTTCGTACTCGTACCCCCCGTCACCGAGGATAACAAGCTTCCGGAACCACTTTGTGTTGTGCAAGTAGCACTAGAGGGCCAGATTAGCAAAGAGAGCGTCCTTAGCAGTCTGAGCCGAGGACAACGCGCAGGAGGGGACCTGATCCCGTGGATAGTGTCTCAGCAGTTTCAGGACGAGAACTTTGCCGGTCTATCTGGCGCACGTGTTGTGCGAATAGCGACAAATTCTGACTACATCAGCATGGGTTATGGCTCGCGGGCTTTGGAGTTGCTGGTCGACTTCTACGATGGGAAGCTCGCAAGCTTGTCGGAAGCAGAACCTCAAGAGATTGAAGGAATGCGTCGGGTAAGCGAGGAAGAGCTAGAGAATGCGACACTTCTCAAGGACGAAGTAAAAATCCGAGAAGCGAAGGATATGCCTCCGCTTTTTGCACGACTGCCCGAACTGAAAGCACCACAGCTCGATTATGTAGGTGTATCGTACGGTCTCACTCCTCAACTCCTCAAATTCTGGAAACGCACAGCTTTCGTTCCTGTGTACCTGCGACAAACACCGAACGAGCTCACTGGCGAACACACATGCGTAATGCTACGTTCGTTAGAGACTACAAATTCGGACGGAAGTTGGGTAGCCGCCTTTGCTAAGGACTTCCAACGTCGATTCTTCTCTCTCCTTTCGTACCGATTCCGGACATTCCCAGCCGTCACAGCTCTTTCAATAGATGAGTCGGCAGCAGCAGGTTCAAACTTAGACACCGATCTCGTAGCCAAGCCCTTGAAGAAGCCGGAGCTTGACAACATACTGAGCGCATACGATCTGAAACGCCTCGATGCATATGCTAACAATATGCTCGATTACCATGTCATACTCGATATGCTACCAACGATTGCCACTCTGTATTTCACAGGTCGCTTGAAGGGCCAGGTTAAAATGAGCGGTGTCCAAACGGCGATCCTGCTCGCGATTGGTCTACAGCGAAAAGACTTCTCAGATGTGGAGAAAGAGCTTGGTCTAAACGCCAGCCAGCTCATGGCCATGTTCGTGAAGGTCATCCGAAAAGTCTCGGTCGCTTTTCGCAGTATCGTGGAGGGTGCCGTGCAAGAGACCATGCCCGAGGCTATGGAGGTGGAGGAGAATGGCGCCGAAGATGATGGTGCCGAGGACGGCACGCAACGTCGCTTCAAGCCGCTCGAAAAAGACCTGGATGAGGAGCTGCGCGAAGGCGGCGACGAGGCTCTGAAAGAAGAAAGGGAGAGGGCTAAGGCTATGATTGATGCCTTGCCTCTGGGAAAGTGAGTGATATACTCTAATATACCTGCTCTTTCGTGCTATGCTAACCATTGTAGATATGCCATCGGAGCCGGCACGGCCGACTGGGAAAATGCCGAACGCCAGATCAGCAAGGCTGCCAAAACAGGTGGCTCGACGACAGTCAGTGTGAAGTCGGGTAAAGAAAAGAAGCGAAAGGCAGGTGAGGCTTTGGGCGAGGCACAAAAAGAGGCTGAAAAGTTCAAGGAAGGCGGGAAGAAGAAGAAAAGCAAATGGGGTAAGGGACAGTAGTGCAACTTGTTTCATGTGCATATTTAGTGGTTGAGGTTTATATGGTGCTTCGATATCCCTGGCTCGTGAAGAGCTGCTTTTCTGAATCTGTTCATCTCGTTTATATTCTTCCCCTTTCTCTTGACTCTTCATGTCTTGTTTTCGTCGACCTTGACGATGCATACTTTGCGAGTAGATGAAGGTCAGCTAAGCGTACCTTCTTGACGCGGTTGATTGGCAATTAAAAGGTTATTATTTCTGTGGTTAAAAATCCATCTCACCCCACTGTAGGGTATACACGAGCCAGAGATGCCTTATCAACAGCGTGTCTTACAGCTGATTAAACCCTTATTCAGTCGTTCGCTCTTTGTTAAGAGCCCTTAATGCTTTTTGAAGGCAGTTATTAGGCGGTTAACAGCTCGTTGTGGTTCTATTGAAATGAGTATCATGGTGTGACTGCTATTAAAGAGCACGTGAACCCCTACACATGTAATGTTGAAGAAGACAATGAGGGTCACATAATGCAAGTATTGACAGAGGTGGGATGATACCTGTCCAGTCTGCCTAGGTGACAAACGTTCCCGGTAGCAAAGATCGCACAAACCATTCAACAAGCATTTAAGAGTGTATAAATATATATAGCGAACACTTCACAGTTCTTGCTCTGCAAGTTCGTGGCCTCAAGAAGTTCATTTCGAGATGGCCTCATTCCAACATGCAACTTCCGGATCACTGCCTAAAGTAACAGCCATCGATCATCCTGCGAATATTTCACATCTGCATGTTCCGTGACTGGCCACGTAGAGCTCCAAATTAAACCAGGGCAATACTCCACTATTAAGACTTCCGGGAGAACTTAGGAATTGAATCAACCACTTGATCTTCCACTGCAATAGTTAGCATCTCCGTGGAATCTCCATTCAAAAATACCCTTCCGGTAGGTAAAATCACAAGCAGCCAGCTTTTGCATCCTAATCCGAGTGTTGAATTATACGATGTATTGAGTAAGCTGGCATTCAATAACTACTAAGATCTAACCCTAAACGCAAAGCATATGTCCCGAATGTCAATACCAATCTCGACCGTATCCCTTTTGCTCAGAACACGATCAAATCTACCAGACAATGTGGAAGGGATGGTTCGATTCAACCCATGGTAGAACTAGGAAACTGCAATTCTGGCATGGTTCTCGGCTTCATGGGTAAGTGCGTCGTCATCATGCGAGCTGATATTCCCGTCCTCAACACCATGCTCAACCAAAGAGAGAAACAGACAGAGAGTGATGCCGATACCATAGTGTATTGAGTGTCAAGAAGCGATCCAGAGATGTTCTCAGGGTCTCGAATCCATAGGGCACTTCTTGCGTTGTGCGCTTCTTAATTGCCGGCTCACTAGCTGAGGCTCGCTACTCAAGTGATGAGACGGTTGATGACAGTATCCGCAGTAGGCTTCTCTCTTCCGTGCCTTCTTCATCTGCGCTCGTTGTGTCTTTCTCGCCTGCTTTCAGTCGTCTAATCTCTCTTGCGTCTGGGATCGTGGCTCGCACCGCGTCCATATCAGCTTCCCATTGCTCCATCGGCCCTTCGATGGGTATGCCTTCTTCGTGTCGGCTCAAAAAGCGCATGACTTGAAATAAGCTGTCGCAAAAGTGTAGTCACATACTCGGAAAAGGCACGCTGCCATTGGCAAATGCTGACGGCAGCGAGCTTGCTCAAAACATGCAAGTTCAGATGCGGGAAAAGTAAGCACCATACGATTGTGAGAGACGTAGAGCGTATCTAGCAGCACGCCTAAGTTTAGTTGTTCACGGGTATTGACCAACCCAGCAACCTCGCTTTTTGTATAAACTTTTAGGTAGCTGTGTGTCATCACTGTCCGAAGAACGAGGGTTACATCCTTCTATCGATATTCTTCCTATGACCTATGGAAATCCCATGCAACCTCCATCACGAAGGGTAATTTCCGCAATTTTTCCCTTACCCATCATAAAAAGATATATCCGCTCTGCTTCGGTTTTCCGTGCTGTCGCCATAAATCATCGCGTGTGTACATAGGTACTTCTCAACTCAATAGAGCTGTTTGAGTACGTTGTATCGTAAAAATGGTGCTTCTGCACTAAATAAAGGGACGCATATCAATGAAATGCAGTATTTCCTTTATGAGCACAAGTATCCGAGCGAGATGCGAATGCTCCACCGTCAAGGATGTGTGACTGTTGTAAGCTCATTGTGCCATTGATCATCCTCGCATCGGAATACTTCGCACTTCGCATTTCGCATAGCTAAAGTGCGTTTCCGTTGATGCGGCTGATGATTTTTTTGTCTTCAACATTCACATCATCGTGAGGATCAAGATATATAAAAGGCGTCTTGAATTCCATCGTCTTCCTTCCTCCACCACACTTCAACCTCTCCAATCTTCAACTACTTCAGCACCATCATTCCAACAAATCCACATTCACACAAAACCCCAACCAACACAGCAAAGCCAGTTTTCAAAAACCCTCTCCCCCTCCGACAAAATGATCTCCACCAAGCTCCTCCTCGCCCTCGTTCCAGGCGTCCTCTCCACGCGCGTTCTCATTTTCCCCGAACCAGGCTGTCAAGGCCAGTCATATAGCATTTTCGTCCCAGGAAATACCTGCCTCAACAGTCTGCCTGCCTTCAAATCCTACATGGAAGATGGATATGGCTCCAAGGGTGAACGAATCGCGTTTTACGACTCCACCGGTTGCAATGGGTTCATTTACGATACTTGGTCGTACGGCGGAGATTATTTCCAATCCAAGAAGTGCTATACTCTCAGAGACCATGCTTCTAATGGACAAAGCACGGGTTTGAGCATTGGGCAGAAATCTTAAGAAGGTCCCGTGAAAGGTGTGTTCTAACCTCTTTTTTTTTTATCTTCGTGGTAATGAACATAAAGGGGTTTCATGGTCGGTGCAGGCGTGAATCCATACTGACATTGGCTTTTCTAGGGGGGGAGAGGGGAGAAGGAAGAAAAATAGAAAAGGAAAAGACAAAAAAAAAAAAAAAAAAAGAGGGCGTAGCGCAGCCCTAGTTAACTATCAGTGTAACGACAATTCATCGCTCCCCCGGCAATCAATCGAGCAACATTTCGACTGGGATGATCGTTCAAATCTTGGTCGTTATCAAGGGGGTCATGTGTTTGTGTTGCGACAATCTACATAGTTATCTAGGATAGGCAAAATGTTACTTTTTCTACGCCAAAGCTGAAGCATCTATTGAGTCTATGAAACCTTCAAGCTAGCTGCTTAGGAGTATGGATCTTTCCCTTGGAGAGAACTACCTGGAGATCCGAACCGTTAGGATGGTCGACCCGCTCCTGCCCTGACTTTGTGTGAGGGGCGTTGAACGTTTTGAAGACTGATAGTAGAGCATTCGTATGCATCGTGCCCGGAGAGGTTCCGGGCGATGTTGCGCGTATCATGAGTTTTGAGCCCCCTCGCTACACCGTAATACGTTAGATCTATGAACCGAGCGTGCACGTTCTGGGGGTCTTCCTCGCTTGACGTGCAGGCCTTTTGAGACGCCATGTTGATGAGGTGAACTTGTTGGCGGAGATTTGGGCCGCGTGCGTTCTGGATATCGAGACTTTTCATGAGGTGGTTGTAGTGGTAAGTACGGAGAGTTCATGCAGTGCGCTTTCCCTCACTGCGGCTGCTCGATTAGGTTGAGCTAGCCTTTAATCCAAGATGCGGTAAGTGAGCCAGCGCAAATGGAACCAAATAGCCAATAACCAGTTAAAGCATGCTATGCACATTAACCGCGCTCACATCAAGGGAATGGTTTTTAAACAGTTACATTATATTCACACACCTCCATCGCAAGTCTATGATGCACATTTACGTACACGACCAAACGAGAGGAAGCCAGAGGAGCCACGCACCTACACACATTACCATAAACAAAAGCCGTTCGCTCAGGGTATCCAAAAGACGAAATTGTACAGACGCCCGCACCTCATCTCTAATCCCAAACAAAGGAGATATAAGCGACGGTAACCAAATGGCCGCTCAGGCCTATACACAAGAAGACATCCCATCAAAGGTTTCTCTCTCTTACTCGCTCCCCTCCTCACTGTTCTCGCTGCTAAAGTACGACTGATCAATTCGCAATATCCACTCAATCTTCTCCCGCTCTGAGCGTGCTCGGAAGATGTAGGTATTCGAGCGTGCGAAGACGGCCCATACTGTATCTCCGACTCCAGTCCCATTCACCCCGTTGGCACCCGTTGCTCCGGTAAGCAGTCTCGCAATCTGCGGCGAGTGATCGACTCTTGCATTGGTGAGATTGATAGCGTTGAGCTCATCGCCTTCTGCACTATATATGTGTAGGTACGGCTTCCGCAGCTCCACGAATCTCCGTATCCAGCGCGTGTTCGTGGGGTCAGGCGTAAGAAGGTACGATGATTTCAAGAGATCTGGGTTTTTGGGCACAAATCGCACTGTCGCGATCAAACTCGGTCGTTCTCGTTTTCGATCCGGCGACGGCGAGGGCGGTTGTGGTGCGAATGCTGCGCCGTTCGTAGGTGGCTCAAGGTTTGTGGCATTTAGAATAATTTCTGCAGGCGCTTTCTTCGTCTTCCAGAGCGAGATTACGCGGTTGAGGAGTGCTTTTTGGCGGTCATCGAGCGATGATGTGGGTGTGGAGGCAGGGAACGTCATTAAAGCGCGAGATGATAGGACAGAGCGCGCGTTTTCGATGTCAGAGATCCGCTGGCGACGCTTTTGCAGGGCAATGTAGTCACGCACAAGAGAGACCCCGCGGGGTGTCCAGCCACTGAGATTTTCTTCGCCCTTGATGTAGTCGTCGCGTGTGTTCATGCGCCAAAGATCTGTGGCGCGTTTGACACTCGTGGGGCGAATGCCGATGCTGAAAATGCCAACGGTGGAATGTATGACTCTTTGCTGATTCCACAGGCTGGAGAAGTTAAAGAGGGAAGTTTGTCGGAAGTAGGCTCGCGAGCGGATCTGCAGACCAAGGTCAAGGCTGAAGATCATGGGCTCGGATAGTTTGGCTGAAGTGACGTTGAATAGGAGAGTGGCTTGCACCCGGTACTTGTCTGGCGTAGCGCGGTCTAGCAATAATGAGTTGTGTATTGAGGAGTCCCATTGTCCAATAAAGGTCACATTCGTAGTTCCGTCAGCGTTGTCCTTGACAACAGGCGCAGAGACCAGCTTCACAGGAACTTCGCGGACGGGGCTGCTGTCAAGACCGGGAGAGTTGCCTGAGGTGTCGATAAGTCGAACGCGCCCAACACGCATGAATGTCACGTCTTCCCACTGGAGGGTTGAGCCGCAGGTGTGTGTGAGGTTTACGACGACACGACGTTGTAGACCTTGATGTAGCTGGTAGACTCCCGCGTCCATAACGCCGCTTTGGATAACTTCGACGGGTTGATACGTGCCATCTTCAGAAATCTCTTGGATCTGTATCCGCGAGAATATATCATGAGCGTCTTCGGTGTAGAACTCAGACTCTGGTAACCGGGCGTTTCTTCTCTTCTGTTTGGGCTTTGGCGCGGAATCGCGCATGTCGTCCCAGCTGAGCAGCTTATCGAGATGCATAGATGTAACCTTTGCAAAGATGGATACTCGTAGGAAGGTGTTGCGTGGGCTAGGGTAAGGTAGGCTCATGCTGTGCACACTCTCGAAGCGGACCGGGCCTTCGTCAAAGTCGGCTATCATCTGCGTGGTTGTTGCACCGCTTTCGTCCGAGATGCCTGGGACGAAGAGCTGCGCGTGGACCTGTGTACCTTCTCTCTCCGGAAACCCAACCAGATCGTGCATGACGACGTTGAACTTGAGAGTTGTTGAAGGTGCTTCAGCGGAAGAAGGTTCCATGGCAAGTCGAATTATGCCAATCACATTGGTGGTGTAAGGCGAAATAACATCCAGGTTGAAATCCTGCACTCTCGACTCAAAGACGGCAGAGAGGGGGACGTTGACGTCACCAACGCGAGAAAATTCGGGCAAGCAGGGTTCGTTAAAGGGGTTTTCGAGGCTGAAGTGTTGGAGGTATTCTGGCCGGTTCATGTACTGATGTACCTGGTGCATGACCCGCACGCGGAAACGCAACTTCTGTAATGACCACAGATGAACAACCTCATTTTTGAAGTCAATCACACGTACGCCGACGCAAGGCTTTGGTGTGCTCTCGAGATACATGTCGTCCTCACCTGGGATGCCGTTGAGAACGAGGTCGTACGAAGATACGACATTGTGGCCTACATCGACAATGCAGAATTGGAAGACGACATGCTTGTCCATCTGTTGGCTCATGACCTGTGCCTCCTTCAAAGTCGCTGCATTCTGCAGTATCGTCTCAGCCATGGTGACGTATTTCCGTGATCGCCAATGCCCGAACACATGCTTCACCAGCTCCGATTGCTTTTCCGACGGCTTATCCGAATCATCTCCATTGACTACTTCTTCCTCGGGTGGTGGTTCATGCCCAAGCTCTTTCAGTTGCCGATGGAACGCCTGCTTTTGTTCTTGCAGCTGCTTCTGCATCTCTTCCTTGGCCTGCCGCAGACTCTCCTCCATGACCGCCTTTTCCGCTCGTATTTCTTCAATCTCGACATTTCCTTCTTCTCGAGACTTTAGCTTGGCCCGGTAATCCTCTTTTCGCCTTTCTAACTTCTCTTGCATGTCGTCTCGGATTTGCCGTAAGCCGTCGTCTTCTTCCCCGAGCTGCGGTGTCGAAGGCATCGTCAAAACAGTGTCGAGAGAGAAATTGTCGATTGTGCCAGTAGATGCATACTTTTCGCGAACGGGATACGAGCTCACAGATTCCATGTCCTCATCTGCTTCGTAGAGCCGACTCTCTGGTCGAGACTTCCGTGTTGTCGCACGTAGCTTCTGCAGGTCATCGAAAAGTGTGTCGAATTCTTCGTCTGAAAGCGAAGCAATCTTCTGATCGGATCCTAGCAGCGCAGTGACGGCTTCTTTTCGTGCAAAACTCCAGTCGGAGTCTCGTCCACGTCCAAAGAAGGCCGGCGATACAGACCTGGGGGTTTCTGAATCGAAATCCGAGTTAGCTACGCTCACTGTGCTGTAAGACCTCTCATGTCCTCCGGGCCTTGGCGAAGGAGAGTGAAGTTGGCTCGCCACAATGGAATGCCGCAGCGAACTCGGTGCCTTCGTCTCTACCTCTGCACGCTCTGCTCTTGCCTCCTGAGGGTTGTTGAATCGGAAGATGTGGAAGTCGCCTAGAATGATACGGAAACCGCTTCGCAACCTCTTGGGCTTGTCAATGCGGATACCGTTAATCATGACGCCAGCACCATCCTTCGGTGTCACAGTAACAGCGCCATCCACATTATCAAATGTGCAGTGATCGGCCAGAATCTGCGACCCAGTGAGTCGTATATCGGCTGTCTGGTTCTCAGTGTCTACGTTTCCGACTGTGGTGGTTCCGGGTTTGAGGTTGTAAATAAGACATTCTGTGAGGAGGGGATCGTCGCTCAAGTTGATCAGGTGCGGCATCTTCTTGGGCGTTGATAGACCGACCGATCCCTTTTCGATAGTGACACCGAGCTCTTCCAATGCCGCTTCTCGCTCTTTTTGAATCTCTTCCGTCTTCAACAACTTCTCTTCCCACGTTTGGTTGAGGTCTTTGTAGAGCTTCTCGGACTGGTTGAGCTGCTCTACAATCTCGGCTTTTGACACCTTCTTCACTGTCCCATCTGGCTGCGCGATGGATACGATTTGCTTGTCGAGTGGTGTATCGGGTGCATATTGTTCTTCGGCCAGACCCGGAGAACCGCCACCGCTGAGCTTGGAGCGAAGCTGTGCTAATTCCTCCTTCAGCTCTCTTATCATGCGCGCATTCGGATCTTCATTGACAACGGCGTGATTCTTGATTCGCTTGGCAGAGTCGGCATATCGCAGGGTTGACAGCGTTTCCTCGAAGTTGATATCAGCCGGAGAAATAGCCGCAATCATAGCCGTCAAGCTGTTACCACCCAGCGAATCTTTTAGCAGCCATGTAAGAACGGAGTCTCGGTACGGAACCTGTCCCGCCTTCTTCTTGCCCATGGAGATGTCGGCCAGCGACGCAATCACACGGCCCAACGTAGACAGCGACCTGTTGATCTCGGCTCCTTCCTTTAACCTTGCGCCCGTAGCACCCGTAGACTGAGCTCTTTCGGAACCTGCCAAGTCGACCAGGCTGATCTTTGCGACCTTTTCTCCACTCATGCTTGTTTCGACATCGTGCCTCTTTTGCGTAAGGGTTAGGGTAAAGACGGCGTGCGATCGCGAAGATGTTTCGTTCATGTTGGTCGCAGCCACGGTACGCGCCTTGTTCCCCTCATCCATTAGGTTTTCGATCTCCTGGAACGAGCTGACAACCAATTTGGCCAAGTCTTCCACATACGGACCCGTGGACGGATGCTCTCGGACCTTCAAGTTCCCCTTTGTTGTCGGATTCAGCAAGTCCCGCACCTTTTCATTGTAAATTTCCAAATATGACACCTCCACCGTGCAGCTCAAGTTCTTGTCCTTCTGCATTTCCTTGATCCGCTCAAACATGTCCTGGCAAATCATGGGAATGATACCGGCGTCTTTCCCGTACCCCATCATACTGTAACTCTTTCCCGACCCCGTCTGTCCATATGCGAAAATACAGTTGTTGTATCCACCAAATGCATTGTCAAGTAGCGGTTTCCCCAGGTCGTCGAAGAGATTCTTTTGGCCGGCGTAGTTGGGAGCGTTGCGATCGAAAGACCAGTACGACCTGTCGAAAGCAAAAGATTTTGTGCCCTCCAGGGCTGCTTTGGCGGCTTTGCCTTTGGTCTCGACGTTGGAAGGGGGCGTGAGAACCGTCTGCCCGCCCTCCATCTTGACGATTAACTGTGCATTGCGAGCGATTTCTGCGCTCGTTAGCTTTTGCTATCATGTTCGAACATGGCGCCTCTTACCTCTGCTGTTGAACGGCCGACATCGCACCACCACCTTGATGTTTCCCCCTCCTGACGCCATGTTGCAGGCTGTCCTCTCCCTGTTACTCGCCTGGCGCGGGTGTTGTTGCTCCCAGGCTCTTTCTTATGTATAGTACGGGTATGCGCTCGAGCGTGGCGGCTTCATGGCACGTCGGTACGGGTCGGGCGGTGCGGACGGGGGTAAGGAGGCGTAGCTTGGGTTTGTTGATGAGATGACGGATGCTAGCGATTTCTCGAGATTGCAGCACGCGAACCCCTGCACGCTTGTTGGTGTCCGACGGGATGGTCCACTGGTAGCGAGTCTTGCGACCAAACCGATACTGTGCTCCGTCCGACTTGTGCAAGGGATTTGGACTGAGGAATGGAACTATACCGAGTATCATAGGCCTTAGCAACCTATATTATCTCACCATTCAAAAAAGTGAGGCCGTCGCCTATCACAAGAGATGCCGGAACATTGAATGATCCCTGAGACTCACGTGCTCGCTCGCTTCCAACCTTTCCGGTCCTTGACAGGATTGGCTCGTACCTCGGAACATTCCGTCCCCATAACATTTTCCCTTTGGCTCAAGAAACGTTCATGCATATGCATGATTAAAGCACACGCCATCATCCACGACTAAGAAACATCCTGTAGAAGTTGGCTGGTGACACTATCATCCATCTATCCCTCCATGGCCGACGACATGTTCGCCCCGCCTATAAACCGCGCCATGAAGGTGCTCGACCGCTCCTTCTTCCAAAAAACCATCCCCACCTCCGTTGCCCGCATCTTCTCCCCAAAAGACATCTCACGCTGCCGAAAAGACCTCGACAAAGCCCGCGACACGCTTCTCCGCCCACGCATACAGCCCGTACAAGCAGACCCCGACCCTGAGCGCACACGCAACGGCCACAAATGTCTCGTGCTGCGTCCCGAAATCCTACCCGACGACAAGAGTACATGGAGTTCGAGGCTGCAGGAGCTGGAACAAGATGGAACGCTGGGCGTCATACCCTTCGAACTCAAGCTGGATTACAATAGTTTCTCGTACCTGGAGATTATGGAGGCAATCGTGCCGCCGCCGGATAGAGAGGAGCATGAGGATGAGATTCCGACGGGCTTCACGAGGGCGGGTCATGTGGCGCATTTGAATCTCAGAGAGAGATACTTCCCGTACAAACACCTCATTGGAACAGTGCTGGCGGATAAAAACCGAACAGATGTGAAGACAGTGATAAACAAGGTGGAGCACCTGGGTAAGGAGAACAAGTTCCGCGTCTTTCCTTACGAGGTGCTATACGGGCCTGACGACTTGAACGTTACTCTGAAAGAGCAGGATTGTGTCTTTCAGTTCGACTGGGCGAAGGTATATTGGAACACGAGACTTCACCACGAGCACGAGAGACTCTGTGAGACGTTTAAAGAAGGGGAAGCCGTGTGCGATGTCATGGCAGGTGTGGGTCCATTTGCGATGCCTGCCGGCAAGAAGAAATGCTTCGTATACGCAAATGATCTGAATCCGGATTCCTATAGCGCCCTCGTGAACAACATACAGCTGAATAAAGTAAACGACTACGTAAAGAGCTTCAACACCGACGGCCATGACTTCATTCGCAAATCAGCCGCCGACCTCCTGAAAAATGACTACAAGGTCGATGTCTTTGAAAAGAAGAAGAAATACTCCCGCTCGAATCCACAGCCCCCACAGCCTCCAAAACTGCTCCGAACAATTGCACAGCCGAAGACTTTTCAGCACTATGTAATGAATCTTCCGGCTTCTGCTGTCACCTTTCTGCCCGACTTCATCGGTCTGTACGCACGAATACCCGACCTTCCGGTTGCCGAAGCTCGGAAACTTTTCGCGCCGCACACGGAGACGAAGCTGCCCTTGATACACGTATATTGCTTCGGTACCAAGACAGATGATCAAGAGGCGGCGGAGAAAGAGGTCTGCGAGGTGGTAAGCGGGTACCTGGAGCATACCATCACGCCGCAGACACCAGATACGCATATCAAGAACGTGCGCGAGGTTTCACAGAATAGAAGCATGTTTTGTGCGAGCTTCAGGTTGCCTGAGGAGGTTGCGTTTAGGGAGACATGAGAGAGAATTGGAATGCTATGCGTTCTTTTCGATATGTTTTGACATGTGGATGCTGTGGGACTGAGATGCATCACGGGTCGATCAGGGGCTGATGTTTTGGAGGCAAGTCAAGGATTATCCAAGTTCACAATTTTCGAACGCCGTGGAAGGAGGGCAGAGTGGCTTTGCATGTGCGAGGAGTTTTGCATACTCAGCATTTTGGAAAACGGAAAAGGAATCCGGGTGGGCCAACCCATTCTAGGTAGATTTACTTCCATCATAGTCTCAATGATACCCAACTCATTTTCACCTAAATCGAACGAGCACTCTGGCGTGGAACCTTGGATGCATTGAACTCCTCTACAGACACTTTTTCCATCAAGCATCATGGGTCATGCCCTTACACACCTCCAGCGACCATCAAGGCGCAAGCAAAACCACAGATCTATAAGATCTCGTCCATCGCACCCATATAAAACTTAAGCCCAGCCTCCCATTCCCCATGTGACACCTCCTTCATCACTCTTCGCCTTCCTGCCATTCAAATTATCGCCCCACCCGCCATTCTCCTTATGTTTCCTCTCCTTATCCCTGCCACTCCGATGCTTCTTCCTCCGCTTCTCCTTCTCGTCCTCCTCAGCACTCCCCGAATGCCTAACAACCCACTTCTCCGTCCCATTCTCCGAGTGCTTCGCGTGTTTCTGTGCCTCCATCTTCGTATGCAATTTGAGCACACTATCTACGAGTGCGTCACGCGGTAGCTGCTCCAAGGTCTCCTTCGACACGCATCGCGGCTTGTGCTTCTCTGTGTGTTTGTCGGAGGAGGTGGGTACTTTGAGATCGGGTATGAAAGTCAAAGCATCGACGGTGGTAGAGGGGATTTCCTCGCCGAAGAGGGTTTGGAGGTAGGCGGGAGAGCGGTATTTGAAGCGGAATACTGCGTACTATAACACACGATTAGCATGACTTTTTCATTACTGTATAACCACGACATAGAAAGAAGACTTACAGGTTTATCGAACCTATCAACATATTCTGGCCTCCCCACTGCATGTCCATATCGCACACCCTCGCCCACGCGCACCTGATGCTCCAAGCCCTTCGCCCTAGCAGTATCTTTGCTGATTTTGTGTGCAGGCTCAGCTGGCACTTTGTCGTGGAAGCCTTCCGGTATGAGATTCACACCTTTGGGTGGAGACGACGGCTTTTGAGGAAACTGCCAGTGTTTCTTCGCGGAGCTGTCTGCAGAAGGAGGGAAGTTTGAAAGGCGGTTCTTGTGGTAGTTTGCGAGGCGAGATTTACGAGTGTTTGGTTCGACTACAGCAGGTGAGGGTTTGGGAGCGTCGGCGCTGAGATTCCAGCCTGGTGCGAAGGCTGCTTTCCAATCCGGACTAGCAGGTTTGAGTTTGGAGACGGTATCCCAGGCCGTGGGGGAGGTTTTGCGATTGTTCTTGTTGCTCTTGGTGGACCAACCGTTGTCGTTCTCCGGATCTTTTTGACCGACAATTCCTTTCAGAGCATCCTTCAAGAGTGCCATCGTGCCCTGTTCGTCATTGTCTTCTTTTGGCTTCGTAGGGACAGTCTGCCCTTTTACCACGCTTGCTGGTTTCCTAGTAGCCCAAGGATCATTCTTCGCTTCGTCGTCCGAATCGATATCATACCAGCCTTTCCCGCTAGCTTTGACGCTTGCCGGCTTATTATCAGGGCAAAAATTTTTCTGTGCTTGCCCGTGTTCAGTGATGTCATACCAGCCTTCTCCGGTGGTGCTCTTCTCCTGCGACGCCCATCCACTGGTCTGCTCACCATTTGCTTTCTTTTCTGGTTGAGACCAATCATCGTCGACAGTGACAACAGTCTTAGCAGGCAAGGTCTTCGTATCATCTGGCTCGCCAGCACCCCACAGGCTCGCAATACCTCCCCATGCACTCTTGCTCCCGGCGCCCTGTTCCTTCGCACTATGTTCAGACTTCGCCTTTTCCGCCTTCACGCTCTCTTCCAATTTCATCTCGTTGACCTTTTCAGCCATGTAGTCAGCGTATGCTTTACGAGCTTGATGCAAACTCGAAGAATCCAAAGAATTAAGATTTAAAAGGCGGGGGCCGAATGGTGAAATATCCGCCGAGACAAGTAATTTCGAGGGAGAGGTCGATGCTGTTGGCGCAAAGACAGGTACATAAGGGTTGGTGTGGATCGACCGAGGCGCTGTTGGCGCAAAAGCAGATATGCTGGATTCTGGCTTCACTGTCGAGAGTGAGCTGTTGATTTCCGATTCTGAATCGTTGGAGTTCCTCCATACGAAATTTCGCGACGGCCTGCCCGACCAAGCTCCAGGAGATGAGGGCCGCACAGTTTCATCACCCCAGCTTACTGTACCCGACGTGATCGACTGAGCTCGGCTGTGGTTTGAAGATTCTCGTGCGTTATTATGTCCGGACGAGCCCCAGGTATTATTGGAGTTGATGCTGGTAGCCACAGATCCCGAGTTCCATCCATTCGTATTTGATGCTAGTGATGGAGCCACGATCGTAGGTGCGTTCCACTGTGTATTCTGAGCAACGGAAGCTGGTGCTTCCCAGCCGGCCCCTACAGTGCCCGTTGCCGCGTTGGGAAGATCAAGTGGGACGTTGCCTTCGTATGGCGAAGACGGCCACGCGCCCGGAAGGTGTTGTGAGGGTTGAGAAGCGTTCGCTCCCCATCCACCGACCGAGGTTGCTCTGTACGCTTCAGAAGCTCCGTTACCCATCGAGTTCAGGAGATCATCGAGATGGCCGGCGCCAAGAGGGTCGGCGTTGGGATTCTGTCCAATGACACTAGAAGTGGGAGGAGGAGCGGCGCGCCTGTGGTGAGGAATTGGCCCATTGCCATACTGGAACCCCGTTGTCATACCCGCATTGCTTCCCCACGCAGGGCTCACGTTGGGTCCCCAGATATCCTGCTGACCACCAGTGGCACTATATGGAGAAGTCGGAACTCCGGTAGCTGAAGGAGCAGGTGCTGTGTAGCTGCCTAACGGGCGTACGGCGTTTCGTAGCTGGTACCACGTTCGGTCATCGTAGTGTGGACGACTGGATGCGTAGCCCATGTCACCGGGTGTTCCGTCTAGACCATTACAATAGCCGGGATCGTCGTATGTACCATCAAGGTGCATGATGGTCGGGTGGTCATCTTCTGAAGGAGATTCGTCGTAAGCGCCGTCCAACTGCGTGGGCTTCAAAAAGCCGTTTTTCACTGCCGATGTCGCGCTTCGTGTGCCGACACAGCGGAGGACCACGACTTCGATACATCCGATGTTCTCTTCTACATCCGGTGAACATTTCTTGGGGGCGTTGTTGGCGGATGCCGTGAGGAGTTAGCAAGGTACGGAGCAGACGATCAGTGTGTATTACCGATATTGAGCTTCTCGAACCTCCAATCGCGCGCAATCATGGTCCCATCTTTTTGGCGCTCCTCTTTCTGCCGAACACAGAAATCGACCAACGACCGCTTGTCCGGTGGGGTGCGGTGCTTCAAATGTTGTCGGTTGCGGTTGCATTGGTATACGCCGTCGATAAACACATGCATGGAAAGTCCTGGCGCGATGAACTTGGTCGACTGAAGCCGGATCCTGAATGGCTGCGGCCTGTTCGGCACAGCGACGAAAGTCTCAACAGTTCCATCAGCGTAGGAGGTTCCGAATTCCTGTAGCTTTCTGCGAGAGCCAGCGAGCTCAATGAAGCAGTGGAGATCGCCGAGAGAAGGCATTGCTAGAGTCAGGTGAGGAAGGATCTGCGAATCAGGGCGTGATTGTGATGGACGGAAATTGGGAAGCCTGCGAAGAAGGGAGAAGTTCCACCGACAGGCTCGCAGGGGCGGGCGGGTTGTCGGAGTTATAACGTCAAGCGCGAGCAGGACGCAGACTAGAATCGATGCAAAGTGACGTGACATCCATTAGTAAAAGTAGAGGTGCAAAGACAAATTCAATGACAGGCAAAAGGGTTTGCGAGTGACCGAACATGGCAAATTGTGGAGAGCGACGAGCCGTGCTGATATGTTCTTCACGTTGCCCCGATAACGGACCCGGACTAAAGCTTTACACACTGAAAGGACTACGACTGGAAGTGTGTGAATGCTAGGGCTTGTAGAATGCCGCCACGACGGAATGGACGGGCAACGTGCTCAGAGCAAACGGGCTAGCCCACATGGATACACATTACGTACAGCAGCGATGGCGACGTGCGAGTCGCTCATCTAACACGAGCATGAACTCGATAGCGCTGCTTAAAGATTCCAGAATGACGATTGCGGGGGCAAAGACGGATTGTTGATAGAACAGAGATGGATTGCAGTTACAAGCCTTTAGATGAGGTTGGAAGACGAGAGGAATCGGCCCGAGACTAGATCAGACCGGGCCTAGCACGAGTCGTTCATCTCAACCTCAGACCCGCTCGTCGACCTGACTTCCTTGGTCTGACACGATCTATTTTTGAGCACCTGTAAACGCATCGCAAACGATTGAATAAAACAGCTTGGGCTTGATGGTGCCTATAATTAACCAAGTCGTCTTATCGCACCCGCGCGAATATGCACTGCAAGCTCCAACTCTATGGGCACAAGAAAAGCCGTCACAATGAAGGAAAGAGACGGATTCATGTTAGCTATGGCAATCACAATTGCTATCAATTGTTACGACTTGTATCTGTTGTCATTGTTTGGCCGTCGTGAGCGGTGTGTAGGCTCATATGGACAACAACAGTGTAACCTAGGAAACTGACCCCCTCGAGGCAGTTGCGCAACGGAGACGCTGCTGTAGACTTGACGCGAAACCTGAAGAACATAATTGATAAGCACCCTCGAATACCGCTCTATCGGCGTTGCCCTCTTGTCAACAACAACACTACCACATCGCAGTTGCATCGCTCCACGCGCAGTTTGCAACAATGTCGCCTTATACGCCGTATGTTGAATATCTCATCTTTTGTTTTGAGCCTGCCTCGGACACAGAAATGCTGACGCTGGGCAGCTTGTACGAATGGCCAGACATTGGAGACGGACAGACGTGGGACAAGGAGACCAAGTATACGCTCCAACACCAAGAGTCAAAGCGAACCCGAGCTTACTATATCTAGGCGCTATGTGCATCCACGCATCAAGAATTCGCCGCAGCTACAAGGCCTAGAGCCCCGCGTTGAAGCGGTCGTAAATATGGTCGACAGCAAGGCCGGCAACGTCACTCGTCTGATCGCACAAGATCTAGCTTTACCAGCTGCCGCAAAGGAGTTGGAGCTGTTACCTCATAGGTGTGTTTAATCCACTATTATCGAGATGGTGACTAACGTTTGCTCCAGTGGTAGCCTTGTCTGTGCAGTGTTCGAATATGACATCTCTAGCGAGTGCAAGGCTATGATTTCCGATAAGATCGATCGCTTTCGTCGCCAGCATGCTCATAACCTGGTTCTCGCCGACAAAATTGACATCGAAGTCCGGTGGAAGTGTTCGGAGAGTCTCACGGAGGAGAATGTCATTCTCGTGCCCGAGGATGAAGCATTGAGTGTGCAGGAAGCAGTAAGTCTTCTTTCATTGGATCTGGATTATCGAGTTAACGTTGCTTAGCATGAATATCGTTACAAATATCCCGATTGGGATTCCATGAACGCCGACGGGAAAGAAATCGGCGATGCACCCAAAGCCCACGCGGATGAAGTAGCACGGCCAGCACAGAAAGACAAGTCGGGACCGCTCCCGAGGCCAGAGCGCAAAGGCGGTTTCTACGCATGCGTTCTGACTGAGCTTTACGAGAAGCTGCAAAATCTATCCCCGGTGTGGCGGATCACCGTGGGAGTCATTGTTCAACCCGTGCAGATGTCTCCAGAGGAGCAGGACGAGATGAACAGCTACTATGAGAGTCGTCGATATGCTGAAGAGAGTATCAGGTACCTATCAGAGCGGGAAGAGGCGACCGTTGCGCGACGTATTGCTAATATTGAATCAAAGGACTCGGCCAAAATTGAGGCCTACGGAGATTCTGTGAAGAAGGGCTCAAAACACTGGGGACACCTCAATATCCATGTCGATCAAGGCGGTGCTTCTACATCTTGGGGCCCTTGTGGTCCACGCCAGTCGGGTCCGAATTGCTGCCATCACCATCGGAATGCGACAGCTTGATTACACCAAAGTTCTATGTCGTCTTGATGGTTAGCGGCGAATCCTTTTCAGAGCGCAAGCAGAGGCGGATGAAATGTTTTAGGAGTTGTGGCAGTCTGTGCCATAGAACATTTGCGGTGTTTAGCATGTGCGTTTGGCTAAGTTTGCGTCGGTTGAATGGTTGGGTATCCCACATCTCGTGGAAACAGTCCACTGGTTCAAGAAAGCTCGGTGGTGTATATATAAAAAGGTATGATGGCTATAATGCTCGACTGCCGCCAATAGGTGAGCACCTAATCGTAATAGTAATCCAGTGTCCCTGGGCTCGTCAAGAACGTTTTGAAGACCATAGTGTAACACAAAAGCGCACAAAAATTGCGTCACACAATGTCATTTATCCCAGTTCTACTAGACGAATTACTGTTACAGCTAGCAGCATGTCACGAACCTTACGATTCCCGTCTTAACGACTTAGGCGAACGCATCACAATCCTTTGCTCCCTTAGTCACGCTTCAAAATCAAGACAGGCCCCTACTGCAACGGATGCTGTGCAGGAACTACTCGCTGCAAGGGCAAGAAGACCTACTCCATCTGCAAATACAACCCGGGCGTAAGTTCTGTTATACAACCTACCTGAGAGCCTGCACTGATGTCCTGGTCTCAGGTCTGGTATGGCTACTACTGCGCGAACCACTGTACATATGTTGCTGGCGAAGCCGAGTACAGCGTCGTCAACGCCATTGGAGATGAGAAAGTCGGTACAGCTTAAGCTACAAAAATCCCTAGCAGTTTACGTTCGGTAAAAATGGAGATCTTGCTCTTGCACGTGTAGCTGAGGACACAAGCTGACCACCACAGAAAAATCGCTCTTCATCCACTGTCGAAATGACTCCTAATTGAATTGTCGGTCGAGGAGATGGAAGTTGGCCGTGCAGACTTGGAGACAAAGCCATCATGTCTAAAACAATATAGGGAGTACCCAATCCATTGCTTGTGATAGGGTTCGTGTAGGTTCGTGTGCTGTGATGAAAAAGTGAAAGAAAACAAGATGCCTGACCAACAGCTAAATCTAAGTTAGCGCGTTTGATGACTAAGCGGTTTTGAGGCTAGCGTGTCTCAAGCGCGACCAGTGACACTGTCTCCATCCATCCACCACAACCAATCTCTTTGGTGTACTTATCTTGTCTAATGTTGGCGGTGTGGGGGTGCTGAAGTTTGATAGGGTCTTGGCACAGGTGTCCAACACAACTTGTGTGGCCAACACGCTTGTGAAGTACGTTATCGAGAGTGGCAACTATGGGTATTAAGTGCTAAACTCCCTCTTGAACCATCCCTCGAAATTCATCAGGTTAGTCTCGTAACCGGTCTTGCCACCCGCCTCCGCACCCTCCCTCTTCAGCTCCTCCGCAGTATCGGCCTCCGTCACATCCCCAAAGTATCGGCCCCCGGACACCTGGCAGAGTGCGAACATGGGTTTCACAGTCTCTTCAATAGTGCGCACACCATAGCTCTCTAGGTCGCTCACCTGGGAGAGCTCTTCGTAGCGGCTCTTTTTCCCAGTCACTTTGTATTGTCAGTGGCACTCTCAAAGACTCCAGCACTAGAAATGAACACTCACTGCTTTCGAAAGCCTTCACCACCGAACCGAAATCTCTAACATCGCTAACACCTTGTACGAGTTTCCGGTTCCACTTCTGCGGATCCAAGAACACGCCGTGGACGATGTCACCGTAATCATCGGCGATGGAGATGAACGGCACGTCCTCTTTACCGCCCCATTTTGGAAGACGTAGTACGAGCGATCCATCGTCGGAGGGAACATGAGGGAATCCACCAACGATTGGCGCAATTTGCGGGTCGAGGAAAGTTTCGAAGTACCATCCTGGACCGACCGCGACGACGGACGTGAAAGCACCAGTGCCTTTGGCATACTCCCAGATCGCACTCTTGTCTGCGACGTGTTAGCTCACGGATCGTTTTAGTAGAAGAAATAAGAAGTCTGACCGTCAAAAGCAATGTTCGAGACCTTGCCTTTCGTGATGGTCTTTGCGCTGTTGAAGCCGCTGTACACGAAGACTTCCACTCCGGCCCCCGCAGCGGCATCCACGATGATCTTGCCCAGATCAACTTCGGTGCGCGTCTCCTCGGGGTTCTCAAAAACGGGGTCATCGGTGTTGGTGTTGACGAAAACACCCCAGCTGCCCTTAAAGGCCGCCAGAAGGGATGCCTTGTCCCATCCGTCGGCCTTTACGACTTCGATTCCGGAGGTTGACAGCTTCTGCGCTGACTCGGAGGATGGATTGCGGGTAATGCCACGGAGAGAAAAGGCCTTCTTAGTGTTAGCTTGGAGAGATCGGAGGACCGAGGAGCCTTGCAGGCCCGTGGCGCCGAAGACGGTGATGAGTTTTGTGGACATGGTGAGTTAATGGGATGTTTGCTGAGAGTTGGTGTTCAGTTGCGGCGATATGAGAGAAGGTGGTTGAGCAACTTAGAATATTCTGAGATCGAAAGACTCGCGGTTATCATGGCTTGAATTTATAGCCCTTCTTTCTGTCCACATCATCGCTATCAGGAGAGACTCGTTGGGTCGTAAAGGACGCGCAATTGTCACTCGAAACTCCGACTCCGCACGCCCATCTTCAGCTCACCGTCTTCGGGTTTCTAGACGGCATCACTTTCTTGTGTGCCTGCAACTGTAATGTTCCTGATTGGTCCTCACATCCATGCGTGCTGAATTAAGATCTTGGCGATTACAAAGTTCTGCTCCAATACGGGGCGTGGCTCTAAGCATCTTCAGCTAGCGGAGGCGAATTACGAAAGCAGTTTCGAAGGAGTTTCGCAATCCTCGCATCCGAAGTGGTAGTGTGGTGAGATTACTCAACGTGAATATGTGGTACTGCCAGCGTAACTACTGGTATAGAAGAATAGAGACACGCATTAAGATCGAGATGAGAGTGTTATAACCGGTGCCTAGTTATCGAGCCTTTAGCAGCAGGTGCCATTCCAATTTTTGGCATTAGGTACTGTGACACTGTATGCCCCTCCCACCTGCTCCTGGCGGTTGCCCTCACCGGTCCCGCAATGGCCAGAAGCCATTGACAATGGAAATATGAATGCGATTACCAAAATCGAAGTCCTGTCCACGCAACCTCTTCATTTCCAGGCATGGGCGGCTGTGCGAGCCCTCGCCTATCCTTAACAGGCTACCGCCCGATGTCATGCATCATATAAATTGCTTTAGTTATCTGCGTCTGACATAAACACTAATTACAGCGAATGATCGAGTAGAGCCGGGTTCCACTATACGGTTGCTTCGAAATGGGAAAATAGTATTCCTCCAACCAGTTCATTGCACTGCGATGTTTTTCCGGTGGTACCACTGTCTTCGATGCATGGGCCTGTCAATTGTTCAACGGCTTCTGGCAGGATAGTTCACACATTCTTCGTGAGAACATTCGGCATTCATGAAAATCCTCGCTTGGACTGGCGTTTTGCTGGCAACGGCTGCGGCCTTGCCAGCTGATGTTCACCAACTAACCACAAGAAACCTTTCTGCGCCTGCACCTATCGACCGTGTGCGGCTCAATCCGGCCAAAGTTCGAGACACCGGCGAAAATGACTTCAGAACTTGGACTATTCCAAATGCTGCTTCGGCCTTAATCAAGAGTAATGGCACTGGATTCACATATACACTTAGCGCCGCTAGCGGCAAACTGAACGGCAATTCTTACAAGACCGTTTACACCCGCATAATAGCCTCTCTTGGTGAGCGCGTCGTGGCCGAAGGGATATCGACTGAGACCGACTCCGGAGACAACGCCGGTGGTGTGGCCATAACGTTGACCATTTCTGGACTGTCCGCAGGCAACCACACTCTTCTCGCATGGCACAACGCCTGGGACGCCCTCAATAGGACAGCAGCATTGAGCATCACCGCCGATGGCATCTCCAAAGCAGCTGGAATCAAGCAGTCTGTTCGTATCGACAACATTTGGGAAGCTGCTTCCTCGTACATCACTTTTGAGGCAAAAGCCAACACGGAGGTTAAAATCGTATTCACTCCGGACAGCAGTGGCGATGGTCGAGCTTTTCTCAATGGCTTTGAGGTTGATAGCCCGGCTATTGCGGACCAAATCAGCTTTCCCACGCCTCAACATCGTGATGAGAGAGTAGATGTTAGTGGAGGCAAGGTTACTGCGTCTTGGAGGGCCGCCGAAGCCCCGAATACTACCTACGACGTCTATCTCGGGACTTCATCATCCCAATTGGAGACTGTGGCCACAGGATTGACTGCGACTAGCACCACTTTCTCGAGCCTCAATACCATGGATTCCTACTATTGGCGCGTTGACGTCGTTGCGGGCGGTAAAACCTATATCGGACGCACGTTTCTCTTCCGTGGCGCACAGCTTGCTTTCCCTGGTGCTGAAGGTTACGGACGCTTTGCCCGTGGTGGGAGAGGAGGCAAAGTCATCAAAGTGACTTCTCTCGCCGACACGACAGCAGAGGGAACACTACGATATGCTCTCACAGTAGCTACTGGTCCCCGTATCATCATTTTCGATGTTTCAGGTGTAATAACCACGACATCTCGCATGTCCGTCAACGGACAGTACATCACGCTTGCGGGCCAGACTGCGCCAGGCAAGGGCATAGTCGTTCAAGGCCATCCACTTGGTCTTTCTGGTGCCACAGATGTAATTTTTCGACACATTCGTGTTCGTCCTGGCTCTATATCTGGTCAGACTATTGATGGAATGGGATTACAAGGAAGCAACTACGCCATCTTCGATCGCTGCAGTGTAGGCTGGACAATCGACGAGTCTTTTTCGTCACGTTCTGCATATAACATCACGCTCCAACGTACTATGATCAGCGAGCCGCTCAACATTGCTGGCCATAAGAACTACCCGAATGGTACTGCGCACGGATACGCTGCTTCTATTGGAGGGGAATATGGATCCTTCCATCATAACTTGATCGCGCATGCCGAGGGTCGGAGTTGGAGCATGGCAGGTGGTGTCGATTCAAACGCCTACTTCGCGGGCAAATTGGATTTGCGAAACAATGTCGTTTATAACTTCGGCGGCCGTGTAACAGATGGCGGCTGCCATCAAGGCCAGTTTGTCGGCAACTACTACAAGCCAGGCCCTGCTTCTTCGCTGACATACGCTTTCAAAGCACAATATGAGGACGGTCTACCAGGGACTCAGCAGTACTACTGTGCGGGGAACGCCATGCCCGGTGTCTTCGACCAAAACAGCACGCAATATGTTGACGATGGTACTGGCAAAAAGAGCAACGTTGCCTGTTGGGCCGACGTTACTATCGACAGTGTTAATTACCAGAAGTTTTTACCAACGCCATTCTTTGAAAGCCATGTTGAGACGCAGACTGCGACTGAAGCATACAAGCGCGTGCTCAGCGACAGTGGAGTATCCCAGCCCGTTCAAGATGACCACGATAAGCGAATTGTGCGTGAAACTCTCAACGGTACTGCTACGTACACTGGGAGTGTCGGCAAGAAGAAGGGAATCATCGACAACGAAAAAGACGTCGGAGGTCTAGAAAGCTTTCCTTCTGTTACCCGCAGCAGTAGCTGGGATGCCAACGGTGACGGGATTGCGGATTGGTGGGATGGATCGACAGGTGGCGAGGGATACACCGCAATTGAGGGCTACATTAACTTCATGGCTGAGCCGCACGCCTTTGTCGTACCTTCAGGGTCTGCAGCCCTTGACCTTGCACCTCTCGCTACCGGATTCACGAATCCTGTATTCACAGTTACGGGGGCGACGATTGGAACGATCGCGGTCTCGGGCTCGAAGGCAACATATACTGCCAAGACAGCCGGTATCGAACGGCTGACCGTTGCGATCAAGGACAGCGTTGGAAGCGCTTGGTCTAGACCGTACGGCATTGCAATCTTCGAAGGGGCCGATAGCGTCCAGTAACAGTCAGGATGCGCGTTGAGAGAGGGCTACTTTGGGACCATCACCTAGCCTTGATGAAGAATAAAGCTAGCCCAGATACCCATCACTACACTTTGAAGATATTCTACCCTCTCTTTCCGTTTCTTTCTGTCTATCCACGATCCCTAACCACTCGCAGCTCTCCATAAGCATCTCAGTGGCCATTTCCTGTTCCCTCTCATAGATTCCAAGACCTCTGTCGGTCCCTCATGCCACGTGGTTGAGGTGAAATCCCTTGTGTTCGACACTGACAGCATTGCTAAGTAGTTCTCCTTCCAAGGTGTGTTCCTTACGTAGGGCACACGGGAAACTTTCATGTTGAGATCAACTTGATCGATACCGTTGGCGAAAGCACGGAGGGCGGCCATGATCGCGCCAGGATGCGAACTTAGAATGCCAAATGCCCGGTCTGCTTTGTTTGAACCATGCCTTCTTATATACCACTTCCCCAGCGTTGTACGATTTACGATCTGGCAAAGCACTAGCAAAACCTGCGCATCTCTCACTCACCGATGGGCGGCAAAATTTAAAGGTGAAAGAGGCTGGGCCAATTGATGGGTAGGTACTGTTAGCGTTTGGCTGCTATTCGTGTAGTGAAACGCTACGGCAATGTCTTTCTGCGAAGTTCAGCGGCACAGATGTGTGGCGGCGTTTAATCTTTCAACGACCTCTATAGCTTGAACGATCATGCTCTGTCTAATCGCTCTTTCCCAACCCTCTCCTCATGTACACCATCATCGAAAACTTTTGCTCTCCATAGTCTTCATTCTTTTCAACTCCATACAAAGCAGCATCGCTTTCCCATGCGCCTTCTCATTCATCCCATCCTCGATCACAGCATCACACTTCCTTCCCCACAACACACTTTCCATCACCTCGATCCTAGCTCCAATTTCATATACGACCCACTTCCAAGATGCTCTTGCGAACCACAGCCGCCTATTCTTCCACAAAGGGCACTACGTTTCCCGCGAGAAGAACGGATCCCTAATCACTCCTCAGAACACGCACGACATGGAGACTGCATCAAACCTCTTCCGCGACATCATTAACCCACTCACTAAGTACTTGACAGCGGTATACGGATCAAAACCAGAGTACATCTCACACTACCTCATACCCGCATTCAACAGATCATCAATCCATGCTGCCCCCCGCGGCCTTCACGCAGAAAATACTGCCATCAACCACCCGACACGAATGGGAAACACAGCTCAAGCAAAGTGCCTCGCATACGGCCTTGACATCTGCTCGAACTGTGGCCGAACAGCAATAAGATGCGTAGACCCTGCATTAACCAATCTGATTCTGGTTCTCGAGTACGAGAAAAAATCCCTGTATGTTAGCTTGCTACAGACGGATGAGGAGTACTTGGTCTTTCCCAAGGTCGAAGAGGAAATGTCCAAGGACCTCGGGGAAAGCTCTCGAGTGGTTTTGGGTGATGCGATGTACAAAGAGAGCTTGCGCGAATATCTGCGCCCGTGGTTGGGCGCGGCGTTGGAGGTGGAGAGTTATGGGGAACGAGATGATGTTAGGGCAATTGTTCTTGCTGGCTGGGCATCGATTGATGGGTTTGAAGCAGTGAGCGAAGTAGCGGCTGAGGCTGTGAATAACGCTGTTGTGAAGGTATTCCATACAACCCAGCGACGGGAGTGGCGTACGGCGCGGCGGTTGTAGCACGAGAAGATGTGTTGATAAACGCACACGAATATGCATTCGCTAGGCGTGACGAGCTTTGAGAAGTGGAATTGATAATCAACGGTCAGTGACATCTGCATTGCAAATCGTATTTCATCAACAATGCAATATATTTAACTACTGGCTATTTACATCCAGAAAAGCAGCCAAATGACTTTGATACACCGAAACATCCGAGATGAGTAGAAGAAAGAGTCGACGGGAAGGGGTAAAGAAGGGTATTAAGTGATCGGACATCTGACTCAGCTATCAAAGACATGGTGCACAATTTTCCATCGTCTCATCATACAGCACTTTGGTCCTGCAGTTCAACGATCCGTACATATATTATCGTTTCGTTGCAACCCCGTCGAGCGGCGCACCCTCAGGACCTTGTGTCGCTCGCGCGCCAAGATTGACTGTGACTTTGCTCTGCAGCTCATACGATGAAATGTCGAACGGAAGTCTGTTCTGCTGAAGCGTAGCAGACGCAGGTCCTCCTTCAGCGGCGGGCGCAGGAGTAGCCGGCGAGCTAGAATTACCCGCACCTTCTACCGAGTTTGCGGCGACAGTGACAGCTGATCCGGCTGCGGAAGTTGTAGATGCGCCGACCAAACCAGCAGGCGTCAGTGAAGCCGAGTCGATAGGGGGGGGAGAAGAGGAGGCGGCAGCAGCTTGGGGTGCATTGGCAGGTGGTTCTCCACCGGCGACAACGGTAATGGGACCTTGCGAGGCGGAAGCCTGTGTCTGCAGTGTGGAGGGAGAGGGTGCTGATTCAGCATTGGCGGGCATGGAGGCAAGTTGGAAGGGCTGAGCTTGCGGAACAGCCATAGGGAACGATCCAGCTGGACACATACACGCACAGGTACATGCTCCTCCTTCAGCTGCTTGGGCGGCTGCGGTACCGTTCGATCCCTTTCCACTTCCACTTCCATCTCCTGCAATCACAGTCGCGGTAGCCCCGGCATTTTGCGTGGTAGTGGCTCCAACGAGGCCGTCCGGAGTGAGAGTCGCAGAGTTGACGGCAGCGCCGTTGGAAGATGAACTCGTCGATTGTGCCGCAGCGCCAACTCCTGTCCCATTGTTGGCGACGACAGTCACTGCAGCGGCAGCCCCGCCCCCTTGCGCGATGGTCTGATTGCCTGCTGATCCTGTGCCGGCGAGCACGATGACACCACTTGCGGCTTTGCTAGTCGTGCTGGCGGCAATGAGAGCATCGGGGGTTAGAGTTGCGGAGTTTACAGCGGCGGCATTAGAAGATGTCGTAGTTCCATTCGAGGCGGCTTGCGCTGCACCCTCCCCTCCCCCTCCAGCAAGAACTGTGACGGGACCAGAAGCTTTCGCGGCACCCTCTGCTCCTTCAGCGGAGGCACCCGACGTCTCCTTAGCAGTCTTATTCCCTGCCACAGCGGCTTCAGTAATTGTTCCGGGAGCAGATGTAGTCTTGTTTGCTTCAGCAGCAGTAGTTGGTTTTCCCCCTTTAGCGATTTCAGTAATGGTTCCCGGAGCGGAAGGGGTTGCTTTCCCCTCAGCGGCAGCGGTTGAGCCGAGAATCGAAAAGGACTAAAACACGTTAGCATCATCTCACAAATCTTCTGTCTAGAACGTACTGTAGCGTTCTGGCCTCCAGCAGCCTTGTTCGTCTCACCCGCAACTTTACTCTGACGGATAGTCTCTTTGATCTCGATAATTTCCACGCCATTGCCCTGGTTATTTCCTTCAGCTTGGCCACGGTTACCGCCTTTCTGGTTTCCATTCAAACTTTGAAGAATCGAGTCGGCAGAGTTGCTTTTCTCGCCGAGAAGTTGGTTGGCAATGCTTCCTGCGATGTCTCCCGGACTGCCACCCGTGCCAGGAACCTGGTTTTCACCTTGTCGCTGACCCTGGCTTTTCTGTCCTTGCGCTTGGCTCTGGCCTTGAGCAGAAAGGGAATTGAGAAGGTCGGATGCGTCGAGACCGGCATCGGCCCCATTTTGTTGCTGTGACTGCCCAGCGAGAAGTGCTCCTAGATCCACAGGTTGGCTCTGAGACTGTGACTGGCCATTCCCTTTCCCTTCACTAGGTGCGGAGACGGAGCTTGTAAGACTGTTGCCGCCTTTTTGACTTCCTGTCAAGCTGTTGATAAGGGAGTTGGCGTCGGTGCCTTGTGCACCCGCACCTGCTTCGGTTTGTTGGCCACCCGAAAGTCCATCTGCCCCCTGGGGTCCTTGCTGAGACTGGCTAGTTGCTTGCTCTTGTCCAGTTGCCGAGAGGGAGTTGCCGAGAGGGTTGCCTTGTTGGCCGTTGCCGATGCCGTTGAGGAGTGCGCTTACGTCGAGAGGCTGTCCCGCCCCTTGTTGTTCACCACCGAGCAATGCCGCTACATCAAGCCCTGAAGGGCCCTCGCCCTGGCCCTGAGATTGACTGTTCACGGTTCCTGCAGGCTGGCTGCTTGCTTGTCCTTGTCCTTCTCCTGCTCCTTGCCCGTTGAGTAGAGACGTGACATCAAGAGATGACCCGCCTTGGGCTTGACTTTGGCCTTGACCAACACCATTGAGAAGCGAATCGGTATCCAGGCTTTCGCTCTGGGCGACCTTCGTGGATAGACCACCACCAATGTTGCCCAAATCGCCAACAGCCGGGACATCTAGTCCCCCTCTCCTTTCATGCCGTGCCCGAGTAATTTCTTCTGCGACTCCGTATTGCAAGTTTTCCACCTTCTTTCCCATTATGTTCGGCCCAATCTTGATGTTGTTGAGGTTAATTCCGGGATCGGCGACGACCTAAGGCGTATTAGTATAGAGTGAATTAATTAAGGTGAGGTTCGCGCACAGTTGCGGCCAGCAATAGGGCAAGGCCCAACGACGACCGTATCTTCTTCATGTTGTAGGACGAGACGAGACAAAAATGTATTAGTACGTAAACAGCCCAGCTGGTATCATTTGAAAGAGTTAAATAGTGTCGCTGACATGTAGACTCATTCGGGAACTGCACAGCAGACTTCAGAAGAGGAGTGAGAAGAGAAGGAAAGAAGCAGGGGAGGCGACGAAGAAAGCGAGCCGAGAAGCGAAAGGGAACGAGAGAAGCCGAACTGGAAGCCAAACCATGCAGACGTGTGAGGAGAACTCAGGCACTTAACAGAGTTGTGTGCCGCGACAGACCCTGCTCAATCTGTTTCTCGCCATAATAATAATGTGATGGGTCTCAAGGCCTAGCCGCCGGGTATGAGCAGGGCTGACGGCCCATGTTACACGCTTGCAAACGCATTGTCAAGCGTGCGTGGCCGAGCAGTGGATTGCGAACGAGACGGCGTGATTCAGAGGCGATAGGCCTGCGGGTGGCGTCTTAGTGGATATTGGGTATCAAAGCAGTCTGGTGAGCCGCTGGGAGGTGAAGTCTGACACGCGAGATGCAGGAGCAAGAGCTCTTCCACACCGGCTGTGTTTCACGACACCAGACGAGACTCGTGAGCCGCTGGTTGCCCGGGCGTGGCTCCCTCTTCCTCCGAGGGATGCTGCGGCTGCCGACGACAAATACCGATACCATCTGATGAAATTCGATGTTGATGCGTACGTAGTGGGGGTGAAGGTGAGTTGGTGGGGTTGAAGCTGGGACGAGATGGCGACGGAGAATGCCATGACTTGGCATCGAACTCTGTGCGTCATCGATCGAGTGTCCTTCAAAGAACGACGCTTTTGTGCCAAATCTCGTCATCACAGCCAACAAATACAGCCGAATTCAACATTTATGGACGGATGTCGAGGCGCAGTAGCGAATCAATAGTAGCGAATGCGAACGTAGCGGAAGCACTGTGTATATAATGTGTTGAGGCGCCTTCATCCTCACAGACATCAGATAAACGACACAATGGCGGCCGTACACGTCCTGGACAATTACTACCTCGCGATAACGTTCATCATCACCGTCGCCTACCAGCTCTTCTTTTTTGCCATTGCGTTTTCCTTCAAGTTCGACAAGCTCACGGATTTTGCCGGCGGTACCAATTTTATCCTGCTTGCTATCCTCACGCTGTCACTCAGCGAAAACAGAGGCGATGCGAGGAACATTGTGGTTTCTGTGTTCATGATGGCGTGGGCGGCGCGATTGAGCGGGTTCCTGCTGTTCAGAATATTGAAGACCGGGAAAGACGACCGCTTTGATGACAAGCGTGATAAGTTCTGGTCATTCTTGGGTTTCTGGGTCTTGTAAGTGGTGCATGAAGGACATGGACGTCCAGCGCTGACAGTCTATAGCCAAATGATCTGGGTCTGGACGTGCTCATTGCCCGTCACTCTTCTCAACTCGCCAAACGTCACGCAATTTAGCCAGCCACGATTTAGCACTGCTTGTGATATTATGGGCATCATAATGTACTTCATCGGCCTGATCATGGAGAGCGTGTCCGACGTACAGAAATACCGCTTTCGAAGCGCTCACGGTGGGGATGGGGAGGTCTGTGATGTGGGTTTCTTCGCCTGGACGCGCCACCCAAACTACTTTGGCGAGATGCTTATCCAGTTTGGTGAGTAACCTCACAGATGTCAGGCATTCTCAATGCTAACATCTGTATCAGGCATCTTCACAATCGCCGTGGCGCCCGCAGCGAACAACTATGTCTCCGGTGGAGCCTACTCGGCCCTCTACGCTTCGATTCTAGGCTCGTTTCTGCTAACAACTCTACTCATGTTTGTGTCTGGTTTGACGTTGCAAGAGCGTCCAGGGGCCAAAAAACGGTACGAGAAGGGCATCAAGTGGCCCGAATATGAGCGGTATCTGCAACGGACAAGCATCCTCATTCCGTTTCCCCCGCAAGTATATGAGAAGATGCCCGTCATTCTGAAGAGGACCATCTTTTTGGAGTTTCCCATGTATGTGTTTGACCCGGCAAAGCATGCAGACGGCAGTAAGACTCAAGACACAACGGCCGAGGAGGGGAGGGTGAGGCCTAGTGACGAGCAGGGGCTGCGTCCATGAGAGAACTGTTGTTTGATATCCTAGGCTTCAATTCAATCCTTTTTTTACATTTTCAAGTGGTCCGACCATCTCAAACATCACGCACGGCTTGCCTTGGCACGAGCCGGTTCGAGCTGCTCATCGGAGATAGCGGTGTTAAGGCCCCATGACGTCTTAATCTCGCGGCCACGCCTTGTTATCCAGTCTCACACCTCATCCGCATCCTCACCCACCCACCTCCATCGCCAGACTTGGCTCAGTTGATCCTGCCGACCTCGCTCGCCTTTGTAGTGACGAGTTGCGTCGGCACACCCCTTTCTTAGTTTTAGAAGTATGTTTTCAAACAATGGAGCCAAGTCGAGACACACATTGACAGATAAGAGTTGCAGCCCCCTTGCGATTGCAATCCACCACCATGTTCCCTACACCCTCAGCCCTAAATCAAGCCTTTGCAGGCTGCTCGCCCTTCCCGTCCCGTCGTGCTGCCTCTCCCGAAGTTCCCGCGAAACGCATCTCTAAATGGACCGCCCGGCACGAGCTCTACCCTGTCTGGAGCGTCGTCGAGGATGCTAAAAACAAAACCACCAAGTTGAGTGATGCTGCTACCGCTGAATTCGAAAAGGTTAGCGGCAAGGCGCAGGCAAAGGCTGGGCAGATTGAGCTGTACTCGGCCAAATACTATGCCGCGTGCACTGTGGGTGGAATCATGGCCTGTGGATTGACACATACCGCCGTGACGCCCCTAGATCTTGTAAAGTGCCGACGACAGGTGGACTCGAAGATGTACACCGGCAACTTTCAGGCCTGGGGGAAGATATTCCGCGCTGAAGGCTTCCGAGGAGTCTTCACAGGCTGGGGTCCCACGTTTTGGGGTTATAGTATCCAGGGTGGGCTAAAGTATGGCGGATACGAGTTCTTCAAGAAGTTCTACGGAGATCTCGTTGGCGAAGAGAACTTCCACAAGTACAAGACGGCCATTTACCTTGCAGGAAGTGCCTCCGCAGAGTTCATTGCTGATGTCGGTCTCTGCCCGTTCGAAGCAGTGAAAGTGAGAATGCAGACGACAAGCAAGTACCCAATTGTAAAGCGACAGATTTGGTTCTGCTAACCGTTCGGCTACAGTCCCTCCGTTCGCCAAAACAACACTCGGTGGTATTTCAACTGTCACCGGCAAGGAAGGGTTTGGCGGGTAAGCTATAGCCACAACAGCTCAGTTTCAACAGTGCAGCGTGCTGACAGATCAGTCTGTACAAGGGTCTCTATCCGCTTTGGGGACGACAGATTCCTTATACCATGATGAAGGTGAGTTACATCGCTTGTGCAAAGTGTTACAGCGATTTCTTAGACCACACTGTGAACAGCGTTGCGGCACTTTTGACGCTTGACTGTGCATTTCTTGAAGGACACCGTTAACATCCCGTAGTTTGCATCCTTTGAGACCATCGTGGAGGCCATCTACAACTATCTTCCAGGCACCAAGAGCGACTATGGCAAGGGTGCTCAAACCGCTGTTTCCTTCACGGGTGGCTACATGGCCGGTATCCTCTGTGCTATTGTTAGCCATCCTGCCGACGTTATGGTTTCGAAGTTGAACGCCAATCGCCAGCCTGGTGAGGCTTTCGGAGCCGCGACAGGCCGTATTTACAAGGAAATTGGATTCCGTGGCCTCTGGAACGGCTTGCCCGTTCGTATCGTGATGATCGGTACACTGACAGGTCTTCAGTGGATGATGTACGTTCCCCTATCAGAGAGACCGATATTTACTAACCACTACGCAGCTACGACTATTTCAAGATCTTCATGGGCCTCCCAACGACTGGTGGCGCCCCTCCGCCACAGGATGACAAGTAAAGTACAGGGCACTGTGGAGGATGGTCAGGAACAGCTATTCGTCAAGTCTGGATACGCTTCCCACAGTTTCCAGAACTACAAGCGTCCTCAAACTTCTCTTGTACTGCACGGCCGACATGAAGATTGGGAATGCTTTGGAAATTATCTGTATCAATGGTTGGATACATGATGACTCTGGATATATTTCTTTCCTTCTTACTGCTAACAAACAATGTAGTCTATGGCCCTAGAGTTACTTTAAGTACCACTGATGCCTGGTGTTCTCCAAACATTGAACAGAATTTGAAATCATGATCTACTGCTCTCAAAGAACAATACCTGAACAGCGTTCCAAAATATCCACACTTCTCGTCTAAGCCTGTCATGAGAAACGCCTTCGTGACAGACCTCACAAATTCTCATCGCGTACTGGCAATCAGTCTCTCGCGGTCGCCCAGCTTCGCCTAGCGCAGACGCCACACAAGTGCCATACACTAACGAATCACAATCCCGTCTCTTATCAGGTCTCAACTTCTCATAACTTGTACATTTTACGCAACTATCCCACGCCTACAACGAAGCGCCATAGTTTCCAAGTTTCACCCATGATGTAACAACGAAAACCCTTGGTCAAGCCGCCCATCAGTCGCCGAACCTCGGAAACACGGCCAGGAGTTCGGTCGGCTATCAGATGATTGAGTTGATTGAGTGGGTGGGGTGGTCGTTCCGGTGCTCTTCCGATGTCAGGCAGAGGCACCCTCATCCCGCGCCAATCGCTGTTATAGACATTGCGTCATATGGTGGCTTGCTGCCATGGCAATGAAGGAGTAAATATAATACGGTCTCTGGCTCTGCGGTCACCCTCCACCCTTTTTTCGTACTTCGACTGCGCATCTCCATCCTTGATCCTGAACACATAGCGACATTACTTTTTCTGAAAGAGTTGCGGCGATAACAAAGTGACAAGATAGAATGTCCAACGCACCAATCCACTCGACCGGTAGAGGAGGTCAGTAGCCTGGAAGAAATGCAACGAATACACCCGCTTACTGATGATGGCGCAGGCGCGGGTAATATTGGCCCTGACTCCACGGTGTAAATACCTCCTCAGAATTCCCCCGCAATAGATAGTTCTTTTTATCGAACTTCAACGTACGTGGTAGCAGCGACTGACTGTCCGACAGTTATAGCGATGGCTCCATCGTCCGCGAGGGCATCCAAGGCGAAAGCGAGGGCGATTACTCGACCGGCGTATGCAGCCCTCACCTTCAACGATGCCTCACTTCTAACTCTCTCCACAGCGCGGCGGCGCAGGCAACATAGCCAAATCACCCCAGGTCCGGCCTTCAGACCACAACCCCCGTCATTCGCAAGACTATATCCCCGAGCAGAATCTACGCCAGGGACAGGAAAACTTCCACACTGGTGTACGTCATGTCACTTCGTATGCGAAAGGAGAAGAAGCTGATCCGAACGTAGCGCGGTGGAGAAGGAAACGTTCACAAAGAAAAGTATGGAGGACATAGTCATTCATCTGAGAGGAAAGGGCTCGGCGAAAAGGTGAAACATGCACTTCACTTGGACAAGGATAAGAAGCATGAACCTTCTCCTCTTGCGCAGGAGCGTAAGGAGTAAGGTAAGCTTTTGGTTTGAACATTTCAGATAGATACCCTGGTAGAGAGTGGTAATGATGGGAGGGTTTCGCATGGTCGTAATAGTGATACTTTTGAGTCCGATAATTCGGACATGAACTTTACTTTCCCCATAAACCATCTAGGCTTGACTTGGAGGCCTCCGTCGTAGCTCTTATGATGTTTTTCTTTGGAACGAACATCAAAACGAGGAATGCAAGCAATTCGTTCTAACGCAAACTCCTCAAGAAGACTTGAGTGATAAGAGCATGCTAGCCTGCGTCTTTTAAAGGTAGTTTTCAAAGTAAATTGCTGGGCTTCTTTAGTACGGCAAGGTAATTTACACATACAGTTTATAGTATTGCGTAGAAAATGCAGTCGTCATCAAGGACAAAGTAGAGATCGACGGGAACCAACCACCGGAAGTCAATATGGATATATAAATAAGCAATCAACTATCTACAAGCCAGAACTACATACATAAGTATAAGCATCACAACTTCGCCGCCTCCATTCTCCATATCACAGCTCCTTACCCTCAATTACACATCTAAGTCGTCTTCTTTCCTGATTATGGCTTGGAAGTTGCCCTTGGTTTCTTGGACTTGGATTTATTTGCCTTGGAAGTCGTAGCAGCCTTGGAAGTCGTAGCAGCCTTGGAAGTCGTAGCAGCCTTGGAAGTCGTAGCAGCCTTGGAAGTTGCAGTAGCCGATGGGTTCGATGTTGTCGCTGGCTTAGAGCTTGTCGCAGATCCCGATGCACTTGGAGACGTCGAGCTTGTCGTAGACCTTGACGGACTTGGGGACGCCTTGACAGGACAAGAAGCGGCAGTGCCCCTCGCATCAAGTTCATCGCGCTTCTGCTTGGTGTTCGATCCCGCGTACGCACCTGTCTTCCAATTCACCCGCGGATATTTGGCGGTCATTGTCTCTGCATCGGCTTTGGGGAAGCACTTTCCGCAGACTTTCATCTTGTCGAGCATGGAAAATGGCACAGCCATCTGAAGGTACGAGTCCAGAGAGGAGAATCGTAGTGTGGATGCCGGAGTAAACTTTTCGCCCGAGATAAAGAGGATGTAGGCGTCGACATTGTTATCGGTGAAGCGAGTGCACTGCTTCAACTTTTCATTCTCGGGGAACCAGACTTTGTTGGCGGCTTTGAGTTGAGTGGTATCCGCGTAGGCGACACACCAGCTGGGTAAAGTTAGTTTGTTCGAAAAGATATTCTTGTTTGCTGGAAAGGAGGCGTAAGGTAACGTACTGAACTCCTGTACCACCACCAGGGTAGTCGCCGAAGCCATCGCTGAAGTAAACAGAGTTTCCGCCAAGATCGATGCCGTTAGGTGGATCCTTGGGGAACGCCTTCTTTCCATTAACCTTGTCGGCTAGGGCCTAGAAGACCATATTAGTCAACAATTTCCTACAAGTCACGCTCGGGTTGATCCTGAAGAAAGCGAAGTTGTGACAACATGGTTGTGGATCATCCTTCAGGTAGTGTCTTACCTTCGTTGAAACGGTGCGGTATCCAATGACTTCTCCGGGGCATTCATAGTCTACAGCGCTAGACTGGGTATTCCCACGTGCTTGAAGACTGTAGTCAACAGGAGTGGCCGCTACAAGGCTCAGTGCGGCAAGAGCAGCAAATATCGAGCTCGAATACATCTTGATATCTTTTGGATGAACAGCGAAGGTGGAAAAAACAATAATTGAACTTGGAGTTGGAGCAAAACAGACTGGTGTGATGGGGGGAAAAAGAGCGTTGAAGAAGGAGTGGATGCACTTGGTAAAGACTGCGAAGAAAGAATGAGATAGAAGGAATATATTCTATGGTTATATCTGGTCTATATTTATATGTACATATTTTCATGTGCCTGAAATACCGTCGGCCTTGCCTCCTTATGTGTAACCCTTACTCAGTTTGTAATTTCTTCCTACCTCATTCATGCTATTTCTGTTCGGACATGTTTCTACGCCTCTTGGGGCTTGGACCTTTTCTACTCAGCTTTCATTGACCTGGCGGCCTACCTAGGTACTACAGCAAGAATTAACACTGACCACATATGGACCGTTTAACATGATTGACTGAAAATATATAGCTTAGGTGCATGTCAGACCAAGGTAGTATGCCGTAACGGATAATACTATGGCGTGTGACTGGAAGTCAGGTAAGACGAGCCGCAGGGCGGCGCAGGCCCTGCTTACTACCATGGTACCCTAGGTAATGCGGCCCTATGATCAGCACTTAATAAGCCCCCATACAATTCCCGGTACCAGGTATTTCAAAGCGCAAACCGCCAACTTGCTTACATGTTACACCACGTTGGTTTAAGGTTGAGACCGGCTGTTTGAAAGCGGTGCTTCAGACTAATTTGCAGTCTCCTTAGAGTATTGTTTTGCGAGGCAATCTTTGCGTAGGCTTGGACCCTTTTGCGCATCAATCTTTGTATCCACTTGCGCATTCTATGCCAGACCCTCAAAGCACCTCTCAGCAGCCCGTCATTGAAGCCATGGCTACAAACACAAACGAGGAAGAGCAGGTGCTTACCCTCCTCTGTGGGGACGCAGACCCATGGACCTGGGGCGATGCCAATCAATGCTCGCTCTCGTTCGAAAGAAACGGCACAGGAGCAGTAGGTCCACCTCCCACAATGTATCAGGACCCAAAACAAAGTTAACGCACCTCAGATTCTCTGCGGGGAAAATCAACGCGTGTGGATTGCTGTTGAATTCAACTGGTCGTTCAACAATCAAGCAAGGCCAGTCATGGCGAACAGCGACACCTGGAAATTCACCATCCAGATGACGCTCACCACCCGCCTGAACCCAATCTACCACACCCGAAATCCTTGGCTCACAGGAGAAGCGCTCCAAGACCACCTGCGGAACCCTCCACCTCCGAGCAAAGCTCCCTTTCCCTGGGCGCCACTGCACAGCGCCGCCTTCCGCCCTAAGCAATACACCCTCATGCTCTCGCGCGGCCGTTTCATCGAGCCCTTTCACTGCTTTGTCAAGCAGCCCTTCCCCATTTTCCAGCCGTACCGCTATGCGCCCAACCGCTACGCGTGCCGGCTTGCATTTGATGACTCGTCGCCGTACCCACCGCGAGAGGAGTGGGTGGAGACGAGTGGTCTGAAGTTAAGCTTGGACTACCATCACTTCTGGGAGAGGAGGGAGTTTGTGCGGGAGGCAATCGCAAAAAAGGACGAGACGTGGGCGGAGACGCTAGATTTGGGGTGGTGGTTGAGTCCGACCAGTGGAGACGGGCATATTAGGAATAAGTGATGGGCGTGATTTGAGGGCAGAGAGGATGTGTCAATGTGACAAGCGAACACAAATTCAGCTCAGAGTGTAGTGGGCTCTTGTAGATGTTGGTCGAATTCCAGTCTCTTCCTATTGTTTTGGACAGCTTCCAGACTGTCATTTGAAGATGTTGAGTATTGTGATCATTGCCAATTGGGTTTAGTGCGGGGTTGAGGGGTGAATGAAGCTGGACGTGGGGCAATCGCGAGGTGCCGCCCATCACGTCATCCCGCTCAGAAAATCTGGAGGTTCGTAAAATCTGAACAACGCCAAAGCCTCTCAAGATGGCCACCAAAGCGGCAGATTCAGATGCCCTCGTGCGCTCCGACGACCCACATCACCCCGCGAATCATATCTGCACCTTGTGCGCGAAGTTCTACAACCTAGGCTGGGTACGTTCGCCCTGCCCTCAGCCCGAATGAGTGAAACCGTAAACCGTATTGGCGATGAAGGGAAAATGCTTCAGGAAAGCGAAGCTGGCTAGAAGCTGTTTGGAATTGAGGACTGACTTCAAGCGATTGGACTAGGTCACAGGCACAGGTGGTGGAACCAGCATTCGCCATGAAGACAAGATATACATTGCGCCTAGCGGAGTACAGAAGGAGCTGATGAAGCCTACGGACATGTTTGTCATGGACTACAACAGCAAAGAGTATATACGGCGGCCTGAGGTACCTCACTCCCCTGGCCCTAGCTTGTCAATCCCTCTTTTACTCACCAATGTGTCCTAGGTTCACAAACCCTCCGCCTGCACCCCGCTTTTCCTCGCAGCCTTCACGCGCGGCGCTGGCTGTTGCATACATACGCACTCGCAATGGGCTGTCCTCGTTACACTCCTCGTCGAACGCGATTTTGGAAAGGAGGTGTGTTTTGAGATTGAGGAGATTGAGCAGATAAAAGGAATACCTAGGGGAAGGGGGAAGCAGGGGAACTTGGGGTACTTTGAGAGGTTGAGGATTCCGATTATTGAGAACACGGCTCAGTGAGTGCATACCTGCTCGAGGTGGATATGGCCACAAATGGGGAGGGAAGAGCTGACGTGATGCAGTGAGGAGGATCTGACGTCGAGTCTCGAGGAAGCGATGGAGAAGTACCCAGATACGTACGCGGTATTGGTTCGAAGGCACGGCATGTGAGTATTTTATATCTCCCAGAGGGTTGCTTCGATTTGACATGGATAGTTATGTGTGGGGTGACAACGTTCATAAGGCGAAGACGCAGTGCGAGAGTATCGACTACATTCTGCAACTTGCGGTCGAGATGAAGAAACTTGGAATACCGTGGACGAAATGAGGAGAATAAATTACAGCATTGGCTTGTGATTGGGCAGAAACCCAAGATTTACTGAGATTTCCTTGTCGATCAGAGGAATATTTTAGATAGATGATACCAGGTGGTTGCAGCAAGACATGAGGAATGAAGGGCTGGAAGGAGAGCATGGATTGAGCAGGCCCACTTTACCCTACTACCGCTCTCTCCCACCATTCTATCAGAACGTATATAGTATAGTGAGACCTATGAATCCTTGAAATCTCATCAGGTACTTATGCAGGCCCACTCAGATTCCAAATCCGTTCTCGCAGCTCGCCTAGCTCCGCACCCCTGCACGCCCTGCATATGAGTGCATTTTATCACAATCGTCAACTTCAAAGTGATATCTATTCGTACGACACCTTGAGATATTCTCCACATATCATATTTATTAGGTAATCCGTGCTGACTTGTGGTCTTTTGTAAGCTTGATTTATGTTGCACACCGCTACAGTGCATCAGGTATCCATAACCTAGCAAGTAGCGTTTGGTAATACGAATAGATCGGTAAGTTACTTGAGCGAGTACTGAACGGGTAGGAAGTAGGCATGTACGATATGTAACATAAGTACCTTCCCGAGGTAGCATTGAGTTGACCGAATCGACTTTATCGACTCTGCACTCTCGGACATTGAAAACTCGCCCCACCCAACTTCCCATTCCACTTTCATCTCATTCACCCCATCATGGCGACTTCGAACCCCAAGCCCTGGTCCGACAAAACAAAAGACGACCTAAACACCTACATCTCATCCTTTACCTCAGGCGACAAGCCCAAGCTCCCTGGCGCAATCGTCCACATCGTCGACGCGAAAAACAATGTCCTCTTCTCGCACGCCTCGGGCGGCGGCTCGCAAACACTTTCCACCGACACGCTCTTCGTCATCCTCTCCGTCACCAAGATCATCGGCGCGATTGCGTTCATGCAGCTTGTGGACCGGGGTGTCGTTTCCCTGGACGACGCGGAAGTTATCAAGAAACTTGTCCCCGAACTCGCTTCTAAGAAGGTGCTGACTGGTTCGAGGGTTAAAGAGGATGGGAGTGGGGAGACGGAATGGGTGTTTGAGGATATGAAGACGGATATCACGCCCCGGATGCTGATGAGCCATTGCTGGGGCGGCGGGCATTCGTTTTTTAATAAGTTCCTGTATTCGTATCTAATGAGGGATGGCCTGTGGGCTAATGCAAACGAGTCGAATGATTGATATACTTGTCTCCTTGATTCGCCGTTGGTGTCCCAGCCGGGCACCAAGACGGAGTACTCTGCGGGCTTGAACTGGCTGGCGGTACTGCACGAGCGACTGACGAAGAAGTCGCTGGCGGAGTATCTACAGGAGAATGTGTTTGAGAAAATGGGTGTCGAGGGAACGGGGTATGAAGGGCAATCTGGAGGGAGCGTGGCGGCGAAGAAGGAAGGAAGGAAGGAAGGAAGGTTCTGGGGACAAAGTTTGAAGCATAGGGATGACGGGGGAGTGATTGTGCCGGTTGATCCGGTGCAGACGTTGTTGGATACGAAGGAGAGAAAGGAAGCTCTTCCGGCGACCCCTCATCACGTCTTCCCCTTGGACAAAGGCCTGGTGTCCAATGTCGCTGACCTAGCGCACATCTTTTCCATCCTCACACCGCAGAATGGGGGCATCGATCCCATCACCGGCACCCGGATCCTCAGCGCTGAAGCAGCCAGGGAAATCCGCTCTGCACAGTTGCCTGAAAAAATCAGGAATCATTCTAGGAACGTCCGGTCAACGACCATGCCGGACTTGGCGTTGCCAAAGGATTTGCAGGCTGCGCATTTAGATCCCGAAGGGAGCTATGGGTTGGCATGCGCGGTGCAGGGCGCCGATAGAGTGTTGGAAAGTGGGAAGAGGGGTCGAAGTAAGGGGACTGCCTATTGGTATGGGGCTATCAATTTGGATTATTGGATCGATGGGGAGAAGGGAATTGTGGTGTTGTTGCAGGGCAACTTTATGCCGTGGAATGACGAGGATTGGGTCGAGATGGTCAGTGGAGTAGAAGAGAGGATCTATGCTGCACTGGATTAATTTATTACCATTGTAGGGTGGGCAAGTGTAGATGTCCAGACGTCCACGGGTAGTTAGGTACATGTATCGCGCTTCAGAGACTGGCTGCTCGTGAGCTCAAGTGGTCGCCAACCCACCGCTCTCCTGTTCGGCTTCCAGTCGTGCCTTCTTATTCCGCTTCATCTGCCGTTTTGAAATCTTCTCCTCTCCCGACTGGCTGACCGGCGCGCCTTCCAAGCTCTCCCGCGCCTTCCTCTTTTGGTCTTTTGCAGGTTGCCTCTCTTTCATCTGGTTCTGGTTCGCTCCTTCTGCAGCCGGAGGCTTCTCGCCGCCGTAGACAACGTCCACGATGCCCTTGAAGCTTTGCCGTTTGAGACGGGCAAACTCAACCACACTGCGAGCTTCTTTGGTGAGGCCGTCCTTGCCGCGTTCGGTCCCAAGGCCCCAAACTGATGCGAGGTTGATGATGTCGCTTGGTGCACGCACCGCTAGGACGTTTTTGGCTTCCGAGCTAAGAATCAATCCGCGCCCTCTCGTCACGCGGATTAGTTGGGTGGCATTGTTGATTACATTTCTCTTTGCAATTGCGTCTCCCAAGATTGCCTGGCCGTAGCAGAGTTCGATCTTGATGCCCCTTGAAATGGCAGTACCGAGCATGGGGAACTTGAAGTGCTTCTCAAACTTCCGGGTCAGGTCGATGGAAATGATGTCGATGTCGAGAGATTGGCATGCTGACTGCAGCGTCTTTTCGTCTGTGGGACGGGCAGCAATCAGGTCATAGTTTTGCTGCAGCTGAGGGATCCGGAAGTTGGAAGCAGAATCGGTGAGGAAGATGTTGCAGCGGCGCAGGATGCGCAGACGTGCTGGCGTGGGGAACGGAAGTGGATTTGGAATAGAGGGAGCCTGTGGTGGTCAGCGAGGTCATGAGATGATTCCAGATGGAATATTGGACTCACCAGGTCAGACGGCAGTCGCCCAGTGTAGGTGTGGGTGAGGGCAATCACGTCGTATCCTACTGGACTGGGTGAGCACTGGACCGCGTGCAACAGCGAGGGCGGAATGCGTCCCCACGAAGCAAGAGAGGGAATTCAAACCTACATTCGTCGAGAAAAGCCACTGTGCGCTGCAGCTCCTTGACTTCCTTCTGCCACGGCACATTCAGATCGTGGAACATGGCGAAGAGCAGTGAAGACAAAGTGGTGCGGAACAGACTAGGTGAGTCGATACGCAACCAGACTGCGCACGCCCAGCTCTCGTGTTGTTGAGAAGAAAAGACAGAGAAGAGACACACGAAGACTACGGTACAATCCTGCGTCAAGTTCTGTCCGAGTTTTCACAGCGAGCTTGACGTGTCTCTGGCTCCGGTCTCTGTCTTCTTCTCTTCAACAGCGCGAGGGCCAAGCTCCAAGATCTGCTATATATACGGGGATATGCACCATTATGCACAGTCACGTGCAGCCCAACGGCCCGCGCTCACACACAAGCAGCGACAAGCAAGCTGGGACGTGCAAATCCTCGCAAGCATCAAAGCTCGACCGCTGCCCCTCCGTCTGCAGTTTTCTCCCCGCCGCCGTCGCAGCACTCGACGGGCGAAAGCACCTTCTTTGGGCGTCTCACCGGCATCAGGAACAGGAACAAGGCAGCCGCTGTCGGTGTTCTTGCTGCCCTTACCGTCGCCATCGTCGCCTATCTTGCCGTCGCCCTCCACTCCCCGCCATTCTCCCCATCCTCACATCCCGACACACACAGTGAACATATATATATCGCACCCTCGCCCGCCGCCGACCCCGCCATCTCCGAAGCCGCCCTCGCTCGTAAAGACAACAACATGGCGCTCAACAGCGGCAGCGGAGCCAGCGTCGCCCGCGTCTATGCCGACGTCAACTCCAACATGCCCCGCGCCTACTGGGACTACGACAGCGTCAACATCTCGTGGGGCGTGCTGGAGAACTACGAAGTTGTGCGCAAGATCGGCCGCGGCAAGTACTCGGAGGTGTTTGAGGGCATCAACGTCGTCAACTACCAGAAGTGCGTCATCAAAGTGCTCAAGCCTGTTAAGAAGAAGAAGATAAAGCGCGAGATCAAGATCCTGCAGAATCTGTCTGGTGGGCCCAACATCGTGTCGCTGCTCGATGTGGTGCGCGACAACCAGGTTAGTGACGGCTCCGACTGGCTTGGAGATTGGGTACCATGCCCCTCTTGTCCTGCGTGCTTTGTGCTGATATGAGGTGACCGCAGAGCAAGACGCCGTCGCTAATATTTGAGTACGTCAACAACACCGACTTTCGGAGCCTCTACCCCAAATTCACCGACTACGACGTGCGCTACTACATCTTTGAGCTGCTCAAGGCGCTCGACTACTGTCATAGCAAGGGCATCATGCACAGGGATGTGAAGCCGCACAACGTCATGATTGATCACGAGAAGCGCAAGGTACATGTTCCATTTCTTGAACAGGAACAACTGCTGACGGCTGTAGCTGCGACTGATCGATTGGGGTCTGGCCGAGTTCTACCACTCCGGCACCGAGTACAACGTGCGCGTGGCATCGCGCTACTTCAAGGGACCAGAGCTGCTCGTCGACTTCCAGGAATACGACTACTCACTCGACATGTGGTCGCTCGGCGCCATGTTCGCATCCATGATATTCCGCCGCGAGCCATTCTTCCACGGCAATAGTAATTCCGATCAACTCGTCAAGATTGCCAAAGTGCTTGGAACCGAGGATCTCTTTGACTATCTCGACAAATACGACATCGAGCTGGATGCACAGTATGACGATATTCTGTCAAGATATCCGAAGAAAGCTTGGCACTCGTTCATCAATGCCGACAACCAGCGCTTCGTTAGCAACGACGCCATAGACTTCCTAGACAAGCTACTGCGATATGACCATCAAGTAGGGGCCTTTGTTTTTTTCGCTCAAATGGCACAGGCTGACATTTGCAGGAACGACTCACAGCGAAGGAGGCTCAGGCCCACCCCTACTTTGCCCCCGTTCGCCAGGCTGCCGCGCAAAACAACAACGCGGGCACGTCCCATTCATGATAGATACCCATCTAAGTAGCTTAGCTAATATGAGCTCAAGAGCATGTTGAACCACCGGTCCAAGAACAGGACGATGCACAGGTCGATGGCTCCAATGAAGGACCAACTGTACACTTAAAAAGTGGTCGAATTCTATACAGTTTAATTGAAGCATCCCGAAGAGACGAGCAAATGAAGCGGGAGGCAGCAGGGTATTAGGAAAAGGAGGCTCGAGCATTATTGTTGGCCAGCATGATTCACATTCTATACACTTGCCCGGCTTCGGCGCACACCACTCTGCATTTTGTTTCTACGCTTGGATTCTCAGGACGCCTATCGCGACCCTCTAAGGTTAATCCGCATTTCGAGGCGTTTGGGTATTGAGCAGACGGGGGCTTGAAACCGTTACTTCAATGCATCTAGTTCAAGACGTGCCCTTTTCATCCCTTCTATTCCCTATTCCAGTGATGATCCCTTGCTGAATGGTGGTTGACTTGTTGGGCGTCTCAATTGCAGACGAGATTAACAGAAAGTCACACGACACTTCAAGGCGCGAGGGTCAACCTTGGGTTGAATCTTCAGTATAGCCTCCATAGAGACCAACATGCCGCTGAGATATACCGTAGTTTGCACCCAGTGATCGTTGACGCACGTTCCTGGCCTTAGGTCATCGTCGCGCTAAGCTTTCACGTGGAGCTGTGACTCCTCCGTCCGTACATAAAAAATACCCCGCCGACCTGCCCATGCCCCGCCTCACATCCCTTTTCCCTTCCGGACGCGTCTTCTCTGCACTACACCTTCGCATCCACCCACACACTTCGCGCATTCACCCTGCGCTGCGAAGAAGATACACAGCACCCACAATGGCGCTCAATGCGTCAAGTCACAACGTCGCCGGCGAGCAGACATCGCCCAACACGACCGCCCCGCCCGCCGTCAGCGAAGACAGCAAGAAGGACATAATGGCACACGCAGACGGGGAGGCCACTGGCCAGTCGGCGCCCAGCGCCGGTACCAAAGAGAAGAAGGAAAAGAGCGCCAAAGAGCTTGAGAAGGAGCGCAAGAAGGCAGAAAAGGATGCGAAATTCCAGGCAAAGAAGGCCGCACAAGCTGCTGCGAGTGGCCCTGCGCCAGGCAAAGAAAAGAAGAAAAAGGCTGAGAAGGAAGTCTTGCCCGAATACGTTGAAGAGACTCCCAAAGGGCAGAAGAAGATCCTCAAGAGCCTCGACGACAAGGAACGTTCTGCATACAATCCCAAGATCGTCGAGAGCGCTTGGTATGACTGGTGGGAGAAGGAGGGCTTTTTCAAGCCGGAATATACAACACCGCAGTTCAAGGACGGAAAAGTCAATGAGAAGGGTGCTTTCGTAATCCCTATTCCGCCGCCGAACGTCACGGGGAAGCTGCACTGCGGACATGCGCTCGCGACTGCGCTGCAGGATCTCCTAATTCGGTGGCATAGGATGCGAGGTTACACAACGTTATATCTGCCAGGTTGCGACCACGCGGGTATCTCGACGCAGAGCGTCGTCGAGAACATGCTGTGGCGGCGAGAGAAAAAGGCAAGCGTAATGTCCCCGAATTGCTAGTACACAGCTAACACATCCAGACACGACACGATCTCGGACGCCCTGCTTTCCTCGAGCGCACGATGCAATGGAAGGACGAATATCACGAGTCTCTTACAGCCGTCCTGAAGCGCCTGGGTGGCAGCTTTGACTGGACTAGGGAAGCTTTCACTATGGACAAGAACCTCTCCGCTGCTGTCACAGAGACCTTCGTCCGCATGCATGAAGACGGTCTCATCTACCGGTCAAATCGTCTCGTAAATTGGTGCACACAATTGAACACTGCTTTGTCAAATCTGGAAGTCAACAACAAGGAGCTGACAGGCAGAACCTTATTGGACGTTCCTGGATACGAGAGGAAGGTTGAGTTTGGCGTGCTTACACATTTCAAGTACCCCATCGAAGGTACTGACGAGCATATTGAGGTCGCCACCACACGTCCGGAGACATTGCTAGGCGATACTGGTGTTGCTGTACACCCCGACGATGAGCGATACAAGCACCTCATCGGGAAGAAGGCCTTCCATCCGATTGTCAATCGCCTCATGCCCATTATTGCTGATGAGTACGTCGATAAGGACTTTGGTACTGGCGCTGTGAAGCTCACACCCGCTCACGACCCCAACGATTTCAACCTTGGCAAGAAGCACAACCTTGAGTTTATTAACGTCCTTACCGATGACGGTAAGATGAACAAAAACGCTGGAGAGTTCGAAGGCCAGAAGCGCTTCGACGTCCGATACAGCGTTGTTGCGAAGCTTAAGGAGCTAGGTCTCTTCGTTAAGACGGAAGATAACCCTATGAAGGTGCCCCTTTGCTTAAAGTCAAAGGATATCATCGAGCCCATTATGAAGCCGCAATGGTGGATGAAGATGGAGGGGTTGGGTAAGAGAGCCCTTGAGGTCGTTGAGAACGGCGAGATTAAAATTCTTCCGGAGACGCAGGAGCGGGTCTATAAACACTGGATGAGCAATATCAACGACTGGTGTTTGTCAAGACAGCTTTGGTGGGGGCATCAGATACCCGCCTACTTCATCAAGTTGGACGGGGAATCGGGTGATACCCCAGAAGAGGAGCTCTGGGTTACAGGTCGCACAGAAGAGGAAGCCCAGAAGAAAGCCGAGGCGAAGTTCCCGGGGAAGACATTCAGTCTTGTGAGTAATCCGGAGTCTTTCTTACAGTGGCCCAAGCGGACTAACAATGCACAGGAGCGTGACGAGGACGTCCTCGACACCTGGTTTTCCTCAGGCCTGTGGCCTTTCTCGACACTAGGCTGGCCAAATGATACACTGGATTTGCGAACACTCTTCCCTACATCCGTACTCGAAACCGGATGGGACATCTTGTTCTTCTGGGTTGCTCGGTGAGTCCTCCACTGCTCCTAAAAATGACAGATACTAACTACGCATAGTATGATTTTGTTCTCTTTGCACTTGACCGGCAAAATCCCTTTCAAAGAAGTTTATTGTCATTCACTTATCCGGGACAGTGAGGGACGGAAAATGAGCAAATCGCTCGGGAATGTCATCGATCCGATTGACATCATGCAGGGCATCACGCTCAAAGAGCTGAACGACAAGCTGAAGATCGGGAACCTCGACCCCAAGGAACTAAAGAGGGCGGAGCAATATCAGAAGACATCGTTCCCCCAGGGGATTCCCGAGTGCGGTGAGTAACTCCCAAATATAAAGTGCGCGGATCTGGATGGGATTTGCTGACTATGTATCCGCTTTAGGTGCCGATGCGCTTCGTATGTCCTTGGTTGGCTATACGACTGGAGGTGGTGATATCGCATTCGACGTTAATACCATTCACGGCTATAGGAGATTCTGTAACAAGGTCTATCAGGCCACCAAGTTCTCGCTCGGCCGTCTGGGACAGTTCACTCCCCGCGCTACCGTCATAAAAACCGGCAAGGAGTCCCTTCCCGAGAGATGGATCTTGCATAAGCTCTCCACCGCGTCGAAAAAAATCAACGACCATCTTGAAAAGCGAGAATTCTCGCTTTCAACACAGGTAGCATATAAATTCTTCTATAGGTTCCTATGCGATACCTATATTGAGAATTCGAAAGCCATCTTCGATGAAGGTTCCGATGAAGAGAAGGAGAGCGCGAAGCAGACGCTGTATACCGCCCTTGAGGGTGGCCTGCTAATGTTACATCCGTTTATGCCATTCCTCACTGTAAGTACCACTCCATAGACGAAATTCGGATACACCGCCCCGATTATAATATGATCTCGCTAACACCGTCTTAGGAAGAGCTGTGGCAGCGCTTACCTCGAAGGGAGGGTGATAAAACCCCATCCATCACCATTGCCTCGTTTCCAGAATACAGGGAAGAATTCCTGGATAATGATGCAGAGGCAGAGTGTGAGTTGTTTAATACTATGGTGTTATGCTGCGCTAATACATGATAGACGAACTGCTTGTGAATTGCTCGGAAGGTCTTCGCTCATTGGCGGCCGAATATGGGATTAAAGAGTCTGGCGCCTCGTTCATCCAAGCCCACGATGACGCCGTCCACGCTGTGCTCACGATCCCGTCCTCCCTCCCTTCTCTCCGCTCTCTTTCCGGCAAGTCCATCACATCGATCGAGATTCTCGCGCCCTCAGATCGTGCTCCCACCGGTTGCGGTGTCTACACTGTCGGCTCATCGACAACAGCTTTCCTTGATCTCAAGGGCCGCATTGACCTAGACAAGGCGATCAGTAAGGCTCAAGATCGGCTTCAGAAATCGAACGAGACGATAGCAAAGCAGAGGAAGTTGATGGACAGTGAGTGGGAAGCAAAGGTCAGTGAGGCTGTCAAGGATATTGAAAAGGAGAAGTTGAAGGATGCTGAGGCCGAGGGGAGGAACCTGGAGAAGAGTTTGGAGCAGTTTGAGAAGATGAAGCTTGAGTAGGATGTGTTTTCATTTCAGAATAAAGTTCAGACACGGTATTATTGGGTCCACGGTTTGTGAAAAGTTTTACCTTCTGCTCCACGTGTGTAGTGTATTAAAATCCTATGCCCCAAGTTTGAAGAGAAAAAACTTTTGATTCCTCATGACTATATTCTCCAGCACGCGTTTTACTCCCCTGTATCTTGTTTCGTACTTGCTCATCTACTTCAAGTTCTCCGCCCCTCATCCGACTGTACGCTACCACGTTCGAAGTACCATATTCCCCTAAATACTCTTCCCATCGACTTCCTTCAGCTTCAGCGCATCCAACTCAACACCTTCCAAAGTGCGCACATTAACAGCCGTATAATCAGAGAAAAACTCTGGATCCGTACTCTTTGCAAAGCAAGAAGTACCGCACAAAGGGCAGAAATGGTGAGCTATTTTATGCTTGGGAGCGAAGGTGTATTTCTATCGACATCATCAATCAATGTCGATGCTCCTCCAAAACAGACAAAAGAAGTAGACGAAGGACCAAAAGGATGGGATAGGATAGATACATGGATAACGTACAGTGAAGTCATCGAGACCGCCTGCGGTGAACGAGAGGTGCTTGTCAGGGATGTAGATGAGGAGGTACCCGTTTCGCGAACAGATACTGCAGTTGCAATTTGTGACTTCGCAGGCGGGGTCCGTGAGTGAGGGGGATTGCGTCACGGTGTAGGTGGTGCGCTTGCAGTGGCAGGATCCGGTGTATGTGGTGCTGGGAGGCGCGGCGGCGGCGGCGACGGTGGGCGGGGAGGGAGAAGCTGTTGTAGACATTTTAAGTTTGTGTGTTTGCAGATTTTGGGGTTCAGATTTCGGTTTTGAGATTTCGGGATCGAGATGGAAGAAAGTCGAGGATGTCGAGGACGCGTAAGGTTGGAATGGGTGGAGAGGGGAGGGTTCTTATACGCAGAGAGATACGATATGAGGCTTCCACAAGAGAGGGCCATGTTGCGTGTCTGAGAAAGTTGTGGACGGTCTAGAACGCGTCTTGGCGATTGAGAGGGGATGGAGCGTGACGCGAAGTCAGGTGAGTGGCGTTTTTTTGGCGCCGAATGCGGTGTTGGGGATGCGAGGAGTGCGAGATAAGTGTACGTGGTTGGAGGCGGTTATTGGATGAGGCAGTGGTGAAGATTAAAGCAGTGGAAAGTGTCAGGGATGGAGGCGATGTGCATCGGTAGAGGGGAGATACGTTTACGGATGGGATTGCGAATACGAGGGGATGGTACGGATGGGTGTTTCCAGGGAGAAAGTTATGATGGAGGATTAGGCGACAGGTGAAGTAAGGGAGCAAGGCGCACACTTCGTTGTTGAACTTGGATCATGCTCCAGTGCAGGAAAAAGAGCCGTCCTAAACGGCAATACAAAGGCAACGCATTTTTATGCTCTGCGGTAACGTATACGATTTCCCAAAATAGGGCTTGGCTCATAATGCTCTGTCTTCTCGACGAAATCTTCGTCTGGGTCAGGTTTGACTTCCATCACAGGCCGCTCTCCTGTTAAACGCTTGGTGGCCGATTCTTACAGAGGTGACCATGAAGCCAGCGACAACCGTAAGAAGATACTTCCCGGCATGGAAAAGGCTTGTCATTTGAGCTCACAAAATTTCGGAAATACCACACCATAGGAGGTACACCACCGCCAGCCTTGTCCGCATCCCAAGCGTGGTCGAAAGGCTGGGGGTAGTGACGGTAAAGTCCCCAATTACGATATGTTGGATAAAGAGGCAAGCAAGGTACAGGCAAAGAAACAGCAACATCCTACTGGTTACCACATTTCCCTTCGGACGCCACTGAACCCAACAGTCAATTTTCCCACCAGAATGGCCTTGGTACCTGTGAAATCACAGCAGTTTAGTAACGCATCGCCCGACGACAGCTCTAATCACACGAAACTTGACGCTTTAGCTCCCTCCTTAGGACGCCGCCCTTCCACAGGAGACACAGGAGATCACCACCCACTAGCAAGTCACCTAGAAGGTCTCAACATCACTCCTTCTGGAACCTTCAAGACGATTGCTTCAACATCCAGCTATACGAGTGTACCTGGGCGCACTGAAGCTAGAGTTGCAGAAAAGAGTTCCAAAGGCAAAGAGAAAACTATGGAAGAACGGTCCAAGCCAGGTCCAACTCGAACAGACAGGAGAGCTAGAATATCGGCAACTCCTTGCAACAGGCCTTCACCAACAAAGACACCAGACCTTTTTATGCGTTCTCCAGCACTTTCTTCAAACACTTGCAGGCAGTCTAATAATGCACCTCATGAGACCCGGAACCAAAACCCTATACGAAATACGGGAAATGCTGAAGCAACTAGCCTTTTAAACAGAGATTTTGTTACCTATCCGCAGCGACCCCAACCTCCTCCAACTCTCTTCGAACATTCCACTTCATGAAACTAGGGTGGTAACATCGACCAGAACGCTGGTTCAACCCCGACAGGAACAATCACTAGGCAACGGAGGACTCCCAAACGCACAAGCATGACACGGGCAGACCCAGTTCAAATGAGGACCCCGTCAAGAATCATAAAGAGCTGCTAGACGAGAAAGCTTAACCTTTAGTCCATAGCGGAAATGGGCTTGGCTAGCTTCCTCAACAAGCAGTTATGAATATGGTACTAGCAATCAGGAGATTGAGAGAGCTTCGTTCAAGTTCCACATTGTGTTGGAGTCTGTTGTCGGAATTTCGTGGCTGGCATCCTGAGAGAGGAGGGTTCTGCTAATCTTTCTGTTTCTTTGCTGTACGTTTCCATGTATTTGTAGTGCTTCTTTGTCAAGAAATAGCTTAGTTAGCAATTATTGTAACACAGTTTAGAGGCACCGAGAGCATGTGTGAGAGGACGTGAAGTGATGTATTCAGGAGACTTAGGATTTGAGGCTGCATACGGAGGTGGCGGTGGCTAGTCCTGATGAGGATAGTGAATCGGGAAGAACAGTTCAGTCTTTCAATTATTCCGATTAATGTTCAACAGTGAGTTTTCTTGCTCCATTGGGTGGCTTGTCATAGGTTTTCCGCTTCAGGTACGTTCGTGCCTATTGGTCAACATTAAACAACGTTATTTTTCTTACCAACCTCGTCACGGCAGTGTGAATTTCAGAGAGTGAATGAAGAGTGGGTGTAGCAAGAGAACCGGTTCATCCGAACTGGTACCATGACGTCGGCGGGGGCTGATCCTGCTGAGCCACACAGTGCGGCTGAATCCTTGACCTCCACCACTCATGAGCCGCCTTTCTCATCATCCCACCTTGTCGGCATCTATAGAAAGAAAAGATTGTCCCAACCTGCATTACTGCCTTCGCAACCTCAGTTCCACTATTCCTTCTATGCGCCGCTTTCTCTTTTCACGACAACCGTCGGTTCGAGCATGGCCAGCAGCACCAACACCCTGACGGCTGAAAGTACGACTGTGCATGATGCACGACATCCTGTAACCAGTGACACTCCAAATCCAGACGAACCACCATCCCCGACCTCACTTCGACCAAGCCTCTCATGGAAGTCATTCCGTTCGTCCATCTCCCTCCCGGAGAAGGCATCGGCGAACCTGGGATGGGCAATCGCTCTTCTTAGTGTGCTTTTCACTATCGTCTCTCTTTCACCGGCGTTCAGGTCTCAGGGTATGTCGGAAAGGGCATTGAAACTTGCGGAGTGGACAGCCTTGAAAGACTTCATTGAGGAGTGCAGAGAGGAATTGGCGGCTGGTGTACAAAGCCAAGTGTGCCTCAGAGCCATGGATGCAAAGCTACCTCCGCCTCCATACATCCAGTCAGGCATACTCGATCGTGTGAGGAGGAATTTGATGCATGTCACAGTGGAACACAATGGCACGATCAGCATCCCAGAAGTTGGACACCGAGACCTTGGTAGACCAGGAAGGATACAGGATGTCTTCGCCGGTAGCGTCATCGTAATAGCTTGCATTTCGATCTTTATTGCCTTCAGAACACGTCGCGTCAAACATCGACCCCAAATCCTAAGGACTGAGTCAAAAGACGAAGAGCTTCTCTCACCAACTCCACCACCAACGACAACACCAACGATCCGGCACCCACCAACACACCCCTTGAATCCGAATACTCTCCGCCGTCGCCGGCCTATCCGTTCCCACCCCATCTACACGCATAGCAGTCTCGAAAGCGCCTTCCACCATTCCGACCTCACCGAAATCCGCCTCCGTCTCCAAAACGGAGAGGACGTCAACGACCATTGGCCCTATCTAATCTACAAACTAGCCATCACGCCCCCATCTATCGACACACCCAAGCGCCTCGAGATCGCGCGTCTCTGTCTCGATTTCGGCGCAGATGTAAACGCGTTGAAAGGATGGAACGGCCAATCCGCACTCATGATCGCCATCCACTTCGGCAACGTTGACGTGGCGAAATTGCTCATCGTCAACGGGGCTACAGTAGGCTATTCGCCGCGCGACTCCAACCTCACAGCTCTCCACCGCTGTGTTCGTCTCGCCGTGACGGGAGTATCCAAAGACGCACTGGAGATTATGAAATTGCTCTTCGAATACGGAGCGGAACCCAATCAAATGGACCGCACGGGGGAAACGGCATTGCATAAACTTCTCATTGATGCATGGTGGAGAAGAGATAGACCCACAGTGATGAAGAAGTTGGAGCCTGTAGCTTTATGTCTGGTAGACCACGGGGCGGATTTGCCGAAGAGTATCAAGGAGAAGTATGTTGAGGGGAATCCGCTTTGGGAGATTGCTTGGAGGGCGATTTGGAGGAGGGAGGATGAGAGGAGATTAGGGAATGGATCACTGTCGCGAGAACCGATGATCATGATCGATGATATCATGTAACTCAGGTGTTGCTCCTTCTGGAATTTCTTCTTGTATGTATTAGGACCATGTTCGTAAAGAAGTCTTCGTTTCGAGATACTATGTATAAATGCCACAAGGCTGAGACTGAAAAGAGCCTACAGCCTGAGCTGAGTGTGAGCCCCTGTCAGACAATCTACGAAAACATGGGTCTAGGTCTCAATGAGTAATATGATATTGCACGTTGTACTGGGCTGTACGTGCAGAAGTCCTGATTCGCTCGAACTGAAGGTCTGTATGCGGGTATCGAGCGAAGCGAGGTAGTGCGTGGCGCGAGTAGCAGGATGTTGCAGGACAGTATGCAAGAGATTAGCAAAGGCTGTGCAAGCTAAGCCCTCAGGCTTCTCCGTTACTTTGTCAGCCTATTTATGTCTCGCTTTTCCTCTAACCTATGTTTGAACTTGACGGAAACTCAACAACTACTTGATCTTCTCTTTCCGGGCAAGCCTCCACCTCCACAAAAGCCGGAAAAGATCCCGATAAAATTATCCTCAGCAACCTAGTGTCTGTGGTAGGATTGATTATCTTGAGGGTTTCATCGCGGAAAGGCATTGTGCCAGTATGAGCATATCTCAAACACAGCTGACATTTGTTCCAAACAGAGGTCGCAAAACCGAGTTCATGTTATGGGGCGCGACGGCTACAACGGTGGCTCTCCCTACGTAGGAGGAGGACCAAAAGCAAGCGGACCCCTCCCCCTCCCAAACCTCACCCTCACCAAGGTGGTCCCCGAAAACATCGAGCTAGACGCCATTTACTCGTCTGGAGTTGGCCTCCGCAACGAGTGCGGAGACCGTCAACCCGAGTTTGGATATCGCGTTGCCAAAAAGACGCCAAGTTCGGACTTGCAGACTGAATCACGATTGTGGATCATATTCTCCCTTTTTCGGAACAAGAAGAAGAATAGACAGCAGAGGAGCGAGCAGCGGCAGAAGCCCGTTATTTGGATCCCCGCGTCTGTGCTTTTAGAGCGCTGGCCGGTTTTGGCATCAGAATTCCATATCAAGAACCCTACGGCTCATAGGCCTTACGGTTACGAGCCTTCTCTACCACCTGTGGTCGCGGAAAGCAATGGCGGCTCCACCGCTTCCAATTCCGCCACTTGCACAGAGTAAGGGACACAATGAGTCTAACAAAAGTGGTGTTACATCCTCGTGGTCCTATCGAAATTACCCGGCCGGTGGATCCTCAGTATTGAGCTACGAAACTAAAGATGCGAACAGTGAGTCAATGCACAGCAACAAGGTCACTTCCATGCTGATTGTAATCCCCAGAACCATTCTACGGATCTCCGGTTTCGAATCGGATTAATTTCAGCGCCTTTATCAATTCAATGGACAACCCATCTTTTGCCTACTTCTCCCTCATCCGGGAGTATGCGTCCCGGCCACTCCAAGGATATGCTCTCCATTACGAATCACTATACCGAGCTCTAGTATCTCAAACAGCGGACGAGGAAAAGCTGTGCCGGGTATCCACCGTGGAATTTCTTCCCCATGGGACGAGATCGAAAACCTTCGACAACTACGAGGAGTTCAAGACATACCTGGACATCGAAAGCCGCACAGACGCTCCGAGTAAACAACGACGGCTCTTCATCCTAGAAGACCTCCCCGTCAGATATGTCTGCATGCTTGGCTCGCGATTCCGTATCCATCCCACTGTTTTCGCGCGCCACTTTAGCACGGAGGATAGCTCGACGACATCGAACACACTGACCACATTTCCTTCTTGTGACAAGGAGCACACGGTCGATGGCCTTCGTTACGAAACTGACGACGAAGACGAAGACGGAATCGAGACTGACGATGCTAAGCGGCGATTCACCCTCCGTTACCCTATTGTCATGCCGCACATCCCCAACAAGCAACATCCCGATCCCAAGATCTGCCCTCCATGGTTCAAACCAAGCTACCGGCGCACTGATCACAGCGCGTATCCCAACTTCATAGTAGAGCGGGTGCTTTCCACGCCTACACGATACGATCAGTGGGATTCGAGAGGTGGGATTGCCGAGCTGGAGGGCCAAGTGACGTATTGGTCTCAGGCGTTGAATAGTGGCGATTGGAATGGTGAGTTTTTCGTCTCTCATGTGGGATTATGAAGTCGAACATGATACCATTGATTTGGATAGAAACCCAACATCGTGCTAACACGTGAAAGCTATCCTTCTAGTGGATCCCTGTCTCAAAGACCCCTCGCATATCGCCCTCATCAAGGGATCCTCCTACCCAAACCTCAGTCGGGAAATCCGCTATCCCGAACTCGACGACCACGACAAAGTAGAAATCGCCCCCAATCCACTGCAATGGCACCCCAGCGCCGCGTTTACGAGATACATCCTCCACGACGACATTCTCACGCACTTGTCTGTCGCGGATACTAGCCCAGGCAACACGCCCCTGGCTGTCACTCCTTTTATCCGTGGATACGTTATCAGTAAATGGATAGCCTATCTCAATCACATTCATATTTGCTATTCGCATACTCGCTCAGCGCTCGTGTCGGACAGTGCTCGCGCAACCCGCAACCCTGCAAAGGGCAATATTGGTCTGGCAGCGCATATTACGCGGTGGGGAGCCGACTGGAAGGAATGGATGTTTGAACGGATAACGCATTTCACCACAGACCTTTCAGTCTACCGTCTCCACATGGAAGCCAACATGCGCGCCTTGGGCATCGACATCGAAGACGCCAACAGCCACGGCGTGGTTGGAAAACGCGAAACGCAAATGTGGCAACATCTGCGCTCTTGCTGTATCGATCTTCAGGAAATTATAAAAACTCTGGCTAGCTTGTACACGCAGGTCGTGGCAATCAGAGAGGCGCAGACTAGCAATATGCAGGCGGAGTCCGTGCAGTGGCTCACTGGTTTGGGGACGTTGTTTGTGCCGTTGTCGATTGTGGCGGGTGTTATGTCCATGGGTGGCGAGTTCTTGCCGGGTGAGAGTAGGTTTTGGGTGTACTTTGCTGTTGTGGTGCCGTTGTTGTTGATCATGAGTGCGCTGCTGGTTGGAATATCTGGATGGCAGGGCAAAATCCAACGATGGGGAAGGATGCGGAGTGAGAAATGGAGTCGAGGTACGGCGTAGTGTGGAAGATGCGACCTGGAACTTTGTGCTTCGATAGGAGTATTAGTCGTAGAAAGGATTCCTCCATAAACGCTCAACGTGAATGGATTCAAGCAGTCGGAGATTACTCAGTACAAAGCATGGCAGTTCAATAAAAAAGCTTATCTCAACCAAGGGAAGCTTATCGACATCTACACCTCCACAGGTCCATCCAAAGTTCTTTCTTCGACTTGTTGCGTGAAAGTTGTTCTCTCCTTCCTGAACGCTCTTGCCTGGTGGTTTCATCTGGTCCATACCACGTGATCTCGTCTCATCTCGCGTCCGCACCCTCTGCACCCCTAACCCCTACCTCAGGCTCACAACATCGCGCACACCTTCCCCCATTCATCACTGTGCATTTGTACCACAACACTGACAATAATGGTCCTCCACGTAAGCTCAGCATCGGACACCACCCACACGACCTTAGCAGCGCCATGCATACCAGTCAGCTCCGCCGCGTACCGCACATTTTCCGACGCCGACCTGCCGACCTGTCGACCTCTCGAGTCTGACCCTTCTCCATCACGGGATTCATGGTGCGACACCAAGGGGGGCCGCGACCGCGACCGCGTATTCTTTCACCGTTTAGGTACTACCAATCCATGATTTAGGGCCTTCCGAGTCCCAGCCTTTTCTTCACCGGAACCTTTTCGCCAGGACGGAGAAATTTTGTTCGAGGGCCCGCAATAATACCTCATCGCATGCATTCCATGATTGTTCGAGAATGCCGACTATGGCGGGCGCGATGTGGGGCTACTTACTTATGGCTTGAAGCATTGAAGCCTTTGGGCGAAGTTGCGAAAGATGTGGGCCGGGATTTCGTTCTTTTCGCGGAGAAAAGTTTTTAGGTCGGGTTGGTGCGCGGGACGATGGTTTGCTGTTGAGATGCAGGGGGGAATGATGGACGTAACACTACTATGTAGCACTAGTATGTACCAGCGGTAGTACCACCCACGCCGCCAACGATGCACGACATGTGGATTGTTCAAATTGTTGGGGTCATCGTACAACGATGCACAATGTTGTACGGAGTACGGTACTTCATATCTAAAACACCGGTACGTGGTTCGCTTCTCACAATTGCATGCATGCACCTCGCACGACTGCATAATCCTCAATTCAATGCCATGATTTGTATTAAGTCCGCCTCTTACAGACAGGAATCAATGCTCGCACTTCTGCGACACAAGATTCCAAAAACTTCGTATCCACTTTACCCACAATTATAGACAGGAAATATTACAGGCGTCTTTGCCTCTCGACCATCTCTCTCTCTCTCTCTCTCGGCCTTTGCACAGTCTCGGAAACGCAAAGGAAAAAGGTGTGAATAGATGGAAAATTTGAACTTTCTTCATGAAATGAGCCACGCCACGCTGATGCAACCATGACCACACTCCGCACTCCGAGCTTTTGCGCAAAGCTTTCGGGATTTATTAAGCGTATGTAGATTCGCTCCAGTGCAACTGGAAGCGATGACAAATGTAAGAAAACATGAAATAGGGTAAAAGTCGTCTTGAGTACTTTTCCAATCCAACAAAACAATGAGAGGGTATCACTCGTTCCTACTCCGCGTCGTCTCTCTCTAGAAGCGAACGGGCGAGTCGGTGGACTCAATAACCCATCGCTGGCCGAGGTTGTTGACCAGGTTCTTGGCCCACGATGCCGGGCTTCCAGTGACGGTGCGCTTGTCTTCGACGTCGGAGCGCTTAGTGGACGCAGCAACAGCGCCATCCACACCGTTGCTGAGGAGAAGGTTTGCACTTCCGCCCAAGTTGCCAGTGATGACGTTCTTACGAGCGATCGAGAGGAGCTTGGCCTTGAGCGCCGCGGGGTCCTGGCGGAGAGACGCATCCTGTTCCATCAGGTAGGCCATCACACCCGAGTTCTGAGGGGTAGCCATGGAGGTTCCAGAAAGGAAGTTGATGACGGCGTCACCAGTGTTCCATGCGCTCAGGATCTGCTCGCCGGGTGCGAAGATGTCGACGCACTTTCCAATGTTCGAAAAAGATGAAACGGCGTTCCTGATGTTGACTGAGCCAACGGTGATGACGGCAGAGTTGGCACCGCCGAGATGGCTGGGGGAAATGGTGCAAGCATCAGCACCATCGTTTCCAGCAGCAACAGAAACATGGATACCTTGGTCAAGAGCTCCATCGATAGCCTGGTCCACAGTCTGAGCAACAGCCTGAAGTCCCCACGACATGCTCATGATGGAACCAACGAAGCCAGGCTGCGTCTTGCGCTTATTATGGTTGTTAATTACCCAGTTCATGCCGGCAATGGTGTTGGAAGATGAACCAGAACCGTCGTCACCGAGGACCTTGACAGCGATAATGTTGGCGCTTTGGGCAACACCAAACTTGGCACCAGCAGAAGAGGCTGCAACGTGAGTGCCGTGACCATCTCCATCACCAGCCGAGCCCGAGAAAGAGAATCCCTCGACCGCACGACCGCCAAAGACAGAGTGAGACACACGAACACCAGTGTCGACGACGTAGATATCTACACCGGCGCCGAGGGACTCATCCTCAAACGAGTAGGTGAAGGTTTGGGCCTGAGGATTACCGGAAGCACCTGCATTATTGGAGATTCGTTGCAAGCCCCACGGTGAGCTGGACTTTTGAGTGACAAAAGATTGAACCTTTGCTTCCTTCTCCACGAGGCTGACTTCGGCGAGAGAGTCGAGCAACTTTATGCAATCCTCGGTAGCGTTCATCTGAATGACAGTCCAGGCCGGGTTGTCATGAACGGCGAAGATGCCATCGTCGTCGAGGTTCCTGCCAATCATTTCGAGGACAGCCTTGGCTTCGGGGTGCTCGTCCTTGTCAAGCATGACATTGACAAACTCCATCTTTCCCGGGACATCTTTGCAGGTCGAGTTGGTGGTTAGACCGATCAGGCCGGCATCGTCCTCGGAGTGGGTGGCAGCAAGGGCCGTCGAGGCGACGAGGGTTAGGGCGAGAGCAGACTTCATATTGTTGGATTATACAGAAAGTAGTGAAGAGATGTCGAAAGGTAATAGTAGAGAGCGTCTGGCCGGTTGTACGAAAGGTTGAGGAAGAAAAAGAAGTCGACTAGCGCTGCCAAATGTCAACAGGTGCACCCAGGAGATTGGCCGGCAAGGTGAAGGGGGGGCTTGTGTGAAGGTGTGGCAGAACACCGGCGGCAAACAGTCTATAAGAAGGCACAAACACAAGCGACTGCACGACACAATGGAGGTATAACAGTACTTATTGCCACGCGTTGTTGGTACCTTCGGCAGTGTGTAGGATAGAGAGGGCTCTGCGGTGGGGAGTAGATGCACAATGCCTGACGCCAGACTGTATGAGACTCCCAAGACTTACATCAAGCAACCAAGGTGCGGCGAGGCTGAGGCTGAGGCACAAGCACGCTTGAGCCAAGACGTGCCAGACGAGGGAGGGAATAAAGATGCGGGCGGGAGAATCGAAAAGAGCTGACGAGCGGGAGGGCGAAAGGAACGGGTGAGAGAGAGACGGTGGATAAGGAACGGGCAGGCACTCTAAATGAATGAATGAATGTCGCGGGTCGGGTGAAGGAAAGAGGAGTTGAGTTGTCACGTCGAGAGAGGTCCAGGGCGCTGGAGTGAAGCCAAGCAAGAATAGCAATGGCGGGAAGACAAGAGCTGATGTACTCATAGGGCAAGCGCGAGTCCCTGCTTGTCCCTGTTCGTTGCCTGCGGGACCCTGTCGAGCCCATAAAAACACCAAGCTCAGGGTGCATATGAAACGCCTTAGCACCCGGCAGCCTCCCGCGCGCTTTGCCCCATTGACGAGCGGTGTCCGCGCCGAGCGCCACGGCTGCTTCAGCAGAGCGAGTCCATAACGGGTGCGAGGTGGACGCTGACGGGTGGCAAATGAGTGAAATCAACGATATCTGCCATTCTATGGTGGAGCTCGTCATGGTGAATACTAAAAGCGGGTGCAGGCAGGCGCGGTTCACGTCCAGAGACGTCGCGCCCAGCAGAGGAAGTTGCGACTTGCACAAGGAAGTCGCGCGAGCGATAGGCAGGAACAGCACGGTGTGCTGCAGGTGGAGTCCGCAGGGCTGCGCTCTGATTGGCCAACCAGCGCATGAGGCATCGGCAGCCGTCAGGGGCTCGCCCACGCCATCTTTTTATATTGGCGGAGTTTAGGGGGACGTTGCGTTCGTCATGCGCTACAAAACCAAACCACCGCAGCCATTAAACGCCGCGCTTTCGCCGCTTTCGATTCGTGGACGCCCTCTGCTGTTTGGTTTGATCGCTGTCAACCGTCAATTTGCTGTTGACAAGCCGCAACCAAACCACCAGCAGCGCGCATGAGCCCGCCGTTTCGGACTCCAGATGAAGGACCCTGCCAGAGAGATTGCGCGCTTTGGCGTACTCTACGGAGTGCCGACTCGATCGTGTCCCAATCCAGGTGCACACCAGCCACACGCTCATCTGCAAATTTCCTCTGCAGGAGGCGCATCGTAATTCGGGAAGGTCGACATTGCCGGCCCGCCAATTTTGGGTGCTGGACGTTCCAACTCGTGCTGGGGATGCGCTTGATTCAGCACCACAAAGTCCGCGTAGCATGTTCTCCGCATATGCATGTTGGAACACCGCCCGTGATACCAGAATGTCACCGGAGTGTCCCTCGGACAGGCGCATGACGAACCGCTGTTGGTATCCAGTGTCCAAAAACAACCCCACCACGCATGAAAACAACGGCCAAAAGCCCGTTTCGCGATATGAATGTCACCATCCTATCGTACACGCGCTCGTCAATTAATTATAAACCACTGAAACCCCGACCCAACACTTTTGTGGAAACTGTGCCCATCAATCAAAGCCGCTAAACCAGTCGGAGCCGCCAGCTCGCATAAATCGCGAACTTCCCAAGAACACCTCTGCAATCACAGCCGCCTGCGGCACGGCTGCAGATATACTAAACATGGGCCGGACGCTCGAGTTTCCGGCGAAAGAGGCTGTTCGCTATCTATTATTTTCATGCTGCCAAACTTCTTCGTCATGTTTCCTGGGGTCAAACATCCGCTTCGCACTCATGGCACCGCTGTTTCGTACTGTCTGGAACATGGCTCACACAATCCAATCATTCCGTTGCTGCCGCACAATCTCGATCAGGCAAATCCATTCATGCCGCCATGGCAAAATTCAGTGTTTTCAGTCTTGCTGTCATGCCCAGGTGACAAGAAACCCACTCATTTAATCTAATCCAATGGAAGGCTTCACCTACCGTATCGGATCGTCAATTCCTTTCACGATCAACCGTAAACCTTTCACCCGTTGATTATGATGGTCGATCGATCACAGGGACACGCCCATCAACCATCACATCTTTTTATAAAAAGGGAAGACGAACTAACTATAGCAAGGTGCGGCTAACGTCCGCAGGTAAAAAAGGGACGTCTAAAAAAGAGCAATAGTACAGAGCAGAGCGCACATCCTGCAAGCACCCGAGAAATCGTACATAGACCAACCATGTGCAGGCTGTTTTAAGATCTCCCGAACCCTCTTATTACAAGGCCTGCAATCCGTTATTATCATAATGCTCCCGTCTTATGACACAACAGGCATGGTATGGTCTATTAGCATTTACCCATCTCCTGGACACAGCATGCTTCTCCCACGGATATGAACACCAACATGACATGACAAACAATGAATTCATACAAAGAATGTACAGGTCCCCTCAACCACCCCATGCGCAATCTACAACACCTACTCCCAATCGACCATCCAACCTCTAGCCATCCCATCCCATCACCCCCCTTCAATCCACTCCCAATAGATAAACGAAAAACCTTCTCTCCATGCCCTACCATCTACATACATAGCATACATAAGATCCCCGACCCCTCACACATCCTCATCGCTCTCCTCCCCCAGCAACTCCCCCTCATCTTCCACAGCCACATAATCGCCTCTCCCTCTCGCGAACGAACTTCTGCTCGTGTACGTCCTCCCCCCATACCCGCGATTACTCACCATCCTCCACAAACTCCCCACCAACAACGGAATCGCCGCAGCAACAGCAACCAATCCCGAGATCGCAGCAACAGGCCACTTAATCCACGGACTCTCGCCATCGAACGCGCCGCCCCGCGTACTGCTATCTCCAAGCCTGATGCGACCGAACTTGCCATCCCAGTGCTTCCAGATATAGTATCCGATGCCACCAGCGGCCGCAAAGGGCAGAACGACGGCAAGGAAGATGCCGAAGCCTGAAATGCCATGCTTACGTTCGTAATCGTCTTCGTGACCGGGGCAGGGGTGAGACCGGGATGTGTGGTCCATTTCTTGTCCGCCTGAGCATGTCGAGATGGGGATCTTGCGGTAGCCGGTAACCTCCCACCATTCGTCCGCGCCGGTTCTGCAGACTGCGTCACCGGCGGGATCGGGGAGGCCTTCAATCTTCCTGCATTCGCCGCCGGGCATGCGCTCGTAGTTGTAGTCGCTATCATCCTTGTTAGTACTAATCATTCAAAAAGTGAAACGTCACATACCATTCAAAGTCTCGCCTGGTGCAGCTGCAATTTCTGGCGATATTGTGCAAGTGATCGATCCTCTGCCCGTTGTAGCATTTAGCATCAGATCTCTTACGATGGTACTGAGAGACGTGACCAAACAGACACTCGGGTTGATCCTGCTTCAACGGATGTTGTGGAGTCCACAGTTCGTAATCGCCGGCTTCGGGATGCTCCTCGTCCAGATCGCACTTTTTCTCAAACTCTTCCAAGCCCGAGAAGTCGACGTTGACGGCTACCAATTCCGAGCTGTCCTTGCCCCAGATGATGAAGTTGAGCGACGTGTCACTGGGAACCGTCGTGATGGATTCGACTCGGATCTTGTTTTCGGAAAATCGGTAGAGCTCCCACTTTTTGCCCGAGTCGAGCGAGTAGTATAAGTGGTCGACGTCCTGACCTCGTCGCACTATGACGATGACGGAGCCCTGGTCACCAAACTCCCAAGCGTAGGCGCCTTTCTTGACCTCGGTCCAGGTAACGCCAGCATCGGTGGTGATGAAAGTGTCCGCTTCGCCGAGGGTAGTAAGCGACTCTCCAACGTTACCGACGCCCATGACCACACCTACAGCGGTCGGGGAGGAGAAGGTCTCGCGTGCGTCGGGACGTTCAGTGTAGCCGTGAAGATGCAAAGCACACTTGTCCTTGTTGGAAACTTCACATTTGTAAGGCTTGTTTTCAGAGTCAACCTTTGGTGCTTGAAGAGGTTCCCAGTCGGCGCCATCGTTGTGTGTGATTCGAGTTTGCTTGTTCTTCTTCGCACCGCCTTTCTCGATATCATCCACATTCATGACGACGTTGGCAAGTGCCACCCCTTCGATGCCCTGGATCTTCTCAAAGTCGACATAACCGACAGTGTTCCGGTTGACGTGACTTAAACTCATAACGTAGGACGTGCCGTTACTGTTGCTCTTGATGATGGAACCGTACTCTTGTTCAACTCGTCCGTTGACAGTGACGTGGAGGAAGACCGAGTGGGTGGAGCTGTCGAGAACTGTATACGCCGTTTGGTGATGGACATTAAACTTGGGTGGGAACTTGGCCTCAGCAAAGTTCTTCGCATCAAGACTAGCGTCCAACTTGAGCGAGTTCCCATCATCGCCCTTGGTTGCGACAATAATGAACTCCGACATGGTGGCGAATGCGACCACAGACTTGAACTTGACATCCTTGGTCTTGAAAAAATCTTGGCTTGAGATCAATTCAATATCTGCTCCCATTTCCTCTTTCGTGTGTTGCTCGCAGAAAACTTCTTTCTCTGTGATGTTTCGGCCCGCTTCGCGCCAGACCCACGCACACTTTTTCACGTACGGCAGAAGAGTATCCCAGCTTCCTGGCACTCCGTTTATCTGAGATACAGAAGCAACGGTATGGCAGTCTCCACCAGACGACTTCTCACAGTGCTCTCCACCAACCCAGATTATCCAGTCAGACTCCTTGGGATGAAACTGCATAATCTGAGCCCCCTGTACGTTCGGCATCTGAGGCGCTTCGAAGTCGTGTATGCTATCGGCTAGACCTCGGTCCTTGGAGTAGTAAACCTTTGAGGTCGCCGTAAGCCAGTAAACATAGTCATTGTTATACTGGTGAGGATAAATAGCGACAATAGGAGCGTCCGGGCCCTTCTTCCACTTCTTGCCATGATCGTGTGAGATGTAGGCTTCATTTTGACTCGTGAGCATAACAACAGTTTCATCCCCCTTCTTGTCGCCGTCACCTTGTGTACCACGCTCGAGGTAATAATACTCTTTGAACTTTGACCCCTTGAACTTGGTAATCTCGGTAGAGATCTTGCCACTGCTAGGGGGTGTCGTCGGTTTCTCGTCACAGTCACGTTCCACTTCTTCATCCTTCTTAGTCGTGCCTTTGCATTCGTTCCCAGGGATCTTTCTCCAGCCAGATTTGCCCTTATATTTCTTAGCATCGCCTTTACAAGCTCCCTCTGGAAGCTCCAACGCAGCAGATGGTAGACATTTCTTGTCCTTGCCTGAGCCTTCGGGTACAAAGTTGAAGTCGCATTCGTAGTCTCGGACCTCATCACACTCACACGGGTCGAACCTTGGAAGTGGGTCCTTGAAGTCTTCGGAGACGAAGCACTCGGCGTCCCATTTACGTCGTCGGAAAGTTTGTTTGTGTCCCATGACGCACATGGGGTCGCCTTTCTCATCCACGCGCGCAGCCCAGTCCTCGAAGTCTTTGTCCTCACATTTGCGTTCATGGATCTCAGAGAAGTCGAGATGGATCATTACGTTCTTCTTGTTACCCCTCTCGGCCTTCACTGCATAAAGGAGAAATTTGAGACTGGTCGAGTCCGGTACGGTTGTCAACTCGCGAGCGCGAATTTTGTAGTCGAGCTTGATTGTCTTCCAAGTGTCTTTTCTGCCGTGTTTGAGCGAATACTTGATCTCGTCGGTGTCGCCTTCGTCGTAAACTGCAACCAAAAGTGCACCCTGATCGCCGAACTCGTACTTATGTGCCTCTTGCAATGCCCGCTCCCACGTAAGGCCTGCGTCGTCTGATACCCAAAGGTCGCCGTCCTCATATTTGCCCAGTTCCCCACCGGTATTTCCGACACCCATAACAATGCCTGGTGCTGGGCTGGAAAAAACGCGTCCGCTATTGTGGAGGTTGGTAACTGAGTGAAGATGAAGTTCGTCGTCTTTGCCCTTCACCTTAAGTGCCTCAAAGGTCCTTCCATCATCAAAGCTGATTTGACTCTTGAGCTTCTTCTGCACATTTGGCCTTTCCGCCTCCTTGGGGTTCTGCACGATGTTCACCATGACTATTCCCTGGATGTTCGAGATCTTTTCGAAATCGATATAACCTTGTTCGTTGCGGTTCGTATTATCGATATTCTTGGTGAAGTAAGTACCGTTGGAATTGCTCGTATATAATGATCCCGTAAGAGAATACTTAGATGTCACAACATCGACCTGGATGCTGTAGTTTGTAGACTCGAGCACCGTGTATGCATCCTCCTCGATTTTGCCTTGGCCGAATTCGGCGTGGTGCCATGTCTTCGTGTCGTCGGTAACGTAAAGCGCGAGTTCGTTCGAGTGGTCTGATTTGGCGGCAGCGACGAAATAGCCCTTGACGGACGCCATGTTGGTCATACCTTGGACGGTTCGGCCGGACGACATGACGGGCTCCTCGTCATCTTGGAAGTAGTTGTCCGTCGTCACCAGCCTGAAGTCTTTCTGGCGTAAGGAGTATTTCCCCCGCATTATACACAGTATCCGATCGTCCAATTTATCATCGTCCTTGGCGAAGCGCTCGTGGCTCTTCGCCCACATGCACATCTTACGATCGTCGACAATAGGTTTGGGATCCGATTCGAAGCCGTCTGTGGTGTACAGTGTCTGTCCCAGGCACGGCGCATTGAAGCAGTCCTCCATGGTGTGGTATAAAATCTTCTTCTTGTCCGTCGCATGGAAGCTCAGCGGGGGGCCGATGAAGGACGGCGGATATTTCGTCTTGAACGATTTCCAATTCTTCCCCTGATCATATGTGATCCAATGTGTTGAATCGCTATCTGGCGATTCGCCCACCGCCACGGCCATGTTGTTGTCGAACGGGCTCTTGAAGATGCCTATTGTCCGTATGTCCTTGACCTCGTCCCACGACTTGCCGGCATTTTCGGTGCGCCAGACCTTGAAGGTCTTCAGTTCGGCGAGGATGGCGACATCGGAATCGTCAAAGTAGAAGATGTTCACGAGCTCGCTGTCGAACGTCTGGTCCTTGACGAGCGGCTCGCCGCTCTTCGCGGCGGCAAAAGAAGCGAGGCCCAACAGGGCGGGCAGCAGTATGCCCTTGAGAAGTCTCATGATGACATGAAGAGAAGGTTGCAATCAAGAAGACGTGGAGCGCGACGAGGTTGACAGTGACAAGTGTCTGGTTGTCGTCACAGCCTCGAGTTTGGGGCTAGGCGATCTCGGAACGACGCGCGCCTTTCGAACGGGGGCGGATGGGGCTGTCGCAGAGGTTCGGTAGATTTCTACAGCCAGGTAGAAGCGCGCGGTGATGGAGTATCTTCCAATATGTGTCTCGGGACAGGTGGAAGCTGAAGCCTGCCAAAGTCGTGTTTGAGCTAGCGGCGGCGAACCGCCATCCTGGTTCGCCAAACACGACGCCGCAGTCACCGCGGAGGTCCCGAAATAGCCACATGTCTCGTTTGCATCCAGGACGCCATGTTTCGATGCACCTGTACGGCATTCTCCCAGAATTACAATTACTTTCAGCAACTATTCAAAACTTCCTACATGGTTTTGCACAGTTCGCTCCTTCCAGTTCCAGCCCCCATGCAATAAGCCAAACTGTACTCGCCGAACACACCCTCAACGCTCACCACCCTCGCCGTCTTTCGCCATAGTCCCCCAAGTAACAGTGTTGAGGGGGTAGACCCACGACCCTATGCAACTCCATCGCGAAACTATCATTGAGCTTCCAAAAACTCATGGTGCACGTCATTCCCACACCACAGCCAATCCCGTACTTTATTCTCTCACTCACGTTCACCGAACATGTATCCATCGTGATCGCTTCCAGTCGTCATGTCTATGGCGCGAGGCAGCCACCGGAAAACTTCATGCATCCATGATTTGCTATGTTTTAGTCAAGTCACTGCAACCGTGGAAGTGCGAGGAGAAGAAGTCGGTGGGTCAAAGAAGGCGATTTTATATGCCTCCATCATCCCAACTGCTCGTTGAATTGGCGGATGTTTCAAAACCCCTTATCAGCATTTGCACGGGCTCGTAGTCTTGGGTTTTGCTAGGCAGCGGAGGCGGGCATATACCCTTCTTCCTACAGCGACACCATTTCCGTGCACACTTCTTAGTCTCATCGGTGGACAAAAGAAAACTCTCGAGCACTCTCATGTACCGTGTGGTGGATTTCTGGTCTCGAAACATGGCACACCTAAAACTCAATAGTTCTAGCCGTAAGCTTCTTGCTCTAAAATAGAGCTGATTTACTGGAATGATTGGACCTACGAAAAGGACGTGGTTCAAAAACAAAGGTTGACGAAATCCATGTGACGGTTTCGAAGAGGAGAGAAAAGACGATGAAGTTGTAATAAAGTGAGGGCAATCATCCTCGTATCTCATCCCACTACACCAGGCGTCCTTATCTCAAGCAAAGAGTGCATAGATGCAAAGTCCAGAGTTCATTTCCGCTTTGGAACAATGGCGTTCTGCAAGTATAAAAGCCGTCGGACCTACTGTAAGGTCTCTTTACGTTGCTTTGTTTAATTTTTATATAGATTAAAACATACACTCTCACATCATATATGCCGGTTGGAGAAGGGCTTGAAGAACACGCGTTGAGAATGAAATCATTGTTCGCGATGGTGGCGCTCAACAGCAAAAACCCATGCTCCAACAATGAAATTCTCTGTGAAAGAAGCTGTGGTTGAGATGTTGTGGCCCACGAATTTCTTTGACAGAAGTTGAAAGACTTGTTCTCGCTAAAGCATCAGGAAAGACCCGAGTAGAAAGTCCATTCAGGCTTTGGGCTTCTTTATGTAGGATAATACACACTGACACACTCTTGGATGAGGGCTACTTATTTCGTACCTCCTAGTTAGGTCATCACTTAGTCGTAGATACAGATTGGATGAAAGAAAATCAACTTTGATGAAATAGATAAATTCAATTACGCAGTGCGTATCCCACCTATTGTAGATGCAAAAATTCGCTAAACCAAATTGCAACGCCCATCAAAACGTTCCCTAACATGCAGTGATCCCGCCAATGCCGATGCCGATGCCGATGCCAACGCACAACCTCCTCTCACCATCAATCTCTCAAATTCTGTACCAAAAACGATGATCAGATGTCCATCTCACCATCACCACTCCCATCCATCCCGTCCACCCTGTATGACAAGATCCCACAACCCATCAGCTCATCCGCCGATCCTTTCCCCAACAAAACTTCTCCCTCGACACGTTCTCCTCCTCCCTGACACTCTTCTCAATCTTGTTCCTCAGAATCTCAACCTGGCGCTCGTACTCCCATTTCGGCGTCTCAGCGCCCCGCATCCCAATAAAGCGGGCAAACATCCTCATCTTGACTTTCAGACGTTCGATATCCGTTAACTTGCAATTCTCTGGAAGCGTCGGATCCGTGTTGAGGAATGGCCGTGACCAATCCATGGTCTGCGGGTAGGCGTTTTTGAGATCGCATGGAGAAAGGAGGTGAGCGTTGCAGACATTGGTCATGGGCGATAGTGAAGTTTGTGAGTAGTACTCAGCCATGGCGTCGAGCTCAGATTCTGTCAGGAGGAAGAGTTGGAGCATGCAGGATGGGAAAGACGGGGGTGGGATTCCGGTCTGGACGTGCACGATCGGAGCAATGGTCAGGCGAAGTTGTTCAATCTTCTCAGCCAACGCCGGGTTCCTTTGCGCTAGCGGCATCTTTGCGCTCTCAAATGTGGTGTGCCTTGTGTGGCCGGTCGTATTCATGTTCGTCTTGTCTGTTTCGTCGTTGTTGTGCATGTGCTGCTACTTCTTGCTTGCTGGACAGACTAAGTGTTTGCGGATACGCTCTTTGCTTGTCTTTGCGTATGCGAAAAGAAGGATCTGGAAATCGGAAGCGGTAGGAAAACGGGATCGGTAGCGGGAGTGTGCAGCGGAGCAAAGCGTGCTGGGGTTAAAGGAGCCCGCTTGATATATAAAAGCCGCACAAACAGACAAAGAGTGGTTTGTTGTAGAAGAATGATATTGTTAGACTGGATCTTAGGAGAGGTTTCTTTGTTCTTTGTCGCGGGCTTTTAAAACATAGACGATGTGAAGGTCCTTTGTCAGAGAGTGACATGTCTTAGTGTGAAGAGCTGCACAATGTCTGCGAGCCCAGCATGTGATTATCGAAGCCTCTAAGTGCGCAATGGAGCATATGACTGCGTCCGGTAGAGGATCATGTGAGCCGTTCGAAGGACCTGAGTGATTTCTGAAGTCGTTCGTAGTTGAGTTGTGCAGATGAGATTGAGGCGTCATTGGGGCGTTTGGTGAAGCGCGATAGAACCACAGACCGAGCAGTATCTCTGGGTTCTCGTAATGGCGGAAGCATGTCGGTTCGTGAAGGCCCCGGAGTGTGTGTGAGCTGCTGAGAAGTCTCATGAGGCGAGAATGTTCTCCAAAGACACGTCTCTGTCCACACCTCCAATAGCATCGGTGCTGGCCCAAAATTTGCTGAGATGTCTCGCGCCGCTGTGAAGAAGTGAGTATTCAGCCATGCAGAAAGTGTGAGGTCTTACCTGTCGCAGAGTAGCGTGACAATACGGTGGCCGGGACCAAGCTGCTTTGCAAGTTTCGTGGCAGCCACGCCTAATGTGAGTCAGTCTTCTGTAAATGAAACCTTGTGAAGGGGTCTTACAATTCACAGCGCTGCTGCTTCCAACAAAGATACCGTCATTCTCCACCAGCCACCTCGCCATAACAGTAGCCTGTTCATCAGTGACCCTGATAGCATCGTCGATGAGCTCACTGCCCACTTCAAAATTGTGCGTAACACGATTAATGCCAATACCTTCTACAATAGTATCGACCTGATGCCTTCGTCGCGTCCCTTCTCTCTCTCTCTGGTCAAACATGACGCCATACTTTACTTTGTTGTACAGCCCGCTGCCCTGAGGATCTGCAAGTACGACCTTCAGGTCGGGCAACCTTGATTTAAGAGATAGAGCAACACCAGATATAGTTCCTCCAGTGCCAGCGCCGCTGACGAATGCGTCTAGGTGGCCGTCCGTTTGCGCGTAAATCTCTGGACCAGTGCCTGTGAAGTGAGCACGCCAATTCGCTTCCGTTTCGAACTGGTCAGCGAATAAACCTCTTCCAGGTTTCTGGGGATCTTCAGTGTGCTCCTTCGCACGTGTTCGTGCCAAGTTGACAAATTGTTTTTGGTCGACGATAGGTGCTGGCCTAACTCTTTCTACTTCAGCCCCAAGCTTGAGCAGTAATTCGGACTTTTCGATTGCCATATCGTTTGGCATGCAACTGGTAGAGTTGTTAGCATGCTTCTTTTTGTGATTGATAGCACTCACATGTGTGCTTTGTAGCCCCGTGCGCGACATATTGCCGCTAGAGATATGCCTGTACTGCCGACAGTGCCTTCATAAATAGTGTCACCGGAGTGCGGAACTAGCAGGTTTTTTCCCTCCGCCTAGATGAAGATCAACGCGTGAAGTCTGGTCCCTGATTTCTGAAGAACACACCATTTCAATGATACTTAACGCGACGCGGTCTTTCGGGCTGTTGCCAGCTCCATTCAGGAACTATGTGATGTCAATGACCGCGCTTCAATGGTACGAATAATCCAATGTATACCTCCGCTTTGGCAAGAATCTCACACCCGGTGGCTTCGGAAAGTGATTTGATTTTGATGAGCGGCGTGTCACCAATACACCCTTCAATACCCTCCTTGATGTTTCCGCCACCTTTCTCTAGGTCTCGTTCAATCTCTGCCAGGCTCTTTTTCAAAGTATCCAAGTCATTGATCTTTGAAAATTTGGACAATATTCGCCTCAGGTGTTTTGGAGGCTGCTCGGAAGTGGGATGCTCTTTTGGGTCACCATATTTCTGATTCTGATATAGAACAGACAGAGCTACACCAATAACGAAGGCGCCAATAACATAGTATTTTGTATGGTCCGGCATTTGTAGAGCTCCAGTGAGTCTTCATGAATGGTGTAGGATGGATAAAGGTTTGACCGAACGAAGCTCTGACTTCTCCCGCGGCTTGGCAAAGTGAAGTACTAGCGGGCGCACCAAACATGAACCACACCATATCCACAGCTTCCAGTCTGCAGCCTGTCGGGGGGCTTCAATGGATTCTCCACTTGCCACGAACCTCTTCCGCCAGCTTTTCTCCCACCGCGCTTCGCAATGTCTCGTTCAGGGAGCTCGCCCGACCCTCGCGACCGCCCGCGCTCCCCATGTTCCACGCCGAGGAAAAGCTACAAATGCTATGAGAGCTGCCACAACAGGTCCCAGAGCTTCGCGACTGCTTGAAGGCGAGACGAGAAGAGAAAGTAGATGGCAGCCGCGGAGGAATGCATTCCCTCATGAGAGGATGGAAGAGTTTGAGCGGTACCCGCTGGTTACAGCGGATATGCTCAAGAACCGGAGGGAAAGGCCACGGAGAGTGAAGATGCTTCTCCGAGATTTCATAGAAGACAGCCTCTACAACCCACACTATGGCTACTTTTCTAAACAGGTTGTCATCTTTTCCCCCGGCGAGCCCTTCAACTTCAACGAAATGGCCTCGGAGCACGAATTTTTCCAACAGCTACGCCACCGCTACACCGACTTCGAAGACGCTCTTGACTATCAAGAACCGAATGATCTGCGCCAACTCTGGCATACCCCTACTGAGCTTTTTTCGCCCTACTACGGCGAAGCCCTAGCTCGCTACCTTGTCGAGGACTACAAGTACAGCGCGTACCCGTATCATGACCTCAATATCTACGAAATGGGTGCTGGAAACGGAACAATGATGTTGAATATTTTGGACTACATACGGGACATGCACCCCGAAGTGTATGAGAGGACACGGTACAAGATCATTGAAATATCGAACCAGCTGGCGAACCTGCAACAACAAGGTCTTGGACACAGCGCTCACGCACGAGGTCATTCGGATAAAGTGGAGATTGTAAACTCCTCCATATTCGATTGGAACCAGTACGTTTCTTCGCCGTGCTACTTTTTGGCGCTAGAAGTCTTCGACAATTTTAGCCACGATGCGCTGAAATACGACTATGAGACCGGAGCCCCTTACCAATCTCATGTCGTTGTTGACCCTCGCGGCGAGCTCTTCGAGTACTTCTCGCGTACCTTAGATCCTGTAGCCGCGGATTTTCTGAAGAAAAGGCACGCAGCATGCGAGTCTTACCCACATCCTCTTTCCGGATCGCGGTTTATGGCGAACTTACGATCTTTGTCACCTTTCCGAGGATCCTTGAGTACACCCGAGTACATACCCACGCGTCTTATGCAATTCTTCTACATTCTGTATCAGAAGTTTCCAAATCACAAACTCATAAGCAGCGACTTCAACAAGCTTCCTGATACGGTCGAAGGATTGAATGCGCCGGTGGTCCAGACGAGGTACAGGAGGCAAATGATCCCTGTTTCCACGCCCCTTGTACGTTTACTCTACTTTGATCTAATAACTACAATACTAATAAGTATCTAGGTTCACCAAGGCTACTTCGACATTCTCTTCCCCACCGATTTCGAAGTCATGGAGCCCATGTATACCGCCATCACCGGCAGATTTGCCCGTACATACTCGCACGAGGACTTCATGACCGCGCGAGCGGATATTGAAGAGACGCAGACGAAGAATGGGGAAAATCCGTTGTTGAGCTGGTACAAGAATGCCAGTGTGATGATAACGGTGTAGATTGTAAAAGAGCACTGTATTATGGGAGTGGTCCTAAGGGGCCTTTGTACAAATATAAACCTCCTGTATTATGAATCAAGCGTCCAGTCTCCACTTCAACGATTCGCTCAGTGCCTCTGCATGATACCTGTCAACGTAAGCTCTCAAAACAGTAAACCCCACAGCCACAGCCAAGCCACAACGTGAACGACACCTCACGCCAACCAGCTGCGAAACCGCAGCTTCAGTCTTACAGCAAGTGAACATCTCCTTCACAATCTCCCCATCGCCGCTTCAATCGCACACCTCGAATGCATGTGATCGACACTGTCCACCTATAGCGACCGCACAGTCCTGCAACCAGCCGTCAGAACTTCGACCGGGGGTTATCGCAAACTCCGCACCGCTCTTACGACCCATACACAACCTTTTCGTTGACACTTCACAACCGGCGCGATGGGATCATTAGGGTCATACTTCTTGGACGTAGTCTACTCGTTCACGAATTGCATGGTGTGCTTCCCCAGCTCACCACAGCTCAAGATCAACAGCCGGAGCTTTAAGATACAGCGATTGCTGGGCGAGGTAAGTCTCCGTACTCCATACCACGTTACAACCGCTGAACATCTAACCCACAGGGCGGATTCTCATACGTATACCTCGTATCCGACAATGCGAACCAAAAGCTCTACGCCGTCAAGAAGATCCGCTGCCCCTTCGGCCAAGAATCCGTCGCCCTCGCCCTCAAAGAAGTAGAAGCCTACTCCCTCTTCTCCCCGCACCCGAACATAATCCACTCGATCGACTACTCCGTCGCCTCGGACAAGTCGGATCCGTCCGCAAAAACTGTCTACATACTCCTCCCTTACTACCGCCGCGGAAACCTGCAAGACATGATAAACGCGAATCTCGTAAACCACACAAAATTCCCTGAAAAGCGGTTGATGCAATTGTTTCTGGGGGTGTGCAAGGCCTTGAAGGCTATGCATCAGTACAAAGTCAGGGGAGGACCGGGTGGAGCGAAGATTGAGGGCAAGGCGAAACAGATTCGGAAAGAGGCGGCGAGGGCGGATGCGGAGGCTGCGAGTGAGGCGATGGAGATGAGGGCTAGCAGGAGGCATAGGGAGGAACAAGACGACGACGATGACATTGAGAATGAACCGTTGATGGAGGGTGAGGTTACAATGGCGCAGGAGGGGATAGCGCCCGGTGGTGAGAGAGCGTATGCGCATAGGGATATAAAACCCGGTATGCCACTTCCCTTTGTCTCAATCACGCGAGGCGAATGCTAATGCGATATTATAGGCAACATAATGATAGACGACGACGGCACTACACCGATCCTCATGGACCTCGGCTCCCTCGCCCCGTCCCCAACGCCCATAACATCACGCTCCCTTGCGCTACAAGTGCAAGACACAGCCGCCGAGCACTCCACAATGCCCTACCGCGCGCCCGAACTCTTCGACGTGAAAACCGGTTCCGTAATCGACACAAAAGTGGACATTTGGTCTTTAGGCTGCACACTTTACGCGTGCCTTGTCGGGAAATCCCCCTTTGAAGCGCGGAGCGACGAGACGGGTGGTAGTTTGAGTATGTGTGTTCTTGGCGGCGATTGGCGGTTTCCTGACGAGGGGAGAGAGGGAAAGAAGAAAGCTGGGGGCGAGGATGTGGTGAGGGAGAGTGTTAAGGAGGTTGTGAGGAGGTGCTTGAGAGTGGAGGCTGGGGAGAGGCCCGATGTGGATGAGTTGATGGCGATGGTGGAGGAGGTTATTGAGGGGTTGCCTGAGGATGGTTCAGAGGCTTAGGTTGTGATAGGACTTCCCTTGTATCGTGAAAGAGCAAGGCATTTGGCGTTATGGAGAGGCTTTCCTCTCACCACTGTTTGCTTTTGTCTTCGGGTCGTTTTACGGATTGAATCTGATGTAGGAATATTTGTCGTAAGAGTAGGATGCCATTTCGTAGACGGAAACATCGTTCGATGCGGAGAATGCTATCTCCTTTGCTTCATGTGTGCATCTTATAGCAGTGATATTGGATAGACTTGCTGGGTATGTAATGGAACTCATCTGGGTATCACTTCAACAGTACGAAGACAGCAACATGTGCCGCAGATCTTGAAGTCAAGTTATCCAAAGACTTGATACAACTCAACCTGACTGTCTATATTTCGCATATCATCCCTACTCAGAACCCACGTCTCCGCCCCTTCCCAATGACCGGCCTCTTGACCAAGCCATCCCCAGCTGACACAGCTTTCTTAGCACCCACACCCGGACGTTTGACCAACGGCCCGTTTCGCTCCTCAGCAAGTCTCTTCTCCTCCCTAGCCTTATCCTCGGCCATTTTCGCCTCGAGTTCCGCCTTGCGATTGAACTCAGTCTCCATAATCCGCTTATCCCTCTTGGACCAACCCTTCTCTTTGATCGAGTAGAAGACGGCACCGAGATCTGCTAGCCAGTGCGGATCAACGCTAGTGACGCACGACATGTACTCCTTGGACGTAAGGATCAGTTCGTGGTAGACGACGTAATCTGGTAAGTAGCCGAGACCGTAAAGAGCGGACGTAGGATGCAGTTGGATAGTTACGCTGGTGCGAAGGTTGATGTACTCGCCTATCCCCCTTACTTTGGCTGCCTGGTGGTAGTAGCCTGAGCAAATGCATTTGCGGATCACGTCCCAGTCTGTGCCACAGCTTACGAGGTTCATTTTCTGCACTTTCATGATGTCGGAGATTTGGTTTCGGATTTCTTTTGCCCGGCGTAGTGCTTTGGGATGCAGGAAATGGCGGATGCACCAGCCGTCGCTGTAGCCGTTCACTTTCCACTGCGTGAAGACGTGGAGGAGAGTGAGGTGATCGGATTCTGGGACGAAGAATTTCTCGCGTGCGGCATCGGACTCATCTTGACGTTCCTTGGGGCGGTAGAATACCGAAGGTACGCTAAGCATGGAAACGATTGTGAGCATTTCCTCCGAGCACTCGTACTCGAGGGATGTGATTATGAGTTTGGCGAGTGAGGGATCCATGGGGAAGGATGTCATGGTGCGACCGAGAGGTGTGAGATCGCCGATATTGTCAATGGCGCCGAGTGCCCAAAGGTCGAAAAGTGAGGTCGTTATTGTGTCCTGTGGCGGCGGGTCCATGAAGTCAAAGTCAAGCAGATCCTTCACTCCGAGCGACTTGAGCAAAAGGACTGTATTGGCGAGATTCGTCCGTTGGATTTCAGGGATAGTCTGGATGTAGAATTCGTCACGGAAGGCGCGCTCAGTGTAGAGGTGAAAGCATTTTCCCGGGCCTGTACGCCCTGCGCGACCAGCACGTTGGGAGGCGTTTGCTTGCGAGATGGGCGTGATCTGAAGAGCATCCATGCCCATCTTCGGATTGTACACCTTCAGTTTCGAGAACCCAGCGTCGACCACATACATGATACCGTCCACAGTAAGACTCGTCTCGGCAATGTTGGTTGCAACGATGACTTTGCGCACGCCGGGCGGAGCTCGATCGAAAATTTTAGCCTGCAAGTCAGCTGGCATCTGACTGTAGATGGGCAAGATGAGCAGCTTTGGTGGATCATTGAGAAGCTTAAGACGTTCTGCAACAAGCTCGCAAGTGATCTCAATGTCTTCTTGTCCAGTCATGAAGACAAGGATGTCACCGGGTCCCTGGGAGACGTGAATGGCCAAGACCTGTTTGACGGCGCTGTCGACGTAGTCTTCGCATGGGGAACGGGAGTATTGGATATCGACTGGGAAGGTACGGCCTGGGATGATGAACTCAGGCGCTCCGCCGTAAAATCTAGAAAAGCGATCCGCGTTCATCGTTGCCGACGTGACGATCAACTTCAGATCCCTCCGACGTGCCAGAACCTTCTTGATGAGGCCCATGAGCACGTCGGTATTCAAGGCTCTTTCGTGGGCCTCATCCATGATAATGCAGGAGTACTTGTCCAAATCAGGCTCTACGAGAGACTCTCGTAACAAGACTCCGTCCGTCATGTATTTAATCTTCGTCCCCTTGCTAGTGCAGTCTTCGAATCTGATGGCATAACCGACAAGGCCCCCCAAATCAACTTCCATCTCTTCGCTGACACGCTTGGCAACACTCATGGCAGCAACACGCCTGGGCTGCGTACAGCCTATGAGACCGTTTTTGGCGTAGCCGTCCTCGTAGAGAAACTGAGTTAGCTGGGTGGTTTTTCCCGAACCTGTTTGACCGACCACAATAACGACTTGATTATCGCGGATGACTCGCAGTAGATCCTCGCGCACTGCAAAAGCCGGAAGGAACTGTCGCTGCTCCCGAAGCGTCTTGCTCTTGCTGAAAGCACTCTGACCTTCATTGTTCTTCATGTGTGACGCGAATTTGTTGTTGCCTTTCGATTCCTCTTCCGCGGGCGCGGGCGCTGCGCTGTCTCCATCGTCCTCCTTCACACCCATGATATTGCCCAACGTAGTTCCAGCAGCATTTGTTGCCTCATGAGCTTGCTTCTGCCGTTCCTTCCGCTGCCGCCTTTCCTTGACAACATTGCTGCCACGCCGGCTGAAGACAGCCATGTCACTCTGAGGATCACGTACCGCCGGGACAGGGTCCAACTGCTTCGTAAATACCGTCTTCCCATCGAGAAATGGCGGTTTGAGGTCATGGACCAGGATATGCACTCGTGTCCCCTCGTCGTCATCCTCGAAATCGTTATCAAATGTCCTTCTCTGGGCGACTCCAGATTGTAGCATCCTGTTGGTTTCCCAAGCGTCCACATCCTTCTGCTTTTGCATAGCCCTATGGCTCGCCCGGTTGTTTTGCTTCTTTTCCGTCAATGCTGCCTCACGCGCGGCGTCCTCCCAATAGTTCTCGGCGCCCCCGAATGGGTTGTGCGTCTCATCGCCAAATGTATGCCCATTCTCTTCACCGCCGTACCAATCTCGATCCAGCGCCATAGAGTCAAAGTCTTCCACCAGCGGCTCGGAGCCCTCAAAGGCCTGTTGGCGGGGACCATCATCGCGTCGAGGAGTGTGCGACCGCGATCGCGCGGAGTCGGGGTGCAGTCGCTTCTGAAATTTCGGCCGGGGAGTTACAGAGAAGCCTTCTTCTTCGTGGTCGAGCTTCCTCCGCTTGGGACTGTGGCCGCCGCGATCCATAGCTGTCGTGAAGATGGATTGCCGTTAGGGATGGAACGTGTGAGAAGGGCGGTTGGAGGGTTAAACCAGTACTGGAAACCTAGCAGGTGTACGGGTCAGTTTATGTCAAGAGCTCTCTATTATTGCGAGAGTGCAGTGTCGAAGGGAAGGCGTTGCGGGCAAAAATCGCGGGAACTAGCTTCAGCCACAGCGAGCGCCACATTTCGCAAAAAGTTCTGGTGGGGACGAAATATCCAATCCCTCCCCCACCACTTCTGCTACCTCATTTCCGAGCATACCCAAACACCACATCCACAGCTATGTCGATGATCACAGCGACGTCCTGGGTGCCGCGCGGCTTTGCGGCGCCCTTTCCCACAAAATACGACTTCGACGACGACGAGTTCGAGCGTATATCCAAGCTAGCGAAGCTGCAGCTTGACGATGCGAAAGAGGATCTCGAGGGAGCCCAAGAGGAGAGCAAGAAGAACAGCAGCTCAGGAGGAGGTGTAAAGCTTGATGATCAAGAGTACGCAGAAAAGGCGCCAACAGCCTGGGCGTTTTACTGATCACATACTAGAGAAATTGACGACGACCTCAAAGAGTACGACCTCGAGCACTATGATGATGACGAACAGGACGGCGACGGCGGCAACATGGCCATGTTTGGCAATCTCAACAAGCTGGTATTCTACGAAAATGGCGAGGAAGACCCCTACATCACCATGGACAAGAACGAGGATGAAGAGGACGAAGAGCGGGAAGAGCTGCAGATTCTGGCTACAGACAACCTTGTGCTAGCAGGACGGATCGAAGACGAGGTCGCCCATCTAGAGGTCTATGTCTACGAAGACGAAGCCGACAATCTCTACGTACACCACGATATAATGCTGCCCGCGATCCCTCTCGCGGTCGAGTGGCTAGATCTACCCGTTGGCAAGTCGAATACCGGCAGTGATGGCAAAGGAAACTTCGTGGCAGTCGGAACAATGGACCCAGACATTGAAATATGGAACCTGGATGTCGTGGATGGCATGTACCCGGATGCAATACTGGGACAAGGTGCTGAAGACGCAGCGAACGTGGACAAGCCAAAGAAAAAGAAGAAAAAGAAGTCGAAGAAGGCCAATGACGACTTCCACGTCGACTCTGTTCTCTCACTTGCCGCTAATCGCCACCATCGCAACCTCCTTGCCTCATCATCTGCAGATAAGACGATCAAGCTGTGGGACCTCAATACGACGAAATGCGCAAAGTCGTACGGTTACCACACAGACAAGGTCTGCTCGGTAGCATGGCATCCTTCAGAGTCAACAATCCTCCTCAGTGGCAGCTACGATAGGACCGTGGTCGCAGCTGACATGCGCGCGCCCGATGCAAAGGCCCCACGATGGGGAGTCGAGAGCGATGTCGAGACTGTGCGGTGGAACCCGCACGATCCAAACTACTTCTATGCAAGCCATGCACTGCTCAACCAAGAAATCAGCAGCTAACATCGACTAGATATCCACCGAGAACGGCTTGATTCACTACCATGACGTCCGCAACACACCTTCCGATCCCTCAGCATCGAAACCAGTTTGGATGCTTCAAGCTCACGACTCAAGCATATCCTCCTTCGACGTCAACCCGGTCATCCCCGGCTTCCTTGTAACCGGTTCAACAGACAAGCAGACCAAGCTTTGGAACGTGCAGCCCACCGGTCCCAGCATGGTTGTGTCGCGCGACCTCGGTGTCGGCAAGGTGTTCTCCACAACCTTCGCCCCCGATCAAGAAGTAGGCTTCCGCCTTGCAGTTGCAGGAAGCAAAGGCGCCGTGCAAATCTGGGACACGAGTACCAACGCAGCGGTGCGCGCAGCTTTCGCAAACAAAGTTCCGGATATGAAGACCGGCGGGAAGGAGAGATTGGTTGGTTTGGAAGAGGCTGAGACGGATTCAGACTCGGAAGAGGGCGAGAGCGAAGGCGAGGGTGAAGATGGCGAGAAGGGCTGGGAGTCTATGGAAGAGTAGACATCTCCCTCACTGCACAGTGTAACACTGCAAATGGTCGCACACAAACGCGACTACGCGATACGAAACCCTTTTCGATGAACGTCCCCCCTTCGCATCAATGCTCTAGATGTGGAGTAGAACTAGTAGCACTATTCCTGAGATTGCGGCACGGCGTATGCCGACTTTGTATGACTTGGTGCCAGGTGGTCTAGTGATGGAGTGCTTCAGCCGTGTGTCATCCGTGGGGCGTACGACCACTCTGTTTGCCGATGAAGACAAGACCACCAAATGTAATGACGTGTGCGTGTTGAATGCTAGAGGCTACACACAGTGTCACAGGCTATGTTCGGGCGAGGAGTTTGTAAAATGAAGTATTAAAGTTAGAGTTCAAACAGTACTAACAAGAAGGATACTGTCTCAGATAGACGATGGCTTGGCGGACAGTGTACCTACTTACATAAGACCGGCTCGGAACGGGCGACATTGCGCAATCAACTCGTTCATGCTCGCCGGAAGTCGAGCGTGAGGTCCGGAAGATCATGAAATGACAGAGGGCTGGATCGAACTGCGGTACGCCGGTAAAGCTGATGTCTGAAGCCTTCAGCCTCAGTTGGTGCTGCAGTGACTGTTGCGGTTCGCGGATCGCGGATAGCGGACCGGACGTTGGAGGAAGAACGAGCGGCTGATTGCCACACCGATTGACAAGCCGCATCCCACGGTTACGATGAGGTCTCGAACTCGCCTCACGCGACGCTCGCATCATCATTATTCCTTTTATTTTCGCCATCCTGTTTCGAAACGATTGCCTCGGCGTAAGGCGAGTCAAGTCGATTGTTGAGGACGGCCCCACGTGCCAGATATGTTTCCACGGAAAAAGAAACAGACTTTTTTAAGCGCGGAACGAAATCTCGATTGCTCCCGACGACTCAGGACGGCTTCTTTGGCGCCGTCAGAGGCCTCGAATAGGACGGCAGTGATGGAAATGGCATCTGGTGTTTCGAAACTGACGACTTTCGTTTTCCGATCTCTCAACCCGCCAGAGCAGGACCATGATGATGAAGCCGACCTGTGACGCTCGGAGCTTATTGATGTTCGCCCTGCATCCAGAATAGCCATATCGAGACGTTTCGCAGCCAAATTTACCATCCTTAAAAGTTTGAACTCGCTGCATTAATTTTTCGGCGGCCTTCATCCAGATCAGGGCACCCTTTATCAAAAGTCTCGGCAGGCCCGAATCTACTCGAAGAGACGATGCTGGGGTGCAATGTTGTTGAAACGAGCCAACACCTTTAGCTCTGGGACAGGCGAGCGGGCTGACACGTAGGCGCCCAATGCCTGCAGTCATCCCATCTCTCATTGGCCTGTGTGTGCAGTGCTGTTCGCTGTTGTTTGCTTGTTCCTGGCGCTGACCCCTGTGCATCCTTCCAATCTCTGCTCGACAGGTCAACGCGGCCTGCTCTGGCCTACCACGGTCCAAGAGTTGAGTGCCTTCCCGCTCCCTTCAGGGTGCCGTTCGTCCTGCTACTTTTTTCATCAACTGGTGCCCCTGCCGGTATACAGCTTCCTTTCTGCTTCTTCTTCTTCTTCTTCTTCTTCAGAGTCCAACTCCCTATCCCTTCCTTAGCACCGCATGACTTGACTGTCAGCTACGCTCCCTCTCCTCGCGACCCGGTGTACGCCTCTCCTTACGACGCTGGACATTCCGCTCTTTGACAGTGCTTTGATTTCTCTTCCATTCACCCATTGTTCTTCCGCAGCGCGAGGACAGAGTCCACGAAGACGACAAAGACCACGAAGCCTGAGGACCATCAGATTTCAGGCCGACTCAGTGACCGTTTGCTGCGCACGAATCCTGCAACAGCAGTATCACAAGTCCATCCCCGATTGAACACCGGGTTACACGCCCAGGGCTCACGATTCCACCGCAACGTCGCAAGGCCTGTGATCACTTCTCCTCCATCCTTTCACACACCACTGCGACAGACGCCTTTGTCCTCAGGACCGTTGCCACTTTGTCAGGTGCCGCCCTGCTTCCTCCCAAGACCTCACTTAAAGATAGTGTGCTCGCCAATTTATCCGCGGCCTCCACCCCGCATCTACTACTGCAAACTACTACAAGCCAACGAACCAACGACTTGCCTGTTAGAGGGCTACCGGGCCTAAGACCGAACTTCTGGCTCTTGCTCTACTTACAATAAAAGTAAATCTATCCCGGATTAATTCTCAATATGTCTCTCGCACGCGGCCTCACTAAGCGTATGAAACGACCGGACGCTCCAAATACCACGTCGTCATCGCCCCAGCGCAGCCAGAGTGTAAAGGCACCCGGACTCCAAATTGATCGAGCCAAAATTTCCGCTCCCGTCGCTCTTGTATCCACGACCAATATGCTCTCCTACAACGCACCCGATATTGTTCCCATCCAGACGACATCATCCAAGGCTTCGACTCATTCGGGGGATGACTCCGACCACAGTGTCTCAACACGCTCAAGAGCGTCGTCGCATGCATCGAGGGACACCTTGACCGATGCTTCCTCTGTCAGCTCATCACCAACCTCACCGGCCCCGAACCACCTTTCGGGATACTTCGCTTCTGCCAACAAGAACCTTCGAAAATCAGCGTCGTCCGGCAACCTGCAGCAGCTGAAAGAGTCTCGGGAAGAGGTACCCGCTGTGCCCGATGTGCCCGCCATCCCTGAGCGGGCCCTGTCGCACAGCAAGCGCGCACACGAACGCCTCGCACAGAAGCGGTCCCTGCAGCACATCTCACGGCACAGCTCGACTCACTCGGCGCGCGAACACAGAACTTCAGTCGACATGTTCCGTGTTGCGATCAAAGAAGAGACGCACCCCTTTGGCAAGGAGCTCGAGCAGCTTAGTGAAGTTGCCGAAGAGTTCAACGGTGCCGTGCGCGATGCAGAGTTGGAGGCTGACCTTGCTCTTATCCGCGACCGTCACCTTGCTATGTTCTGTGCAGCAGACTATCTGGCCGAGATCCAACCTCTCTTCAGCAACCGATTCAACACGTACCAATCCATTGCACCTTTGGCTTGGATATAACCTCTCCAACCATCGTCACTTGGTGAACGGTTCCTCTCCTTCGGTTTCCCTTATCTTGGCATCTACGATTGATACACCGGTCTTTTGGCACCACTGCCCTTCGTTCGCTTCAAAACAGATATCCCCTCTTACTTGATCTAGACACCCTGTCTACTGCATTCTTACCTGTATATACCTTTTTTGGGTCCCTCGAGCATTCGTGTATCTCGAGCCAATAACTTTTATTTTCTATTTCTTTTGTTGAAACGACCATGAAATAAATGGTCACGGAATGGGATTAGGAGGCGAGGCGTTCACACCGGTAAAACCCCCCTTTATACGGGCTGCTGCGCCTGGGCTATCACTGCCCGTCCTTTCCTTTACGACATTCTACACTTCTCGTGTATATGAGATTATTGAATCTACGGAAGCTTTATCTTTGGAGGCGACTTTTGTGCTTTCTTTGGACAACCTCTGCTGCAATGGCGGAGCGGATAGGCAGACTGACTGGATTTGATAGTTGGCAAATCTACAACATGCTCAAACCCATACCATAACTCGCGTTCATACAAACGCATAATCTCCCCGTTGCGCAACCCCCAGTGGTTCCTTAATGCCACCCAAAGCACCTACCATAGTGAAACCCGCCGCCGCGTTGCTACTGCCTCAGTTCAACACAGCAGCTGAAAAGGCTGCAAACGTGTACCACGTTCTTTCAATCACCCCGTGCGTCACATTGGTGCCACGCTTCAAAATGTTCCAAGGTTCTGTCTGCAACGCTTGCACCACGCTTCCTGACACCGTGCTACGGCGAGTTCGTACCACTCTTTCGCACAACCCTCGACCGGGCCCTTTTCACCTTCCCCATCTCCACACTTTTCTTTCCCATCACAAGTTACAAGTCACAAGCCACTATTTAGGTGCACGGGTCGGGTGTCTTGAACACCTTCGGCATTTAGGCTGCCGATGCATCGCAGTGCAGCGCATGCAAGGTGGAGAATTTCACACAGATTGCGGAGGAAGTGTAAAAGACGGAAGGTGCATGTGGCTTCTCCCCCGCCGATCGCTTGGGTTTCGGCATGTGAGCGGTTTTGTGGGCGCGTGGGCAGTTGTTCCGAGGGCAGCGGATTTGTTGGCATGCGGTCGGGCGGGTGGAGGAAGGTGGGTTTGGCAGGTGGAGCTGGTGCGGTGGGGAACATGATGCACGTGTGTGTTGAGAGGGGTCTAGGCCGAAATCGAGGACTCTACTGTATTAAAGAAACACAAGCACGACTGCATACCATGGAAAATAGAACTTGGAAATAGGCCTGGAGTATACACACGCTATTTCCGTACAACTAGATGGACAATAGTTGGAATAGGACCATAAAAATGAAGATGAATGGGCAGATAGAGATGGCTGAATCCTGAGTGCAGCACCTTCAACTTAACTTGAAAATATAGCTTCGTACGTCTTTTAGGGTCGAAATTGCTATGGATTGATTGTAACTAATTTTTCTATTATGATATACTCACTTCTAAAACATGTGTAGAAGAAAGAGCCCTCAACTTTGCAAAGGTGTAGATCACCATATCGAATCATCCAAAGAAGTCCTGCCCAACTCCTTCCTCTTATCCCGAACTCAACTCCATCATTCGATGCGAAAAAAACTCGAGAACATCTAAGACCTCGCCTTCGCTTCTTCCTCATTCACAAGCACATACCGATACCTCGCCTTCCCTCCCTCCATATCCACAATACTTTGATTCGCATCCTTCATCGGCCTCGTCTGGATCCAAGGTTTGATATTCTTCTCCGCCGCAAACTTGAGCATCTCTTCAATTTCCCTCGGACTCCAAATCTGACTACCACCAATCTTGCATCGCTTCAGAATAAGCGCCAATGCCGTAATGGGAGGCAGTTTGTCTTCCGGAGCGCCAACCTGAATGAACTGCCCTTCAGGACGAAGAAGTTCAAGATACGAGGCCAGCGGCAGATCCGGCGAGGAAACCGTCGAAACAATCAGATCCAAACTGCGCGAGTGTTTTTCCTCCCACTTCTCGTCTTCCGAGGTCGCGATGAAATCCGTGGCACCCATAGCCAAAGCATCCTTCTCTTTGTTCCTCCTCCGACTAATCACAACCACCTTATCACAGCCCAAATGATGCGCGAACAAAACACCAAAATGTCCCAACCCACCGAACCCCACAATCCTAACCTTCTTCCCGGGCCCCGCTCCGTGTCTCTTCAAGGGAGAATACACAGTGACCCCGCCACACATCATCGGCGCCGCGTCCTCGCTCTTGATCTGCTCAGGAATCTTGATCGCAAAAGCCGCCGGCACCCTCACATAATCCGCATACCCTCCCATGCTCCAATACCCACTGTCTTTATACTGTCAGTTATACGTTGTTACATTCTCTCTTGGGTAGTGCTGTGGGATGTCGTTGGAGCACTCCTCGCAGTCGGCTTGTTGACAGCTGAAAGCTTGCGCGCCGACACCGACACGGTCGCCGATTTTATGGCGCGAAGCAGCGGCGGAGCCGACGCGGGTTACGTGGCCGATAATCTTATGGCCCACGCAGATGGGGTAGTGTGTAGGGAACCAGCCGGAACGTAGCGTGTGGAGATCTGTGCCGCAGATACCGCAGTGCGAGATTTTGATGTCGATGTCGGTTTCCGCGAAGGGTTTTGGGGCGAAGGACTCCCAGCGAAGCTTGCCTTTTGCTGATTGGGCGTCGTGGCCGAGCCAGCCGTGGAAGGATTCGGGGGAGGATATGTTTCTGTTTTCTGTTTTCTGTTTTCTGCTTTCTTTTCAATCGGTCGTGGTTGGACTTGTGAGTGAGGGGTGGAAATGAGTCGCGGCGGAAAAAAGGTAGTTCAATTCTTGAAGGAAGAAGTTTGAAGGGATGCTGAATTTATACTGTACTATGGAAACTGGCCGAAGAATGGAAATATCTGGTAGGCCCGATATTTTTCGGATGAGGACCCTGTACTTTTCGCCATAGTCACTGCTGCGACACGATATCGGAGGCACATTTTTTCATAGATGCCCCGCTAAAGATGGGACTTGTTTTATTGCCGGCGATGACATGGAGTTAAGCACATTCGTTCCCTCTTCGAAAAAGCTCTTTCCGTAGAAACCTCTGTTGATGGTGGCACGGAACCAATCGGGATTTGGAGATAGCTGGGTGGAGGATTAAATCGATGAGGATGTGCAGGCTGATGGCCCGGGGAACTTCTTACCACCGTGTGACGTCATTTTGGGCGAAGTCAGCAACATGCGTAAACCCCGACATCACATGAAAGGCTTAAGAAAAGTCCAGAAGTATTGAGAGAACAAGATATTATTAAGGAGTCGCTAATAAGCGACTGATAGGACGTCCCCATCAGACGATGCAGTTTTGTGCCTCGCAGCACCAGGAAATCTATTAATCCCCGATCAAAAGAGGGTGTGTTGGGATATCATAACCTTGAAAACGCCAATGCCATGCCCATCCACCCATGAAATCAATTCCCGTTATCCCACACGTACAGCCATGTGTCGGTAGACGTGCAACGCTTTCCATAGTCAGGGACCGGTAAAGTGTTGCAAGACCATCGCACTAGCACTGTATATCGCAACTGCAGGTGCACTACCTTACAGCATAAACACCGCCAAACCAGCCGCAACAACACCCAAGCTCAGACCCAAACGCTCCGCGCCGCTGCCGGGGGTGCTGGTGCTGGGCCTCGGGGGAGAGTTGGTAGCGCTCGGGTTGGTACCGTTGCCAGATGGGGCCGTTGCGTTACCCGTGGGCGATGCGGAGGGGACGAGAGTACTACCAGCCGAAGTGGCAGTGATGGTAGGAACAGCAGAGTTGGGTCCAGGCACAGAACCGGCAGCACATTTGATGGAACCGATCTGGACGGGGTTGGTCGAGATGAGGGCGGGGGTGGACTGGTTGAATTGAGCGGAGCCCTTTTCTTGACCTGCGGCGTCCTTGTAGGCCTGGCATTGGACGGCGGCGAGGTCGGCACCGTCGGCTGAGACGAGCTTGAGGCCGCAGGTGCTGTTTAGGTTCTTGACGACGAGATTGCCGAGGGTGACGTCGAAAGACTCGAGCTTGGTGGGCTGGAGGCACTTGGTCTGCTCGAGCTTGACGGAGGCGGCGAAGGCCGTGGAGAAGAGGGCCGTGGCCGCGATGAGAGAGGTGAAGGACTTCATCGTGAAAGTGTTTTGTAGTGTTGAAGTGGGGTAAGAAGTTGGTAATGTAGACAAGAGTGGGAATGTGAAGGCTGGGTATCCTCAAAGATCGTCTGAGCTGGTGAATGAAGCTTAAAGAAGGTTGTGTGTAGATGATGGTGAGTGCTGAATGTTGGATGATCTTTTAAACTAGCCGCTTCCCATACCTTATATACTCGCTCAGCAAACGAAGCTCTGCCTTTTCTAGTAGGACCTGAGCCCTGAGGTCACACTCTCTCACCAGCAAACGAATCCTTCCCAGCCCATCGACCCCACCAACCACCTCAGATCACCACAACGGCCATGCCCAAATGAGCCCGATAATAGCAACACAGACCCCAAACAGGCATTGCGCCCCAAACAGTGAAACAACAGTGGTTGGTCGCAATTGTGAATGAGCGTGGCTGGCAGGGGCGCGATGCAAGTGTAGGCGGGGCGGGGGCTTATGCCATCAATGCGGCGACTTTGTCTGACAGAACATCGCTGGGTTGACTTTGCGCAGCCACTCGCTACGTGCATTGGTGCTACCGATATGTAACGATCAATCAACCTTCGCCGCAAACGGGGAGCGAAGTCGGGGATGAGATCTGTTGTTGACCGATCAGGGCGTAAGGCGTGACAATACTTTTGCCCGAGTATTGGTTGTGAGGCACAGGCGGTGCGGGAGAATGCAGGAACAACCAACAACTGCATGTTCGGTGAGTATTTGGACAGGTGAGTGCTTGCAGCGCTCAATGCCTCAGCCTTCACCACGGCGCAGGATTTATTGATGCCGACTACGCTGGAAGGGCCATAATGGCATCTGTTGTGCGATTGAAATGTCTCAATGTCATCGCCAGCCACCGAGCTACAAAGTGTAACCATGCAACGTGCTGCCTCCGCCTGCACATGTTAAGGCGTGCCATCAGCTAACTAAGGGCTGCATTTTTGCTACACCATCTTCCCCTCCAGGTATTTCAATGACTATCGTTGAAGATCTTGAATCATTTCTCCAGGTGTCCCTTCTTTCCGCCCGTACTGCCGTTTGTTACCCGACCCTGCTGTGGTACACATAACAACCATTAGAAGCTTCCCCGACACCCTCGCATCCCGGTGGCCTGATGACATGACCAACGCGATATGATATTCCGCGCCTCAACCTCTGCGCGACCATAGCATGTAAGACGCTCCATTTTCGCCGTCTTACACCACCCTGAATGCCACGATGACAGCATTTGGTCCCGATCAACAAGCTGATCAAACAATGCGCGTTGCATCCAAAGAGACCATGATCCTGAGGATGAGTTTCGTACGACAGAGCACAGAATAGATGGATGGGTCAAAGGAGTAGGAGGCGGCAAGGCAAAGAGCTAGGGCATTATCGCACTCAAATCTCTAGACCGCCATCTATCTCTCAATAAAATGTCCAATTCCTTCGCCCAACAAGCCTCGCATCTGACAGCACAACGCCGCCGCACTCGCCAGGCATGCGCCGCAGCTGAAAAGCCGGCGTGCGCACAGAAGAAACCAACAGTCACTGCACTGCCCAAACAAGTAACTCTCAGCCATACCACATACCAAGCTGTGGAACGCAGATACTCCGCCTTGTCAAGGCTTGACCTCTCTCTCCTACTCAATGCAGTAGCCATCGAAGACAGTGACAGGAGCTTAAAATTTGTTGTGAGCTGCATCGAGCCAATGACAGTGTGCCGGCGGTGGTATGAGCAACTTCAAATTGCTTGGGCAACGAGGCACCGAGGGGCACGAAAGAGGTCGGACGGCTGTGGCTCTGTGATGGTACTCGACATGTGATGTGTGCAACTGTTGCAGATATAGAAGGTGGAATGAGTTGTGTATGAACATGTGTCCGCGCTTTATCCAGCAAAGATGTATAACCATAGGAGGTAGAAACAGACGTAGACCAAACGCCCTTCTAATGCCACGAGTCTTTCGAAAACACCCCCAGAATCCCAAAATATACACAAAAACGCCCAAGGCTATGCCAAAGATCCAGATATTAACTGTGAGGAATCAAAGGGTATAGGTATATACACAGTCGCGACTCGGCGCTCAGAGCTCATCTCGCGGCATTTCGAATCTCCAGCCCCAACTACGTGGACGGAGCGGATATCCCATCCACCAGTCCCAGGCACGAGCGCTTTCTAAGAAGGCGATTTTGGTGCTGCGGGGGTTGTTAGGAACGAGTTCGACGCGCGCTGACGATGGGAAGTGAATTAGACTTACAATTTTCCTGGGAGGTCGAACCAGCTCTTAAGCACGAAGATGAAGGTCCGCTTGACAAGGTTGTACTCGGACCAGAACTCGTCCATGAACGTGGGGGGTACTGTATGTTCTTCGTGCTTGGGCTCGGGCATACCATCGTCGCTTGCAGCGTCCTTTCCATCGCCAAGAACATCCTTCACTTTCTGAACTTCTTTCTCAGTTTTGGGTGTGGCTTGGATGACAGCGCGGGGAATGTTATCGCGCTTTTCGATCATCCGACGGAAGTCCTTGATTGCGCTGAGCGAATGCGAGAGACGATGCATCGTGTTGATGAGCGCGACGAGCTCGGTGCGGCGAAGCGGCGGGTCCTTTGACGAATCCTTTTCGTCGAACTCAAAGAGGACTTTGAGCGCGGTGCCGTAGCCGTTCGTCTGGAGTTTACCCCACAGACGGCATTTGTCGCAACCTACGCAGTCCATGATACGGCTGACATTCCTAAAACGGTTGCGAAAATCTTCCTTGAGAGCAATGGTGTCCGGGTCCCGGAACATGACGGATTCATCAAAGACTTCAGCGCCGTCTGGGAGCGCAGAGGCTAGGCGGAGTACAGAGTTCTTTGTGCGTTGGTCCTGAACGGGGTCTTCGGAACAGAAGGAGTAGTCCTTGATGTGCTGCTTTATCTTCCCTACGGCGCGCAGCATGAGTGCATAGTTGAAATAAAGGTTCGAGATGCGATCGGGGTGGTTGTGAAGGCGCTCCTCGTAACAGGCAAGGTTGGGACCCCACTCGCCAGTCGTCTGGTTCAGGTAGTCGTAGCAGAGATGGGTTGAGATGGATGCATGCATGCCCGACACCACCCGGTAGAAGACGCGCTTCTCGATACAAGAGTCATCAAACTCGACGGGATCTAACCGTGCAGGAGCGCTACCCGCAGCAATTGCTGACTTGACATTCTGCTGAAATCCCTGCTCTTTCATGACGTTGCGCAGCTGGTTCGCTGCCTTCAGTTGCTGCTCATTGCCGAATCCGCCGAAGGGTGAAGCACCACCAAAGGGAGACTGTGCGCTCGATTGCATATCTTTCGGAGGCTTGCTGAAACAGTTTTCGCGATAGATGGATTCCCAGACCTGCTGGGCGCCGACACCAGCATATCCCGTAAAGCGCTCTGGGTTTTCCACGAGCGATACGTAGTCTCCTTTCGCTGTCGCCGACTCGTCCTCCGGCACACAGTAGTCGCGGTCGTCGCATTCATCGTCGTATTCCACCACGCAGCTCTCGTCCACTCCTTCGCCCAGTTCTCCTTGTAGCGGCCGCTGCCTGTTTTCCTGCTGTTGTGTCTTCCCCGGATGCCGTGCCGTCGGTCCTTCTAGCCTTCCAAGCTCCTTCGCACGCCAAACCAGGGGTATATCCTCCTCATTGTCCAATGTATTCACAGCGCAGGCCACGTTCCCGCACATGCCATTCTCGTCGCTCCAAAAGGGACATTTCTTACTGTACAAGCTCAGCCGGTAGTGCGAAAAGAAATCGGTGTTCTGGGTAATTGAGTGGAGGTAGGGGTGTATCGCATCGTTCAATTGCTCGAGGGTATCGTAGCTCGCGCACGCATCGGAGACTATGGAGCCAGGCTCGATCTGTAGAGTGGATTTAGAACCGTTTTCCTTCGCGATATAGTTGCATTGGGTGCCTGAGGATTCGTTGCTTACATCGCAGACGTTTGCAGGAACACTCTTCGGCTTGGACGATGCGGGTGTGGGATTGCCACTCCCGGCATGCGAACTGCCTAGCAGCGAGAAGACTGCTAGATAGAAGACATGCGCAGCAGTCCGCATCCTGAGTGAAGTGCTTTTCTCCCTTCGACCAGCTTCTTTGAGGTCAGCAAACGGCCGCAACTGGCGCAACAACGTGGGGTGCTCAGCGACTTACAGCCTCCACTATATAAAACGCTTGTCGGGACCAGTGCTCAAAGAGGCCAGCTGTATTGAAACGGTAGTTGGTTACAAAGGTCGACTATGGTATGGCGGGTGAGCGTTAATGCAGAGATTAATATGGGAGGCGAGGTATAAATGAAAGACGCTGGGTGGGGTCGCTGGCAGTCAAGAGCGAAGGAGGGACAAGAAGAGAAGGCGGATAATGAAAGTAAATGAAAGGAACGGGCTCGGAAGCTGTAGTGCGCATGTAATCACGCCCTCATCGGACCATCTCGAGACATCGCAGCAAATGTCGATGTGGCCTTAAGGTGTGGCGCGTGGCGGTGATTGTCTCCGGATGTCCACGGTCCGACATGCAGTAGGGCAGAACGTGCCATTATTCCATCCGTGGTAATTACTGTCACAACGGCGACAGTTCCCAGTGACTTTGTTCGATGTGGCGCTCAGTGCACACGGTGCAATAATGGCAGATAAATCGAACTGGTGGGACGCATTCCCAGCGCCCCGTCACACGGCAGCCCTCCTCACACGTGAAAAAGCCCTGGCAGATCTCTCGTCCAGCAATTTACTCCTCGTGGACGTACGTCGCACAGACTTCGAGGGCGGGACGATCAAGGGGAGCCTCAATTTGCCCGCGCACAGCTTCTACTTGAACCGGGCAGTGCTACACGATCTCTGCAAGAGAGCTGGCGTCACGCAGGTTGCCTTTTATTGTGGTATGTTGATCTCGCTATGCATGCACTGGAATACGGTGTCTGTGGCGTGATGAGAAGGATGCATGCCCCCGTCGCGTGATTACATATCAATGCTTACCCATGAGCAGGCTCGAGTAACGGACGAGGACCCCGTTGTTCTGGGTGGTTTGCAGACTATCTTGCTGATAAAGGGGAAACCGAGATGCAGTCCCTGACGTTGGCTGGAGGTATCAAAGGATGGGTCAAAGCCGGTGAACAATATGTCAAGAATATGGATGGCTTCGAGCCAGAGTACTGGAAGCAGTTTGAATGAAAATGGCAGCCATTTGCGCGAGGGCGATGCAATTGACAGTGGAAGCTTGAATTAAAAAAGTGCTAGTATGCTGATGCTAAAGGCCTGTCATAATACGCCAGTCCTCACCAGAAAGTTGCAAGACCCTCAACCGCCCTTTTGCATTATTCAATCATCATCATCGTCATCATCGTCATCATCAATGACTCTTCGAGCACGTCTCCTAGGTACGATGGGGGCATCATCCTCGCTTTCCAATGCCGAATCTACAACAAAAGACATCGACTTGCTCTTTGCGCCACCTCCCATACGTGGCCTATCATCATCACTGTCGCTGCTGACCATTGCATCGTCATCCGTCGGGTCGCTCGTGAATATCTTCTCAGCCTTTTTTGCTCTTTTCGGTCGGGCAGCTTTGACAACTGCTTGTGTCCCCTTCCCAACACCAGAAAAACTCATCCCAGGCAGGCTCGAATCGGACATCTGCAATTCCAAGTCCTCATCGTCCTCCGCTATGAAGCCCACGAGGTCGGAGTCTAGGCGATAAGCCTGTGTATCTTGCGGGTCATCTGGACCGATCGTGTCATCTGAGCCTATGGTCTCCGCCTGGGAGGCAAAGCGCATTTGAGGATCTGTAGGTGGCGGTGAAGATGAAGCGCCTTCTCCCGCAAGGTCAGAGGCACGCCAATTATGCGTCTTTAATTTGGGGGTTGGGGCTTTTGCTTTAGGCTTGCGAACGGGTGTGGTATTTGATGCATCTTTCCGAGGTCTGCCGCGAGGGGCGGGCGTTTTTGCTGCTCTGGGTGCTTTAGGGCTAGTCGCCTTGAGAACAGCGGGCTTGGGAGCCGGTTTGGCTTTGGATTTGGGCCCGGGTTTGGTCTTTGTCTTCGGGAGTGGTTGTGATGCAGGGTCATCGTCAGCCCAGAGAGCACTTTCCACGTCGTTCTGAACAACCGGAATTTCTTGACCATCCGGCACCACAACATGCTTGGGCATCACATCTCGATCGGCGTGACACAGAATTTTCCCCCATTTGTCTAGACTATCAACATTCATTGCGTGTATTCTTTGTAGCATTGCGACAAAAGTTTGCGTTGCAACTCCATGCCGACGGAGCTCGTGTGTCTTGGATAGAACTCGCTGTTCGCCTGGATGTGCGCTCAGATCTAGATCGCCAACTATCAGAGCATCGTCATCGTCAAAAACGGTCTGGTAGCGTCGCTCGAGATCTTTGGTTGCTGCATTGTCCAACAAGACGCTTTCCAGGGGAGGCAACTGGAAGGTCTCTTCACTAGGATAGACTCTCGCGACCTTTGCTCGACTTTTTGGTGCAACCTCTTCATCCATGTGAGAAGCTGTAACAAAGCCTGTGATGACGCCATCAGGCATGTGGAACTTCTTCGCCGGCTTTTTCGGTGCTCTACCTCTCTTCTGGTTCGAAACAGGACGGCAATCTGTTTGCGAGTTCTCCGGGGGGATTTCAACGGCGCGCTTTTCAACAGTTGGTTGTACATCCCTGGGTAGTATCCTTCGATCCTCGTGGAATGTGAATCTGTCCCCATTGGCGATCAGCTCTTGCATCGTTTGGTAGCTGTCCTTGGCTTTGGCGGCGTCTTTCTCTTCCTTGCCCTCCATCTGCAGCATAATAATCTTGCCCTCTCGCTTTCGCCCAGTGCGACCCATGCGCTGCAACATTCGAATCGGTGACGCTTTCGAATCGTAGCAGATGATGAGATCAACTTCCCCAATGTCGAGACCCTCTTCCCCGATTGATGTCGCGATAAGGGTGTTGAATGCCCCTGCCTTGAACTTCTCGATGACCTCCAGTTGCGTCTTCTGGTTCATCCCGTCCGAATTCTTCGAATTCTGCTGTCCGACAAATACATGCGGCTTGATCATGGGTTCGTGCTTCTTCAATACTCGCACAATCTCCTCAGCGCTGTCTCGATAGTGAGCAAATACCATAATCCGCGTTTGGTCCGCCTCTGCGCGGTCTGTATCTATACCCTCGGCAGCGCTGACGAAATGATCAATGACGACTTGTTGCAGGTAATCCAGCTTTGGATGACCTACGAAATTCTCATTGCTCGTCCACGTCTTCAGTCTGATCATCAGCTGCTTGAAAGGTTCGCTCTCGCAAATCTCTTTCTTATATTTCGACTTGCTCTTGGGGTCTCCATCTCTGAATTCCTTGATCTTCGTGTAGAATGGTCCGATCCCATGAAATTTGAGCAACTCGAGACCTTGAGAGATGGAACTCAACGTAGTGAAGATAGCATTGATCATCGCTTTGTAGCCTTGGTTGGCACGCTGACCACCGTCCTTGAACCATTTCTTTCGTGCTTGCATGCAGCCGTAAGGTGTGATGTCTCGCGCACTGCTGGAGTAGAACACACCGAGTCCAACAACCTTATTAAAGACCGGCTTGACAGCTTTCTCAAACAAATCCAAGCACATCTCCAGCTCGTCATCGTTCTTGAAAACGTGCTTTTCGACCTTGCGATGATGAATAAACTTGCTTATGTCTATCGAATTTTCTGTACGGATTTCCACTTTCGATATGTCCAGACCATCGACAACCTTCTGAACAGCTTCAACGTCTGCTCCAGGTGTAGCTGTCAATGCGAGTACTCGGAAACTATTGTTGAAACGCCGCAGGAAGCTCACAACTTCCACATAGGCATAGCTTCCTGTCGCGCGGTGGGCCTCATCCACCACAAGCAGAACAATCTTCTTTGGGTCTGCGTAGCCATGTTTGAGGTCGTTGATCAATGTCTGGGGTGTCATAAAGAAGACTCTCTTGCTGGCCCACTCTTGTGCACGGACGCCAGTAGAAACACCTCCAGTGAGCTCGACGGTTTGCGAGCGGGGAATACCAACTGTGTAGAAGCAAGCATCGACTTGTTGATGCACGAGCGGCTTCGTGGGAGCTACGAAGACAATCTGCGCTTCAGTTGTCCATCGGAACCAGTTCAGCATGATAGTTGCAGCAATGAAGGTCTTCCCCAGACCGGTGGGCAATGCCACGAGAGTGTTGTGGTATAGCCCCGTGTGGACTATGTTGTACTGATAATCTCGAATCGTACCGAGATTTGTGGGATATACCCACTTTTTGATGGCTTCATAATCCAGCTTGTGATGTGTGGGTGGCTCTTCCTTTCGATCCACGACAAAATTATAGCGCTTGTTGACTTGCGATTGGGGAATTTCGCCGCCAATCCCTTCGCGACCGAAGAGCGTGGTCTGTCGCAACCCAGTCTGCGGTGCTGCGATTCTCGTCCGCCTCTCCGATACGAGAACAAGGTCATCTAGCTTTTGAGGTGATGAGGAGGAAACAAAAGCATCTGAAGGCAGGTCGGCTAGCTCCTGGGCCAGCTCGTGAGTGGCATCGTAGTCCAATGCCGCTGCATTTCTGATGGGTAGAGAAGGAAGCTCCCGTGTCTGCTCGAGATCGAGGATGGGAGTCGCTTTCCCAGGTGACTTTGTCGCTCGTGATACAGGTCTTGATATGGTGGACTGTCGGCTAGAAACAGATAAGGTCCTCGCAGAATTGAGGCCATCGGAGCGGTGTATCCCAATGGTCGTTGTAGGCTTCTGCCAAATCGCACCGCGCGGTTTCCAGGGCGGCGACGGCTCTCGCGGTGGCTGGGTGAAAAAAGCGTCCGTCAAGTCCAAGTTCAGGGTCGGCACATGAATCCTGTTCTTTCGCTTCTCTGCCAGCGTCTCTCTCCTCGGGGACTCATTCTCGGGATCTTCGGCATCATCGGCGTCTCTCTGCAACGACCTTCTCTTTCGCTTCTGCGCAGTAACTTTGGCAGAGGTCGGGTCGCTGTCATCGTGTTTTACAGGAGATCTTCTACGCCGCGATGCAGCAGCGGCAGGCACGAACTCGTCACCATCCGAATCGTCCCCTGAACTCGCAAATGGACCTTGCCGGCGGTATTGCTGTTGTTGTCTTGGCGGAATGACCGGTGTCCTTTCACCTGGCGGACCTAGCTTTCGCCGTTTCAGTGGCCGTGGCGACGCGTGGAATGGAGGCGAGTTTTCTTTCTCTGCTTGTGTGGCAGCATCAAGGAATGCAGTGTCGTCAAAATCATCCCCGTAGTCGTCGCTGTCCATCCTCTCCGCTGGCTCTGTTGGTGGTGGATGCTATGCAGCAGTCGGCGGGTGGGCTGCTGTTGGGCGAGGGAAACGAAACGCGTAGGTAATTGACCGACGCGCTGCGGCGTTGGTTAGCGCGCCGCCCCGAGGCAAGTGCATCCCTGCGCCCCGCCTTTGGCCCATCCCGAGTTGCATGAAGAACCCAGGATCAATGACGCTACTACTATTTGGCTAACCACATATGGACTGGCCCCGCTGCTGCAGCTTCAAATTAGACGTCCCCTGATTATTGCAATGGAAACCAATATAAGCCTCCCCTGCCCAAACATTCCTCTTCCATCTCAACAGTCTTGCTTGAGCTCCTGGGTACACTCGTTTTTGCCCTTTATCACCTTTAATCCTTCTGCACACTCGCTATCTGTTCATTAATACAAAAGTCGTACATCCGTCCCATCCTACCTCGCACCAGACACATCGCACGCGCCGTTCCGTCACGCAAAATCTTACCGTCACTATGAAGTACGCCACTGCCCTCGTCGCCCTCGCCGCTGGCGCTCTGGCGCAATCTGGTACCATCACCAGTGCCCCTGCTCCCTCGGCCAGTCTCAGCCCACAGTTGACCTGCGTCGCAACCTGCAAGGCTGGTGATGTCACGTGCCAAGCCGCTTGCCTTGGGATCGCTCGTCCGAATGAGTCTCAGGTGAACGAGACGACTGAATGCGCTGCCAAGTGCGACCAAGGAGATGGCTCGCCCGAAGCGACGAAGAAGTATGCGGATTGCCAGCAAAGCTGCTTCTTCAGCAAGTTCCCCTCCAGCCAGACCGCATTCGGAGCTGGAAACGGAGCCGCTTCGTCGGGTGCTAGTGCTGGCGCAAGTGCTACCAATTCTGCCGGCAGTATCGGTAGGTCCTCCCACCCACGATCGTACATTGGTATCTAATATGAAACAGTTGGTTCGCGAACGAGCTCCCTTGCGTCTGGCGCCTCCTCTGCGTCTGGCTCCGCTGCGCAGGCTTCCGGGTCGGCAGGTGCCAACGCCAACTCTGTCAAGCTTGTGGGTGCTGGTCTGGCTGGCTTCATGGCCATCTTCGCCTTGTAAACCACCTTCACAGTTGACGTTCTGCGTGGTTCGATGTCGTTGGGTTAGGGGACTTCTTCAGGTCGTTGCGGGATCGAGTCGCTGGTATCATATGTTGGAGTGGTGTTGAATGTTTGGCTGCGCTTTACCACGAGAAAACATCGGCAAACGCTCTGTATTGTAGGGGTAGTGTTACGCGGATGCTGTAATGTCAAATGGATCATGTGAAGCTGAAGGGTAGCTGTCATCTGTCAAACCAAGAGTCGAGAATGTGCTGTAGACTTCACCACAATACCAAGCTATGTTTGTCGCTCAGTGGCGTGTAGATGCATAAGATGCAAGAGAAGCGAATGCAGAAAGTAGCAAATCACGAATGCAGACTGGGATTGTGCGGATGCCGATGACTGAATGCAGTATTTATTTACGTGAAGGGGTGGGGCGCCGTCGCTGACCCGGCACTGGCAGGGTACAGACCGACAGTCGACATTATTAAAATTTCTACATCGCTGCAGTAGCCATGTGAGGTTGCTACGAGGGCGCTGGCAGTGGCAAATAAGATGATGTTGGGATACTGTGCCGGCAGTACGGAGGTAGGTCAGTGTTGAGCTCCTAGTCGTATTTGTGGCAGAGCTATGCAGACTATTACTGCGTGAATAGCCGCCTTCCAGTTGTTTCCTTGACGCCCGATTTCTCTGCCACAAAAGAGCTGCGTTGGCCGCCGATCCTGCCGGACCCCCGTTCCTTGTCGAACCCAAGACGAGCAAGCAGAAAGGCTCCGCACCGCCGAAGCAGAGACAATTATCGATGAGGGCTAAAATAATTGCGGTGGATGACAATGCGCCGGACTACAAAGGGTAGCAACGTGTGTTTAATGAAGTGTCGGTACAAAAAATACCGGAGGTGCAGAATTCGGTGGTATTCTATGTTGAGACGGATCAGGCTAGCGGGGAAGGACACCAACGATCAGCCAGGCGCCAGTCAACCGGGATGGCAGCAAATCAAGACATGGCCGCGAAACGGCGCACTGCTGGCTCGTGGAGAAGGCGTACGCAGGTCAAGGTGAATCGTCTTGCTCGCGTCTTGTCGGCTGAGGTGTCGCTGCTGCGGCCAGCCCCCACGTTGGAGGACTCTTTGGCAGTCTGGACACGCAGGAGACCGGACAATACGAGCTGTTTTCCTGCTCTCTGACAGGGTCGAGAATCATTCTTCTAGGCCAAAAAGAAGGGCTGAAGTGCCTTCACCTGTCCGATGAAGTGCGCCAGAAGACAGCGTTGTTGGAGGCAAAACCGGAAAAGTGTAGCCAAGATGGCAGACAGTGTTTATATGCAATGGAAATAGATAGGTTAGAAACGAATGCTTCGGGCCGTCTGATGAGACAATTGCTGATGCAGCCATAGCCGGAACCACAGAAGGGCAGGCTATGTAGGAATGCCGAGACGAAAGCGACGAACTCAGTGGCGTCGACCCTTTTCACCCCAAACCCATCGAGGTCATCAAAGCAGGCAATGCGCCGTAAGCTGAGTCGCTCATCTTCCGCGTACAACGGCGTGGGCACGCTGATGGTGGGTTTTCTGTCCTGTCCCATAGCGATTGATGGCATGTCGTGGTCCTAATCCTTGCTTGCGCTAAACCCAAATATTGCTAGTCGTGCCGTGCTTGACTTCAAAGCTGTTCAAACGATTGCGCATCTCGACGCCATCATATCATCGCTTCTAGCAGGCCTTATGAATGGCTTTATCCTATGGGGCATGCTTGTGGTATCTGTTAGACGTAACATACGACTATATTGGCATGTTCAAAATATCGCCACACACTCTTTGCTGGCTTTCATTGTACGCGACTCATCGTCGCATCTCCATATTGCTCTTCCAGAAGTGATTCTGAACTTGTAATGGGCTCTGCAACGGGCAGACGGAAGCGGTAATAAGAGTACATGGCTTTGGTGTCCCCTGGGGATGGAACGGATCGCCCAGGGAGATTTGTGGATGCCCTAATGGATGGCCCTCGCATGGTCCAAAAGAGCCAGCAGCACGAATTCTACGTTAAGGTTAATGCTAAAACTCTGGCAGAGCTTTACACGGTATTTTTTACGTATTTATACTACAGCCTGCCAATTTCTGTGTGCTCCTCTAGTGCCGGCTCTTCCAAGATGGCGAGAAGATGGTCTGCTCCCTCAACACTTTGAAAAACACCACATGCGATTAGGCAGACATGGCTCTTCAATTTCTGCGTATGCACTGGGTTGTCCAGCACCTTTTTGTTGCAGCCTGACGTCGGGGATAATTGATGCACAGGTGATGGACATCCCTCATCGGTACTCCAGATATGATTCCTTGCAATTAACTTAGCGGCCGCTTCCTCGCCAGACCCACGCTCTTGGCTCGCTTAGTCGCCATCGTGCCAGTGCCAGTGCTTCCCCAGGGCTCATCAGTTCCGCCTCGACTCTTTCATGTTCTCTTCTTCCTCACACTTCGACCTGGCAGCACCCTCGTGTTCCTGCTCTCCCCCAAGCTTGTTTCCGTGTTCCTGGAGCCAGCCTCACTTATCATTCCACCCAACATCTGGCTTTCCCGTTTTTCGAATTGCTAACCTCACCCTTCGCTTGCATGCGCCGTTGCGGGCCTCTCATGCTCCCTTTTGATATCCGCTTCAACGGACGCCCTCTCTCTCAACCTTGTCCAGCGGTCCGCGTCCCCCACGCGGGGCTTCTACCCTGCCTTCCTGTCGCCAGGTCTTCTGCAGTGAAGGTCTCCTAAAACGGGGATATATCTCGCCATGGTCGACGTGCGGAATGGCGGAGGCGAGGCCTCGTCCCTTGAAGCTGCAACCCAGCCCAACGCAGACTCGGCGCAACCTGAGGAGTCTGCGCAGAGCAGCACTGCGCATTCCAGCATTGCTCAAGATGCGCTCCCGCCTTCCAAAGCGCCCAGCAAGGCATCTTCAACGAGGACTTCCACGCCCGTGGATGCAGTAGCAGACACCCGTCAGCGTACACAGACGGCCAATGGTTCTCCAGCTCCCCAGGAGCAGGAGCAGCAATCGCATTCTACCGTCGCTCCAGCATCCAACCCGTCAAATGTGTCTACCAAGGAGTCCAAAGAGACGTCCGCTGCACCATATGGCACGCGGTCGCGCAACCGTCCTGGCCGTGCGTCGCGCGTCAACTACGCGGAGGACGTTGAAATGGATTTTGAAATGGGCGTCCCATCATCCTCAAACGAAACCCATTCAGACGCCCCATCGCGTGGTTCTGCGGCTACTGAAGCTGCGCAGCCAACAGGCGTGAATGCAAAGAAAGGTTCGTCCAATGCTGGACAGGGTAATGGGCCGTGGGGCACTACCCACCCAAAAGACGACCACGACGCTGCAAAGGCCAACGCTTCCGGAACTTCGACTCTCGCCACAACTCCAGCGCCAACATCCGCACCCACGCAGCCCTCAAAGCGAGGGAAAAAGGCGGCAGCGAATGGAAGTCACGCGAATACTGCCGCTGCGCCAAGCCAGACGGGAGCGAGGCGTGCGAACAACACCGTCGCTGTCGCAGCCGCCCACAGCGCGCGCGAGTCCAACATGCTGACCTTTGAAAAGACGGGGGCGTTTCTACAGAAGGGTGGCGTTCTGGTAGCTGATGACGGCCAGACAGTTGCTCCTCAAGGTAAGTGCTCATTTCCTTCTACATGGTTGCTGAACTCCGATTCGCTGCGCCACACCTGTACCTCGTCTCAATTCTGATTGGATGTCTAGATCAAGTCTATCTCGTCTGTGAGCCGCCTGGGGAGCCTTACTACGTATGCAGGATCATGGAATTCATCCACGCCGACAACGATCCTAAACGACGTGTCGAGTCGCTCAGAGTAAACTGGTTCTACCGGCCGCGGGATGTTCAGCGCCACACCACCGACACGCGGCTTGTCTACGCGACGATGCATTCAGACCTGTGCCCCATTACGTCGCTGCGAGGGAAATGCCAGATCCTGCATCGGAGCGAAATCGGCGACCTGGATGAATATCGCAAGACCAAGGATAGATTCTGGTTCAACCAGTGTTTTGATCGTTTCATTCACCGATGGTACGAAGTGATACCGACATCGCAAGTCATCAATGTCCCCACCAAGGTCAAAAAGGCTTTGGACGAGCAATGGAAGTACATTTGCCTGGAGACGAGTCGCGTAAAGGAACTCACCAGTGCTGTGAAGTCTTGCAAGCGTTGCGTTGGGTTTTGTGCATCGTGAGTACGCCAGCTGAGCTAAGGAAGCACCTGCTGATCAAATGTAGAAACGACTCGGTCGAGTGCGCAGTCTGTCACAATACTTATCACATGAACTGCGTCCGTCCGCCTCTGCTCAAGAAGCCATCGCGTGGATTTGCCTGGGCCTGTGGTCCGTGCAGCAGAGCCCAGGAGAAGAGACTCGAAGCCCGGAGAACGCCTCTCGTCGGCTCCGAAAAGGATGAAGCCGAAGATGAAGAGATGGTTGACGAGGAAGAAGAGGACCCGAATGGCGAAACCACCGCACCAACCCCCAATGGTGATGATGAAATGGACCTCCACCCCAGCACGCAAGCCGAAATAGCAAAGGCAAAGATGTGGCCCATGCGATACCTGGGTATCCATTGCCGTGTCGAGGATGCTCTACAGTACGACGACCGAGCAATCTATCCACGCGCCAGTTCTCGGCTAGGTCCACGTCATCAAGCCAATGTCAATGTTTGGCATGGGCGACCTGTTGAGCTCGTCAAGCCTGCAGAGATCAAGAAGCGCTACCTCAAGTCGACAAGTCACAAAAAAGATGCCAAGCTATCTAAGGATACAATCGCTGCCATCGAGGCCGACAAAGCTGAAAAAGCAAAGCGCCCGAAATGGGTAATGGACGAACCCCCAGGATATGTTCGACGAGGCGAAGATTATCCGAACAAAGACTCCAAATGTACAGCCGAACTCATGTTCAAGATGCCACCCCTTGGTGTCCATTCCACCAGAGGTGAAGATGACGCTCCAACAATTACCGCTGAGCAAGTCGAGGCTTACATGACCCGAGCGAAAGCTTTGGCGAAACACCATGTCGGAGTAGAGCCCTATTCGACCAACTTCCTGGACAAATGCTTGGCCCTCCTCACCAAACATCAATACGATGTTGAGGTGGCCTTGAAGCAAGTCAAGAGGCTCGACAAACGGAAAGATCTCAAGGAACCAGAGCTCACCAAGGAGGAAGAGAAGAAGTGGAACGAAGGTGTTGCAAAACACGGCTCTGAAATCAGAAGCGTTCGCCTGCACACCAGCAAGACCATGCAGTATGGAGACGCGGTTCGGTACTACTACATGTGGAAGAAAACCCCTAAAGGCAAGGAAATATGGGGCTCATACAGCAACCGTAAAGGAAAGGCCAAAAAGGCTGAGGCCGACCATCCGAAGACACGTCTTCTCGACGATGTCGCGGACGACTACGATGATTCGGCCTTTGACAACGACAAAGCCGTTCAACGCAAGCGTACCTTCCAGTGCAAGTTCTGCAACTCGCGTCATTCGCGCCAGTGGCGCCGAGCTCCAGGTGTTTCTCCAGGCCAGACTGTTGCTCTGGATGGCAGATCGAGCAAGGACAAGGCGAATAGCCAGTTGGTCGCGCTTTGCCAACGCTGCGCCAACCTTTGGCGCAAATACGCGGTCAAATGGGAGAACACGGATGAGATTGCCAGGAAGGTTGCGCAAGGTGGCGGGAAAGCGTGGAAGAGGAGGATTGACGAAGAGCTTCTGCGCGAGGTATACGCAGCGGCTGCCGACCCTGGGCCGGTGAATGGCATTCCTGAATATGCAGAAGTACCACTTGCTACTGCACAACCTGCCGCTGAGCCGCCGAAGAAGAAGCAAAAGACTGCTGCGGCTTTGGAAAGTGGAGCATCAACGCCAGCTTCCGAAGCCGTTCCGAAAAAGAAAGAGAAGGAAAAGCCGCCACCGCCTCCGAAAGCACCAACACCACCACCGGTTCCCGCTCAACCGCGACTACGGAACTTGCCATGTGCTGTATGTCGACATGTAGAAGGAGTGCGACTGGAGTGCGCCGCGTGTCGAATGAATGTTCACAAGTCCTGCTATGGCATTGAGGAGGTTCGTCAAACTAACAAGTGGTTTTGCGATACGTGTAAGAACGACAAGAAGGAGAGTGTATCATATGTGAGTCCGCCCCATAAATTGTCTAGCAATCGTGACTGACGATCCTAGAATTACGAATGTGTTCTATGTCCCCAGCGTTCGACCGAGTCAGACCTTTATGAGCCGCCTAAAGTGTCTCACAAGAAGAAAACAGACAGAGAGCGTGAGAAAGAACGACTGGAGAAAGAGCTCGTGGAAAAGGCTCGGGAAGAGTACCGCCTCAAACAGCAGGAGAAGGGAAGACCCACTTTCCCACGTGCCCCTCTCAAGCGGACAGCCGACAACAACTGGGTTCATGTTTATTGCGCACTATGGCATCCAGAAATCAAATATAGCAGTGCTAGCAGACTCGACATGGCCGAAGGCATCGGCGCTCCAACGCTGCGCTACGATGCTACATGCAAGATCTGCAAAACGAACAATGGCGCTTGTATAGCTTGCCTACAGTGCCATGCAAACTTCCACGTAGGCTGTGCGCACAGTGCCGGCTACACTTTCGGCTTCGATATTACGCCTGTCAAGGCAACGCGGAGGGACGCTGTGCCTACGGTGACGCTGAATGGGGAGACTGGAACAATGACAGCTGCAGTCTGGTGCAAGGACCACTCACCGAAGACGGTGATCCATCGTATGAACGAGGAAGTCGAAGGTACCGATATGGTTGCACTTCAAGTCTTTGCTCGCGAATTCAAGCAAGCTGACCTCACATTGACTGGTACGGCACGCAAGGCTAACCTGGTGGATCAATCGACTCGGACACTTCCCCAAGTATCTACGTCTGCCCAAGGCAATCGCCGTACATCTACAATCACAGCGCAAACCCCTACCTCTACCCGCGGTCGGCCGTCAAATGCAGGAATTGTGGTTAAAGAAGAAGAAGCGAGTGAGCCTGTGGCCCCCAAGTTGGAACGGACATGTACGCGATGCAAGATCGATACCAGCCCTCGCTGGTGGAAAGTCGAAGACACAGTACAAGCCCCGCAGCCTGCATCTCGTGTTGTTGATGGCCCGATCTTGGCCAATGGTGAGCCCAACCGACACCCAGTTGCGAACACCGAGCAGTCTCCGCCGATCAATGGTGTTATCGATCATCCGATGACGGATGCTCCAGCCGTGGGCTCTCAAGAACAACACAATCGACTACGCGTGGAAACTGACGTTGCCCCTATACACTCAATCTCCTACTTGTGCCAAAAGTGTCACTGGAAGAAGCTGCATCCTCCAGAGGAACCCGAAGAACGAGAACGGTCAGTTTCCGTATTACCGGAACCCAAGCAGCTTGCACATCAGTCACCTCCGGTGCAGCAGCCTTTTGTCGCTCCTCCTCCGCCTCTTAGCCTTGGAGGTTCATGGGCCCCTCCACCACAACAACCCCCTCCGTTATCTGCCTGGCACAACGGCGGGCCTCCACCCCCAGGGCATGGGGCTCATCCACCTCCGCCGCCTTTGCACAACGGCATTGCACATGCCCCCCCTCCATATCACGCAGCATATAACCCACCGCATCAACCAAATGGGTACGGCCCATATCCGCCACCTCAGATCCATGCGCACATGCCTCCTGGACCTTTGCGTGCACCATACCCGCCACCGCATCCAGCGACGAACGGTTCGTATGCTCCACCACTATCTGCGACGATGGCCCCATATGCGCCACCCCACCACCCGACCAATGGACCCCCATCGGCCCTCCATCTGACAAATGGGACTATGATGGCCAACGGCATGCATTCACCACGCATGCCTTTCTCACCGACACACGGCATTCCACACAATCCGTCGCGCTCCACTGAAAGCCCTTTCAACCCCCCACCACCACAGCATCAATTTCCTCCCATGCATCACGGCAGTCCTCCACCAGCAGGGCGACCATCCACACCGCGAGATGTCCCAATGAGAGATGCCCCTGTCGTCTCTATGCCGCAGCCGGCAGAGCGGGTGAGTACGGGTGCCAGTGCCAGTCCATCACTTCGAAATCTTCTACATTAGAAACCTCATCCATGTACTTATAACCTTGGGGCGATCAGGTTGCCACTTATTTTCTACGAAACAAGGATTCAGGAGCAGTAGCATAGGGCATTTATGATGCGAGGGGAACAAGGGACACGGCGTAGTTTTGGTAGTTGATTGTCTTGGCTGGGTAACGAAAGGAGTTGGGGAAAATCCGACGATACCATACCACGTATTCATTTTGTATATTTTCTTTGTTTGCTCCTGCACCTCGTTTTCCCGAGGGCGGGATCTCTTCCGCCTTACACATTTAGGCAATGGTCGCAGGGATGGCGTGGATGGATGGAGTGTCAAATAGGTAGCGATGCGCAAGGAGTCAGATATAGAGTATGACAATGTCGTAATAGATAACTCGATAGATACCTCGTTTTCCGTGTACCTGTTGCTTTGGGGGTGTTCCGTGATGCAGAGTGGAATGACACATTGAGTGGAGATTGAAATACGTCTATCCAATAATACATGTACCCACAACGAAAGCCAAATTCATTCCACGTTTGCTGCCATAACCGACTCCCATTATTGGCATTCCGGAAGATGGGCATTCCTGTTTATTTGTGTGGCTGGTGATTGATGCGGCGGTGCAACGACAAAATGTTTAAGCTTTTTCGTACCCCTACCCCCGCTTTCCGCGGACCCACAGATCATGCAAGGGGAAGCGTCGCGTTGCATGTCCGTTACATCCGCCTGACGAACCTCTCGACACCAGCCCCGAAAAATGGGCTTCTCCAACCACCACCAAGGCAAGAATGGCGCTTGGTAGCCACCGAAATCACCACGTAGAATAGCAGCCTAGTGATGAGATACAAGACTGTAAGCGTGAGTGAGGTGAAGAATAAAAGGATGCAAAAGGCAAGATGAAACCACCGCCATCCACATTCGAAACCTCACCCGTCCGACCTGGCACCGCACTGCGACACCCCTCTACATCATCAGCCAAGCCACAGCCTTCCGTCGCCCAGTGACGCTTGGCTGCCACAGCCCTCCACTGTCCGTCCCACTCTCCATCAACGAAAGCCTAACCTTGACTTTAACTCGATTGTCTTTTCTCCTCTACTCTTCTCAACAAACGTCCTACTTTCCCGCCCTTCTCTAACTCTTCTTTTTTCTCTTTGTCCTTTCGTCGGACCTTTCGGGTTCAGATATCCGTTGTCCTTCTTTTTACCTTACCTTACTGTACATTATCTATCTACGTACCTTACTTCTTCTTTTCCTCCTCTGCCATATTGCCTTTGATAGGATTTCGATAGTTACTTTGTAATCAGCACACATCATGGGATTGAGCAAGAGGTATTGCGTGGAATACGTCGATGGGACGATTGAGTGTTTCCGGGAGGGCTTTTGGTACTCCGAGGTATGCTCCTTCCTCTCCAGCACGCTCTACACATTCAAATCGAGAACATACGAGAATGGAAAGGCTAACGATAAGACACAGGCGGGCGTAATAGTCAAATGGGCGGTTCTAGCCGCCTTCTTCTTCTTCTTCACAGCCTGGTTCCTCGGCGGATACATCCACGCAAAGCACAGGTTGAAGAAGGGCAAACCGCTTTTGGCCTATCACCGCGTACGTCCCTCTCCCCAATCCATCCATCCGCATTCCTCTCTCCCACCCTTCACCACAACCACATACTAACATGGAATGCATATGAACAAGTGGCTGGTATCCTACAGTGACCGCAGAAAATACGGCCAAACCCAACAAAACGACTTCTCCTTCTACGCCGCGCAACCCTACGGCCAGCCCATGCACCCGCAACACCAGTACCAGCAACGCGCTGACGGAACTTGGCCCGAGCCGCCGCCTATGTATACGCCCGGGAAGGAAAATCAGGGCCCGACAGTCGAGATGCCGATGTATGGTGCGCCGCCGCCGCCGATGGGACAACAGCAGACTGGCGTCGTGGGTGGGTATGGGAATGGCAATGGCAATGGCAATGGCAATGGGGGTGTGGAGGGCCAGCAGGCGCAGTTACCCCCGAGGCCGCAGAAGGCGGCGGTTAAGAATTTGTTGGCGAGGTTTAGGAAGTAGGGTATGGATAAGGAACGTAGGGATGGGGATGGGAGAGGTGGGGAGTAGTGTTGGGGTAGATGGGGTTGTGTGCTTGGAGTCTTTGCTTCGAGGATGCGTGCATGACTGGATCATGTCTTTTTTTGGATGACAACGCAATGTAACTTCTACAGTATGAATACCCACGAAATTTTGAATCCAATTTGCGAAGCGATCTAGTTGAGTGCAACAATAGTATTGTCTAGCAAAATCATGTTGCTCAAAGAGTCTCCTAGACTCGAGCATCGTATGGGTATATAATATGTCGCCTCCTGTTGTTCATCCTCCTGTCGTGATCCTCAATCGATATCCATGGCATCGGGGTCTGCTGACGTCGCCGGTATCTCGGGCGTAGCGCTGGCCCTCTCAGGCTCCACTAACCAATTCGCCTGCTTCTCTCTCAGCCTCGCCCTCGTCTCTACGATGGCCTTCCTGACACTGTCCTGCGCCTCAGGCACGCTCAGGCTGCTCGGCACATTATACAGCACCACCTGGTTATCCAGCGTCGGCTCGGGCTCTTTGGGCTCCGGACCTAGTAATACATGTTTCGGTATCTTCGCAAGATGTTTCTCGATGTCCGAGAGGTATATAGGTGTTTCCTCGTCGGACTCTAGATCAGATAGCTCGGCAGATAGGTCGTGGATGTAGACTCTATGCGGCGTGTCTTCGACTTGCATGTGGTCGTCTGCTGCTGGGGCAGGCCGTGGCGCTTTCTCGCGTTTCTTGCGTGTCGCGGGCGTCGCTGGGACGGGGATCGGTTTTACGGGCGCCGTGGGTTTCGCGGCGGCATCTGAGGATCCGGCGACGGGGATGTAGAGGCGCGTGCCATTGTTGTCGACTGTGCGGTCAGCCTTGACGTCGTAGCTGCGAGGTGCAGACGGGACCGTACCTATGTTAAGAAGATCGAAACGCTTGCTTAGACGCTGCTCCGACTCCAGCGAGCTGTCCGCGGCGCGCTTCTTGCCATGGGGAGCGGCGGCGGCAGCGTGAGCGTGATGCTGTCGCTGGAACTGAGAGGTGTCTTGGCCGAAAGCTACGACCTCCGCCATCCGCTAGCAAGTGTTTCTTGTTTCTCAATTCCGTCTCGACTTTTCAAGGAGCTTTTCTTCAATCGTTGCGGCTAGAGAGGGCATTCGTCTGTTTCGATGATTGGTGCGTAGGCATTGACGGGCGCGGCGCATTGATATAGTGTGGTTTGCCACGGGCGAAGTTTCTCGAAGCTTGGGCGGAGCGGAGCGTAAACGGGGACGGGTCTGTTCGTACTGTAAAGAAAGGGAAAGAGGGGCACCGCCGACCGCCTATCGCCGCAGCTCCAGGGCTCGGCACAGCTGTTTCGTCGATGCGCCTTCGCTCTGTCTGTCTGACTCACGCCGGGCGAGCATCTAAAAGTGCCACCAAGCCAGACGTCCCTCTCCCTCGCGCACTGCAGCTCCGTCACGGTCCCTATCTTTTGTCTGCAGGCTGCCCCCGCCGTCACCAATCTACCAGGCCTCGTCCGCCACATACCACTCCACCACCACCACTACTACCCCGCCACGCGACTGGCCTGCGCTCCAAAGCAACCATGGCCCTCCACGACGAGAAGCACGAATGGGGCGCGAAGAGAGTGCGCGACACCTTTCTCGACTTCTTCAACCAGAAGAATGGTCACACTTTTGGTAGGTTTCCCATTCCATTCATCCTCTACCCCGCATGACTCCTCCAGCCCAGAGCGTGAGCAAGCAGCAATTGACAGCAACAGTGCCCTCGTCCTCCGTCGTCCCCCTCTCCGACCCGACCCTCCTCTTCACCAATGCGGGCATGAACCAGTACAAGGCCATCTTCCTCGGAACCGTCGACCCCGGCTCCGACTTCGCAAAGCTCAAGCGCGCCGCCAATTCGCAAAAGTGCATTCGCGCCGGCGGAAAGCACAATGACCTCGACGATGTGGGCAAGGACAGCTATCATCACACCTTCTTTGAAATGCTGGGCAACTGGAGCTTCGGCGACTACTTCAAGAAGGAGGCCATTGGCTTCAGCTGGGAACTGCTCACAAAGGTGTACGGCATAGATCCTCGGCGGTTATACGTCACATACTTTGAAGGCTCGGACGACTTGGAACCCGATCTAGAGGCCAAGGAGCTATGGAAGAGCGTGGGTGTGCCAGAAGACCATATTCTGCCTGGAGACATGAAGGACAACTTCTGGGAAATGGGTGACCAGGGACCCTGCGGGCCTTGCTCGGAGCTACACTATGATCTGAGAGAACCAGAGAATGGGGTGTACAGGAACGCTGCATCACTTGTCAATGCAGACGACCCCGAGGTCATTGAAATCTGGAACGTCGTCTTCATGCAGTACAACCGCGAGCCGGACAGGTCATTACGGCCACTGCCGAACAAGCACATCGATACTGGTTTGGGATACGAGCGATTGGTGTCAGCATTGCAGGGCAAAAAATCGAACTACGATACCGATGTCTTCACACCCCTCTTCAAGAGGATACAAGAAATCACAGGCGCTCGGGAGTACAAGGGCAAGTTCGGGGCTGAGGACGATGGCGGCATCGATACTGCGTACCGAGTGGTCGCTGATCACGTCCGGTTACTCACCTTTGCCATCACCGATGGAGGTGTTCCCAACAACGTCGGACGAGGCTACGTCGTGCGCCGTGTCCTGCGACGAGGAGCCCGTTATGCCCGAAAATATTTCCAGGTTGAGATTGGCGACTTTTTCTCCAAGATTGTGCCGAGTGTGGTTGAGCAGATGGGTGACATGTTCCCTGAGATTCGGAAGAAAGAGTCGGACATCAAGGAGATCCTTGACGAGGAGGAGAAGAGCTTCGCAAAGTCGCTAGACCGTGGTGAAGTCATGTTCGAGAAATATGCGCAGAAAGCGAAGGCCAAGGGCTCAAACGACCTGCCCGGAGATGACGTCTGGCGGTTATACGATACATATGGCTTCCCAGTCGACCTGACGAAGATCATGGCTGAGGAGCGTGGGCTCAACATCAACGACAAGGATGTGGAGGAGGCACAGGCAAAGGCTCGCGAGGCTAGCAAGGGCGAGAAGAAGGCTGGCGCTGCGCTTGTCAAGCTTGATGTGCACGACCTCGGCGCACTGGAGAACATGCCCGATGTACTCAAGACCGACGACACGGCCAAGTACGGTCGGGAGAACATCACCGCCACTATCAAGGGCATATATCACAACAAGAAGTTCCTTAGCAGCACAAAAGAGGTCCCCGAAGGCGAGCAATTTGGCGTACTGCTGGACAAAACGAACTTCTATGCTGAACAAGGTGGTCAGGAATACGACACTGGAAAGCTGCTTGTAGATGGTGAGGCGGAGATCAGCATCGAGAATGTGCAGGTGTATGCTGGCTACGTATTGCACACTGGTTACATCAAGTACGGCGAGTTGTCCGTGGGCAGCGAAGTTATTGCAGAGTATGATGAACTACGCCGACACCCGATCCGCAACAATCACACTGGAACTCATGTCCTCAACTACGCGCTTCGAGAAGTGCTGGGCAACGAGATCGACCAAAAGGGCTCGCTCGTCGCACCAGAGAAGCTTCGATTCGATTTCTCGCACAAGGCTAGTGTCACAGATGCTGAGCTCAAGAAGATCGAGGAGATTTGCACACAATACATCCGCCAGAACTCGGAAGTGTTCGCCAAGGATGTCCCTCTTGCTACCGCTCGCGAGATCCGTGGCCTTCGCGCTGTTTTCGGAGAGACATATCCCGACCCTGTCCGGGTGGTGTCCGTTGGCGTTCCCGTCGAAGACCTACTTGCAGACGTAAAGAACGAGCAGTGGGAGAAGGTCTCCGTGGAGTTCTGCGGTGGTACTCACGTCAAGCAGACCGGTGAGATCAAGGAGCTTGTCATCCTAGAGGAGTCTGGTATCGCAAAGGGTATTCGCCGCATCATCGCCGTAACCGGCCAAGAAGCATACAATGTGCAGCGCCTCGCCTCCGACTTCGAAGAGCAACTCGTCCGCCTGGAAAAGCTGAAGTTCTCCCCTGAGAAAGAAGCTACCGCCAAGAAGGTGCAGGTTGAACTCAACCAGCTCAACATCTCTGCGCTCACCAAGTCGCAATTCCGCGACCGCTTCGCCAAGGTGCAGAAGAGTATCCTAGATGAGCAGAAGACGTTCGCCAAGGCGGATAACAAGAGGGTGCTCGACACTGTGACGAATTTTTTCAAAGTTAATGAGGAGGCCACGTTCCTTGTGCAGAAGGTAGACTGGAGTAGTAATGTGAGCAAGGCTATCAGTGAGGCGATCAAGACGGTCAGTGCGCCCAAGAGTGCGCTCAAGGAGAAGAGTGTGTATCTCTTTTCTGCGAGCCCGGAGGAGGGGAAGGTGGCGCATGGATGTTATGTGTCTCAGGTAAGTCATTCACACACTCGACAAACATTGTAAGGAGCCCATGCTAACATATAAACCAGCCCTTCAGAGACCAAGGCGCCGATGGTCCTAAGTGGGCTTCCTCGGTCACTCCTGTCATTGGAGGAAAGGCCGGTGGCAAGGCCGGTGCTCCGACTGCGATTGGCAATGGTACAATTGCGGACAAGGTTGAGCAGGGTGTTGAGGAAGCCAGGAAGTGGATTGAGGGGTTTAAGCTATGAGAGCCAAGATTTTAGATGGTGTTGACGAGGGAATCTGTAAAGGGGTTAGTTGTAGATATGTCTGATGAGATGAGTCCTGTCTCGAAGACGGCTCATCTGCTTCATGGCCGTGTTATCCGGAACACTTGTACTAAATAGACCATATTATCACACATTCACCTTATAAGGTGCGCCGTGAAGCCAGTGATGTTAATATCGTGACACATGTCTGCTCGCATCATTCCTTTCCTTCCACCGTAACACCGAGCTCGAATGTCCCGCCAGAGTGCAAGGGGGCGTTGGGGAGTTGGTTGGCGGATCCGCTGGGGGTGGGGATTTCGGAGTTTGGGGGCACGTGTCTAGGGAGAAGGGATAGGGAGGAGGAAGAGGAGTTGTTTTTGGGTTTCATTTTTTGAGAGGGATGCGTTAGAGCTTTGTGGGAATTTGGAGAGGTGTGGGAGAAGGGGTGGGAGGAAGGTCGCAGTTAGGTGATGGGTAAGTTTGGGTTAGTTAGGGAGTGTGGTTGTGCGTGTAATAGGGTGTTGAAGAGAGGTGCTGCGGCGGAAGGGGGAGAGGAGGTGGGAAGAAGGGAGAAAAAGAAGAGAGTTTTGGGGACGAAATGATGGATGAGGCCTGGCGTTGGTCGAAGTGTCTCTATACGTTGTGATTTGTAACATTACTATCAAGTGCACTCTTACAGGCAATAATCGCCAACAAACCCCTTCAAGACATCCCCTCTACCGCCCAAGCAGGCCCATCGCTCACCTCCCCCGCCAATCCACCACACGAAACTAGCGGTGACATCTTCCCATCCTTCCATAACTAGCCCGCAAACCCCTCACTAACCGACGTCTAGGATACTAGCTCTATGCTGGTTGCGTCGTTCCTGACCCCATGGGTCGCGGGCGCGTAGTGCGTAGTGCGTAGTGACCGCCCAAACACCCCTGTTCCGTCTAACAAAGCCGCGAAATCGTGTGGGCAAAAGGCGGTGATTTGAGATTGTGACCCCGCAACACTTTAGAGTGGAGCAGGAGCAAGGCCGCAGAGTAGCTGGGGGGTGTCTTAGCTATTGGATGAGTGGTAGATAGTGGAGATGGCGTTTTTGGGAGGTGGGCGTAGTGGTTGTGGTTGGTGGTGTGCACGTGTTTGAGGTACTTGGGTATGGTATGATAGTGAAATTAGTACTTTGTTATTTTCAAGCTAGACTATATATTAAGTGCAAGAAACAGGTAGTGTTAGCCTTGATAATGAGGCCTAGAAGTCCTTGCGCTCTATCATTCAAGTTCACTGACGCAGTAATGCGGATAGTAGCGTCTGCGTTGCAACCGCTTTAATGCAAGCCCTGTGCGCACAAAAAACCAGTACAAACGAGACTCATGAAAACAGGAACCGAAGCGGAGATCCTTACTCAAACTCTCAAGCACAGGATACCCTCCATCCCGCTAACACTTCGCCATTGCCTCGACAACCCATCAATGCGCTCACCAAACCCTTCCAGTCCCTATCTCTATCCCCCACAATACCTGCACCCCCTACCCGCCCATCTGCACACCTCCCTTCCCAAGCCCTTTCTTCCCTAGCCCAAAACTCTCGTACTCCTTCTCCCTCTTCCGCGCCTCTACTTCCTGTGTCTTTTCCTTCTCGAAGTCCTCCGCGGAACCTGCGAGGGATTCGTGGTCTTTTCTCGAATGCGAGGAAGACGTGAGGCGATGGGCGGCTTTATAGATGGCGGCGCGCATTCCTGTGGTAGATTTGTTTGAGGAAGCCCTGTGTGAGAGGTCAGTTGGTGAATAGAAATGTGGAGCAGAGACGGATAAGAAGACGAGAAGGAGGAGAGACTGACTGGTCCTTTCCCTTCGCTAGAGAGTCTGTGGATTCGAAAGAAGGACGAGACTCGGACTGTGACTGAGCTTCGGAATCCATTGGTTTAGCGGAGGTTCTGGAGGAGTTGCTTAGTTCGCTGCATATTGAGGGATGAGACGATGCTACGAACTCTGTGGGCATTTCACTATGCAAGTAGTCCGAGATCCTGTGCGAAGAATGAGTTTGAGAGTATCCACAGTGATGAGGGGAAGTGGAGTACGGGAATTGGAAGGAAGACGGCGGTCCGCTTAAGGGGAGATATATACACTGGCGAGGAGGAGATATCGGAGACTCCTTCACTGTACCCTCTAGCAGTATACTAGCGTTATTTTTGTAATTTGCCGATGATAGCGGCGGTAGTGGTGTGTACGTGAACGTAATCGTCGCCTGTCTGCAAATCGATCTCAGAGTAGAAGGTGTATGCTACTTCCAGGCTCAATGTTGCATAGTCTCCAGTTTCCGTGTGAGTGATACGTGTATTGAGTGCTTTGCGATTTAGTGGATTAACCGTAGAATTGCTGTATCGATGGGGAAGTGATGCGTCCTCGACAGCCATGGGCAAGGCAACTTGAACGCGTGCGTAAGCACACAGACCGATCCACCAAGAGCATGATATATGATCGTACCAATGTGAGACCCCCCAGGGAATGAGTCATGTTGTGGTTACTCATACCTGCATCTTTTGTGGCGCTTCCAGCACAAACAGAATAGTCCCGAGGTCGCATCACGGGCCCTGCAGATGCTTCCACAGCATGTATGCATAGGGATTCTTAAGCGATACAGAGAAAAACGCTTAATGACTCGAAGAATTTGGAAGTTCTTGGCTTCTTCCAAGACTGATGCCTGCTCATCAGCATACACTGATCTTAAGCCTAGACGAATACATGTTTCGTAAGCACACTACGCGTCTCCCGCAAGCTTTTACCCGTCTTCATGTAATTCGAGAAAGCCCATCTCTTACCCATCACACACTTTTCAAATATGCATAGCCAGCTGCAGCCAGCTCTTGTGGCCTGGTAAGGGCCGCCCTTCAGCCCTTCCGCCCTTTTCATTGGCCGCTCCGGTGTAGTATTAGCAATGAAATCGGTGAGAGCTTCGAACCTCACTGTGAATCCAAAGCTTGGTTGAAGAATATTGAACATCAGGCAACAAGTGATGAGGCGGCGGTTCGCAAGTCGTGAGATACGAGGAACGCGAGTGGGGAAGGTGTAAGCGGGGGATCTGCAACGCCGGTAGGACTTGCCATATCTTCTGGGTGAGCTGGGGCTTTGGATATATTATGAGTCTGGGTAAGAATTGAGCCTTTCAACATTTGTGATTGAAGGTCTCGTGCTGAAGGAGGAAGGGTAGTCTTGAAAGCGCGAAAGGAGGTATTAGAGGTTTTCAATCTCCAACTTAAACTCAGTCTGTGCAACTTTTTGTCTCTTACTTTACAAAAGCCTTTATTTCCTGGCATCTGATGGAGAGTAGTTACGTCAACAATTTCCGGAGAGAAAACAATAAGAGGGCTTCTATACATGAATCCTGCACTATCTCATCTACATTAGAGGGCAGTATCGTCTATATGACATTAGACCTGTAACTTGGGCAGTGTGAGTATGACGGACTTCTGATGATTTGTAAGGTGTGGTAGGCCCATCGAATGGTAGATAACAATCGGTATGGAAGGTCGGCTAGCCAAACAGCATCGTCTATCTCCCTCCCTATATGCAACAGAGCACTCGTAATCAAACAAAAAGGGGTTCATTCTGCCACGACGGAGCGCGCGCAGATATAGCCTCGATGGTAACACTCCAATGACGCCTTGGTATCGAAAATGCTCGCTCTTGATGCGACACCCGCCCGAAAATGTTTTACAGATCCCTCCTTGACTCCGGAATTCATGATAGTCGTTATAGAGTGGGACGCGCACGCTTTGTATTGAGTAGGTGCTGACGGTCGGGTGGGTACGGTTTAGGTGGGGCTTTGACGCCGTTGTTGGGCCATCACCCACTTCATCTTGTCCAACGTTTCCTTCAGCTCCCTTGCCAATTTCTCGTTTTCCAGATCCTTCTTTTGTGAAGTGCTGCGCATGCGTTCGGCTTCTTTGACCAATGCATCAACTTCTTTGCGGTGCTCGCGCTTGTACTCGCCCAAGGCGTCCTCCAGTCTGTTTTCGAGAGCTTTGTGTCGCGGCGTCTCTTTCGTCAAGGCGTCAGTAACGACTACGTGCCGTTTGATCTGGTCCTCGGACTCGTCGATGCGTCGACTTAGCCCCTTGATGTCCGTGTTGAACCGTACGAACTTCCTGTCATATCCTTCCTTATTGCGCTTGAACCCGTCTTTCGCAACGCTTAGGTTCGTCTCGGCCATAATCTTCTCCTCGTACGCCTGGGCGAGTTGCCGTTGCGTATTGGACCGTGTGTCTGACAGCATTCTCAGTGCTTCTTCTGACCGCTGCTCCGCCTGTCTCCTCCGCTGTGCCTCGGCTTCCACTCGGGCTTCCAATTCTTTGAGTTTCCGATCTTTCCTCTCCAGTGCGCGTGAGTTGGTGGCATTCTCGTATGTTAACCGCTGCAGCTCTCGTTCGGTATCTTCGGCTCTTGTTCGCGCAGCTGCAACACGCTGGCTGTCGTCCTCCCGCGCAAGCTTTTCCGCCCGGAGCTCTCGCTTTAGCTTCTCATTCTCGGCGGTAATCTTATCGATGTACTGAGAGGTCTTCGACTGTGTGTTGTGTGTGTTTTGGAGTGTCCATGATGGAGGTGTCGGTGTGGGCTCAGGAGCCATAACCGGGCTATCGATTGGGAGAGGACGGGATTTATTTCGGGACGAGGTGATTGAGGGCATGTCAGACTCTGCGGAGACTTCGGGAGCGGCGTCGCCCGCAAGTTCTGGCTCTTGACTGTTCTCGCGAGAGCCCTGAAACCTGACGTCTAGCAATCCGATTTCAAAATTCAGATCGGGAAGGGCCGGTGCTACGATTGTTCGACACAGTCAGTATGAGATGCGTAGAAGGATGAAGATGAGAAGGCATGAAGGAAAGTCGAAGTGCGGTGAAGACGATCAGCACACTGCGGGTAAAGGAAGGACATGATGCGCGTGTGTTTTGGACCGGGGTGTGCAGGGGCCCATGTCAGGTCAGACGGCGCTTACCCGTTGCAGACCTAGGAAGGTTTCCGTACGACTTTCTTGGCTGCCGAAGCGGGCTATTGCCTGATATCACACACATGTTAACTTGACTTCGAGGCCTTGGGTTGTGTGTGAATTGAAGGTGTACTGGCCTGAGGAGCTTGCGAAGGCTTGGACCGCGACTTGCAAGTCGGATTTGCAGGATCTGACGAGCGCTGCCGCACTTTCACGCACGCCGGTCATGGTAGTCGATTCGGATGTGTTGTTTGTTGTATCGACTGTATCAAGACGCTGTTTTCAAGCAGGAACCGGCGAGTATCTATGCGCACGAAGTTAGCACTGTGCTTGTACTGCAGAAGAAACCAGCAGTGCGCAGTTGCTGCTGTAAGTTGTGCGCTGCCAAACAACGAATGACTAACCAATCTTGGCATTATACAGCTTTCGCACGCTAATCTTAGACGGCATTAGCCCCAACCAGGTGCCATCGCGGGGAACCACAGCAACTGCTGCAAGCGCGTTGAGCCGTGACATGGGTCGTGTCCGGCCATCATTATTCCTTTCTTTACTCTATTCCAGTATTGGCAGGGCTGACTGAAACACCGGCTCGCAGTTTCAGCAATGGCAGGCATGCATGTATGCGCGTACGAACTTAAAAAGGGGTGAGCAATGCAGAAATGGAAGTCTGTCTTCGGAATAAGAAAGAGATTGGCGCTTGTGGAGCGTAAAGATTGATGGCTGAAAAGAGGCTTGGACAAGAGAGGGGTGTTTCAAACAGCGCTCGTTCAGGACGATGCACAGGCGTAGGAGAGACTCGACAGCCGGTAGCGTACTTGCCGGTCGCTAGAAGAGCTACCGTACCACGCGGTGGAAGGAATTCCCCGCACACCTAATACCCTCTCACTAAATATCACCTAGTTATAATAACATGTTAACTATATTACTTTTAAATGTAATAAAATATAGAAGTATAAAGCTTAGAATGCTCTTTTACATATAAATAAGAAGAGGTTAAAAAGGTTTTATTATGTGTAGAAAAATATAGGGTGAAGTTTTTTAGTGTGCGGCGAATTGTTTCAATCGCGTGCGTACCATCTAGAAGGTATAACAAAGTTCCCCGCAGACCATTCACTTTCTGTTCACCCGTCACCCAACCTGTAGAGACAGTCTGCCTAGCAAGCATGACTTTCCAGTCTATCATGGAGGTCTCGGGCATGACCTCCACCCTTCTTGCCACCACCATCTTGAGTGCCGTACGTCCCTCTTTTACCAATCGCAAGTTAGAAATTCGAGGCTGGTATTTCTAATATGTCCCTGCCTATTCATTAACGCGCGTTATGTACTTGCTGAACTTTCACCCACTATCCCATATCCTAAAGCCGAGACTCGTCGCCGTATCCAACCTCTCGTATTCCTACCATTATTTCTCTGGAAGGTGGTCCTGAGCAATCGGGAAGGCATTACAGAAGGTCGGGTCAGTCGTCCGGATCGCGCCCAATGAGCTCACTTTCTTCACCCCCTAGGCCTTCACCGACATCTACTCGCCGCGCACAAGAGCGTAGAGGATTTCGTCAATATCAACTTCCAGAACCGCGGCAAGAGCCTCAATGGCTTCATCTGGGAAGAAGACCCCCCCCCGGCATCTCAATGTGGCCAGACCGCCTGGCCTTCAGCATTCGGTTCCTGCGGACCGTGGAGCCCATCATGCAGGGGCATATGGACTACTTTGTGGCGAGGATGAAGGAGATCTCTATGGATCGAAATATCATTGGCATCCCGCTCGCGAGATCGACCAATTGGTTGGCTATGGATAACTGGAGTTGTGGCCATCGCGAGTGGATGGAGGGCCATGAGGGCCAAGTTTGTAGCGGGTATTACTAATATCTTGCTTCACACGGGATGAATCCTCCAGGCATGTGCTTTTCACATGCGTAGGATGTCTAGACTCTACCACACAATGAAACACCCTCCCTTCGTTCCGGCTATACTAGGAAACCTCACAGGATAAAGATAGTGCGTAGCTTCGAACGAAATCGCCCGTACCTATACGATAATACCCCTCTGACTTGCCAATTTCAAAGCGGGGACATTGTCGGGTTCCTCTGCCAAGACCCTGCGGATGGCGTTGTCCAACTCTCGCTCCTTCCGCTTCTTCTCATTCTCCCTCTTAGCCTGCATTGCCTCCCACGACATGGTGTACATGGCCAAATCCTCGAGCTTTTTATTGACAAAGGCCCGCCTGTACGGTTCGGGAAGACAGCCATGCTCATCTAAGTTTGGGATTAACTTCCGAAGGGCTTTCCAGGGAGAGGAGTAGTCAGCATCATAGCATGACTCTATGAGCGCATGGAACCAGAATTTGCCGTCTGACACCGATTAATGCATTAGGCGTGACAGGCTGTCCTCTGTGTCTGCGTTCCTACTCGACTCTAATTTCTTCATCTCATCAAGGTAAAGACTGAGGAGGTGACTATATCGATTAAACTCGTCGCTATCGCAACTAGACCAATCGGCTGGTTTCCGAATCATAAGCCATTGCGGCGGTGACTGGGTCATCTGGGCAGGCACTATGTTTGTCCATTCCCAGTCAATCACCGCGACGATGTTCAAATCCTGCGGATTGTTGACCAGCATGTTTCCGTAACGCATGTCATCGCATGCCAACTTGAACGGGCCGAGATCGTGATCGCGGCGGACGAACTGGGGGATGCTCGCAATGAACTGATGGCGAAAGACAAGCTTGGCTTCCGCATCCGCAGCGTCGTCGACCGAGTTAGCTTGCCCATGCAGGTGCTGAAGATCCTGCTGGGCAACGTAATTAAAGTACTCTGTAGCCGACGCGAACTGGTTTTCACAAGCTTGCAGTGTATAAGTCAGCATCAGACGGGTACGGCATGAGGTCCTTCTTACCTGCGATTTTCACTCCGCTATGGGCCTCGATTTCCTGCATCTTAAGGGTCAACGGTCTAGCATTCACTGCGATGCTCCCATCGTCTCCGATTGAAAGCGCGCCAATAGAAGGAAAGTTCAGCTTGTATAATTGCAAGTGAAAGTCAGCGATTTGCCGATAGAGAATGCGTAGTTTTTCGTCCGGGAAGTCGGATTTCAGTATCTTCAAGTCAGGATCGGTTTCGTCTGTTAGTATATCACGGAGAGACGTGCCTGCGATGAAGTCTATGATGATAAAAGCGCCTAGGCCCGACGGACTGTCCTTGGAAAGGCCCCAGTGATGGATGGTAGGGACGGGAATGGTTGTGTGCGACTTGACATAGTACATAGTTGCCACTTCTCGAGCCACCTTGGCGTCTCCGTCCATCACCTTTCCCGGTACGGCGAATCGCACCAGCCAAGTTATGCCGTCATTGAAACGAACGCTGCAACTCCAGTTGAAGGAACCATGGTGCGTTGCTAGGACCTCACATGGCCGACGGTTGTGGTAGCCAGACAGCCATTGTGGCAGCGTTGTGTATCGTTCCTTGTCGAACACGACCCCCCACTCTAGAGCCCTATCTAGGTTGCACGTGTCGACACGTCCGTCGAAATCCATGATGAGGGGCGTGCAGAAAGAAATGGGGGTATCTGCCGAAGAGAATTGGAAGTGTTGGGTGGTGGCAAGTGAAGATGAGTAAGCAGGGCTGTGGCTGATGCGGAATGCGCAATGATTTATAAAGATACGTAGTAACGTCCGTCCCTAGGTCGCGCAAAACCCACCGTGCCGCAAAATATAAGGGGTACTTTGACTTTGAGTGGCTATACCTCTGCGCACACGTTGAGTTTCACTAAAATTATGTATAAATAATATACTGTAGCTATTTTCAAAGATCTAGGGCGCCTCTTACCTGTAAATTACGTTTGCATTATCGCATTCGCGCCTAATTTGCAAAGAGCCTCCTTCTATAGCGTGATAGAGTTCCTTCCCTATAGCACTACTATTAAGCTCTTACTACTCCGTAATACTTATGAATGGTTTTATTAAGCCTTAGAACCTCACTATAATGCTAAGAAGTTCTTATTAGCCTTGTGCCTACTATCGCGCACAAATTTATACAAGGCCGCTACCCTAGTCGGTACTTCCGATCGAACCAACTACTAATTTTGGCTAGTGTAAAACGACCCCGCACCTACATAATCATCGTAGTGTAATTTATGACTGCTAGGCCTGTGGCTGTGCGGAGTCTTGGCGGGCGGGCCGACCTCAGCCCCGCAGCCTTACGATCCCCACTTAACCTTGGCCATGCCTCCAGTTAACCAACTCAACTCTCTGAAAACACCCTACAGAATTCGCCACCTCACAAGGGTCTGTCCAGAGCGGATCGGCCGTCCTCCTGACTAGCGTCGCTAGGGTGTTCGCCCTTTTCTCAAGATTTCGGCACGCTTGAAACCACGTCAGCCTTGCCACTCTCATCTCAGGGCATGCAATCAGCCCAACATACCCCGCGCGAGGCCTGTTCAGACCCTCACTAAACCAAGAATATAGCAAAGGGCACCAGACTTAGCTCGCAGCTATCGCAGTTTCCCGCTTTCCTATGCGATTATTTGGTGCAGTACATGTTTCGCTTTCCTCTCCTCTCGCTAACCTTGATAAGCCAGGGCGAAAATGTCTCAATAGATAATCCAGTTGCTGTACTCTCTTCCTAAGTAGGCTGCCACGTTGAGCCTTCCATGCCTCGTCCTTACCACACGCGATCGTCATACCTCCACATGAAACGATGCGTCTTTTGCAGCGCAGTGTCGATGGCACGTTCAGTCTTACCGCCGATTTAGTCGGCGAGGATACAATCCCTCCCTATGCAATCCTCTCTCATACGTGGGGAGCGGATGCGGAGGAGGTCACCTTCGAAGACCTGGCAAATGGCGTTGGCAAGGCTAAGCCTGGGTATGAGAAAATTCGCTTCTGCGGAGAACGGGCACGGCAAGACGGCTTGCAATACTTTTGGATTGACACGTGTTGCATCAACAAGGCAAACAAGGCCGAACTCTCGCAGGCCATCAACTCCATGTTTCACTGGTATCACAATTCGACTCGATGCTACGTCTATCTATCTGATGTTTCGACAGCGAAACGGAAAGCAAGCTACCAGTCCTCTGAGTTCACTTGGGCGTCTGCTTTTCGGGAAAGCCGATGGTTTACTCGCGGTTGGACGCTGCAAGAGCTTCTTGCCCCGTGTTCAGTCGAGTTTTACTCCCGGGAACGCAAGCGACTTGGCGACAAAAGTTCACTAAGACAACAAATTCATGAGATAACAGGTATCCCCAAGTTAGCACTTCAAGGAGGCCTGCTATCTCAGTTCAGCGTCAATGAGCGGTTGTCGTGGATAGAACATCGCCGGACTAAGCTCGAAGAAGATAAAGCGTACTCATTACTAGGCATTTTCGGCGTCTACATAGCCCCTATCTATGGCGAAGGGGCGACGACGGCGTTCAAACGGCTCATGGGTGAGATCGACAAGCTAGAGAATTGTATCCAACACTTGCGTCTGACAGACCCCCGCGATGACAAGAAGCGTATTGAGGAAACCAAGGGCGGACTGCTGGAGGACTCGTACCGCTGGATCCTTGAAGACTCCGACTTCCAACGATGGCGTGACGACCCGCAGAGTCGACTGCTATGGATCAAGGGCGATCCCGGCAAGGGCAAGACGATGCTACTCTGCGGCATCATCAATGAGTTGAACAAGTCAATGACTAAGACAGACCAGCTGTCCTACTTCTTCTGCCAGGCCACGGATTCGCGAATCCACAGCGCTACGGCTGTGCTGCGAGGTCTACTGTACTTGCTCGTCAATCAGCAGCCATGGCTCGTCTCGCATATACGGAAGAAGCACGATCATGCAGGCAAAGCACTCTTCGAGGACGCGAATGCCTGGGTTGCGTTATCCGAGATCTTCACAAACATCCTGCAAGATCCGAGCTTGAACGGCACGTCCTTAGTCATCGATGCACTCGACGAGTGCGTAGTAGACTTGCCGAAGCTGTTAGACTTTATCGTTCAGAAGTCGTGTGTATCCTCTCGCGTCAAGTGGATCGTCTCCAGCCGCAACTGGCCTGATATTGAGGAACGGTTAGAGAAGGCGGGACATAAGGTGAGGCTCTGTCTCGAACTCAATGCAGAGTCTGTGTCTACGGCAGTCAGTATATTCATTCAGCATAAGGTGCTTCAGCTTGCGGACAACAAGAAATACGACGACAAAACGCGAGACGCCGTGTTAGACCATCTATCCTTACATGCGAACGACACCTTCCTCTGGGTAGCTTTAGTCTGTCAAAACCTCAGAAAGATCCCGCGATGGAACACTCTCGCGAAACTAAACGCATTTCCACCTGGACTGGATTCTCTTTACGAGCGAATGACAGAGCAGATATGCAAGTCGGACAATGCTGATCTCTGCAAGCGGATACTGGCCTTGGTCGCGATCGTATACCGACCCATCACACTGAAAGAGCTGGCATCTCTTGTCGAGATGCTCGAGGGTATGGCTGATGATCTTGAGTCGCTATGCGAGATCATTGGCCTGTGTGGTTCGTTCCTTACTATTCGAGGAGATACGGTCTATTTTGTGCACCAATCTGCAAAGGACTTTCTCTTCACGAAGTCCTTTCACGAAATCTTTCCATCGGGAACAGAGGAGGCCCACTACCGAATCTTCTCGAGATCGCTGCAGGTCATGTCTACGACGCTCCGAAGAGACATGTACAGCTTGCGTCAGTTAGGGTATCCTGCCGAGCAGGTTAAGCAACCAAACCCAGACCTATTAGCAGCATCACGCTACTCGTATATCTACTGGGTCGACCACCTCTGTAACTGCAATCCTAGCCCTTCTGCAAATCGTGCAGGCGACCTACAGGACAGAGGTAGTATTAGCAGCTTTATAAAGAAGAAGTTCCTCTACTGGCTAGAAGCACTTAGCCTCTGCAAGAGCATACCGCAAGGGGTAGTTGCAATGATGAGACTCGAGACTGTAGTAGAGGTAAACCGAGATTAGGGATTATATCTATGTATGTTACATGCTAATACAAGCCAGGGAAGAATAGATGCACACGCACTGCTCGAGCTAGTGCGGGATGCGCGTCGATTTATCATGTCTCATAAGTGGGCAATTGAGAACAGTCCCCTTCAGGCCTATGCTTCTGCACTCCTATTCAGCCCAATCCGCAGCCTGATAAGAGGTCTTTTCAAGAGAGAAGAGCTGAACTGGATTACAATGAAGCCGGCTATGCAAGATAAATGGAGTGCCTGCCTCCAGACGCTCGAAGGGCATAGCGGCTTCGTCAGGTCCGTAGCCTTCTCGCGCGACTCGGCCAGGCTCGCGTCGGCGTCGGGCGACAACACGGTCAAGATCTGGGATGCGAGCAGCGGCGACTGCCTCCAGAC
>ML976985.1:320190-398872 GCA_010015675.1 Byssothecium circinans
TCATCTCAAAAGGGAAGGAAGAAGGGCGTCAAGGCTACTATAACAGCTACTCCACGAAAAACAGCTGTTGTGGAGCATGAGGATAGTAGGGAGGCTTCAGGTGCTGCAGCAGGCGCGACACCTATTCTATCACGACGCGGCCGCGCGATCAATACTCCAAAGCGATTTCTATAGCGCAATATACTATTTGGGCCCTCTATAACTCTCCACTAGAATATCTCGTGATAATAGCTATTGTGTGAGGCTCTGCAGCCTCATTTCCTATTGCTGTTTTGGTGTTCGGAGCGTGCGTCGCGCCGTCCCGTGCGTCGCGCCGTCAACCTCGGTAACGTGTTGGTTCAGCACTTGGCGGGGTTCAGCAAATGGCGCACCCTAACCAAATCACGCAGTTTACAACACCTCGTTACTGAGCCATCCATAATAGCTAGAATATTCTAATAATTCATTCAATTACTATACAAATTGCTGCGAAAAAGATGCGCTATTGGAATTTCGCTGGAAGTTTAATGTTGCGGCCACGGCGCGTTGTGGTTGTGGATGCTAGATCGCGCGCCATTTCACTACCCCTATCCCCCCTATCCTCAGCAACCACCACACGTTGTTTTTTCTTCTGTTTTGGCGCTGCGGCAGGCTTTGAGGCCTTCCTCTTTCCCTTTTGGGAAGTTTGTGTAGCCTTTTTGGAGTTTTCTTTCTCCTGAATCTTGCGTTGTTTCTCAGCCTCCTTCCCCGCCGCGATCCTCTCCTTTTCCTCCTTCTTCTTAGCCCTTAACCTTTCTCTTTCTTCCTTCTCTTGTAGCTTACGTAGCTTAGCTGAGGCCTGTTCTGCTTTCTTACGAGCCTTCTCAAGTTATTGCTCCTCTTTTTCTCGATCCTCAATAGCTGAACGTACTCTAGCCTCCCTCAGCTTCCTTGGGGACCAGAAAACTGCTCCACCATGGTACTCCTTGCGTTGCTGCAGGTCTAGAGGCTTGCTCTTCTTCTAATGCTTCTTCTTGACTTGTAGGGCCTTTGTCAGGCCTTGTACCTCAGCGTGGAGTATGTTGTTTTAAACAGAGATATGGTGGAGAGAACGCTTCAGCTTCTACACCTCCTTACTGCCCTCATCCCTTACAGCCTTACGCACAAGGGTCTCAATTTTAAGCCAATCCTTGCCGCTGAGTACTGAGGTAGAGCTCTCTCTTAAATCCTGTAGCTCTGGCGTTGATTTGATGAACCTTTGGAGGATTACACTAGGGTTATAGGGCTATATACCAGTGGCCTCAAAGGACTTTAGAATCGTTTCCTTTTTAAAGGAGGTAGTCTAGGCCTCCCAGAAGAGAGGGAAGAAGTCTCCTTTCTTTACTAAGAGTAGTCCCTGGGCCTCGTGGAGGTAGGTAGTGAGAGCTTTTGAGTAGGCTAATAAGAGAGGCTTGAAGAGTACTACATTAAGGGGCTGCAGCGTGTGCGTTGAATGAGGAGGAAAGATTATAAGGAGAATTTAATTGCGGTTACAGTAGTTAATAAAGTCCATAGTTACGTGGGACCCATGGCCATCCAGGATCAGTAATCGGTAGGCTCGACGAGCTTTCGCTTTTGTGTACTAATCAAAGATCTGCTTGAGCCACGCAAGGCCTATATCATTGCTGGTCCATCCATTAGGAGAAGTAGTGACAAAAACCTCATACTTCCTAGCCTCAATATCCTCTACCCAGGCCGATTGGAGAGCGTTATTGGCAGCTGCAAATAGTAGGCCTGGTGGCAACGCTATTCCATCAGCACAAACGCAAGCTAGGATGGTTATCCACTCTCTGTTGCCATCTTGGAGGGCTAATTTCACTTCCCCACGGTCCCACATGGCTTTGCTGAAGATCCTTTTGCTTCTTCCAATCACCCTTGTGAGGAAGCCCTTCTCATCCATATTATACGTGTGACGAGGCTCTATATCATACCCCTCAATTTTCTCTAGCAGAAGTTAAAAGAATTGCTCGTATTTAACTCCTGAATCAGCTTGGTGGCGCACGCGATCCATTCTAGTAGCCCAATGGGGGGTGATTTCGACGTTATAACGGTTAATAAATCGGGTAACCTAGCTTTTTCCTACTGGTTGTTCGCCGTTGGTTTAAGCAATTAATAAAGCAAAATTCTGCAGCATCTCCCTTGTAGGTGGTAGACGATGGGCTGTAAGCTTTTCTATATAGCTTACACGCTCCAGTTCTTGTTGAGGGGTGAGCTTTCGCCGTTGGAGTTAAGCTAGCCGTAATAGCTTTCGGCCACCTAGACCTTTCGGCCACAACACCAAATCGGCCACCCCTCAGAAATCAACGAAATAATTCAGCCAGCCTAGTTACAATTGCCACTCAATACACATAGATTGCAGAGTTTTTGCTGCCACTTCTGCTGCCAGTTTTTCTGCCTCTTTTTCTTTGTCAGGACTTTTGTTTTGTTGCTCCATAAGGGCAGAAGCCTGCTTGGCTATCATGATTTGATCTATGCTGGCAAAGCGTTGATTTGGGTCTATACGAACCCTTTTCCGTGGTTGTTGAGGCTTAAGGGCCTCAAGTTGGCTCTGGAGTCTTTTATTCTCTGCTTTTAGCGCTACTGAGCGTGTATTTGCTACTGCAATTGCCTTGCCAGCTTTCTCAAACAGTTGGTGAACCTTACGGCTTAATTTCTCAGCGCTGTGGAGCTGCCTTTGAGCTATAAACAGATCCCGAGGGCCGCGAGGGGTAGAGAGATGGCTCTCAGCGAGATAAGCTTGATCCTGGCGAGGGGGCGTAACAGGCCTTTGAGCAACTTGAGATGAGTTGACTACGCGCTCAATATTCAATGGGCAGATGCCTGCAGTGGCCCACCCACTACGAATCACTCTCTCAGTAATCGCAGCCTCTCTGGCAGCGTTGTAGGCAGTAATAAATCGTTCCTTTTTAACTGGGGCAGCATCATCTAGGTAGGATAACTCCTGGATCTGCTGGCGATAGAATCGTTTTACTAATGAGAAAACTAAGAGATCCAGGGGCTGCAGAACGTGCGAGGAGTGCGCAGGGAGAAACAGAAGCCTGACCTTATTCTGCTTGCAGATCCACAGGAAATCTAGGTCCACATGGCTACCGTGACCATCTAAGATCAGCATCCGCCAGCAATCCTCTGAGGGTGCAGTTTCTGGCAGAAATACGCGTTGCAGCCACTCAGCGCCAATCGCATTAGATGTCCAGCCATTCTCTGAAGTTGCGTATAGCCAGTTAGGTATAGTTGATGGAAACCAGGTGCTCTGCAGGTTTTTGCCTTTGAAAATGATCCCTGGCCGCAGCTTTCTCCCTGTTGCAGAAACGCACTCGATTATTGACGCCCACTCGCGATTCTCTGGAGACTGATAGTAAGCCTTCGTCTTCTGACTACTAGCGAGTACTCTAGTGTTTGCACATACGCCTAGGGCCTTGCCAGTCTCGTCCATATTCCACGTATCCTCATTGCGTATATTCAGCTCAACGCGGACCTGCTCATAGAGCTCAAGAAACTCGCGTATTGCCTCCTGAGTTGCTCCCTCAGCTCTCGCAGCCTCAATCTTCCTACCCACAACAGAGGCAACGCGTGGGTTGCGTTTGATGAAGAAGGATATCCATAGTTTGCTCACTGGCTTATTATCGCCGTTCGATCGCAGGATTCGATTCGCCATTTCTCGTGCGCGAGCGTGGGAGGGAGGGCAGGCGCGTGCGTCCTCTTCGAGAATCCAATTTGCAAGAAATTCCTCTTGTAAGGGGGTTAATCGCTGCAGGTGTTGAAGGCTACGGCGCATATTGGTACCGCCCTGCAATCGGTGCTGTAACGTAGTTCGAGGGATTGCGTAGGCCTTTGCAGCCGCTCTCTGGCTTTTATAAATGCCAGCATTGAGATCATTAATAGCTGATTGAATTGCGATTTCACGGTTATCCATTTTAATGCGTTGCGTGGAGAGAAAACGCGTGATTTTCTGAGGGGTGGCCGATTTGGTGTTGTGGCCGAAAGGTCTAGGTGGCCGAAAGCTATTACGGCTAGCTTATTGCTCTTTCATCGGCAGGTTTTTGCCCTGGTGTATCCTCCTTAACGTAGTATCTGGTACACCATATTTTTTCGCTATTTTTTAATACGAGCATTCTTCTCCTAGTCCACGCGATTCGATTTCTTCAATTGCCTTGTCAATTGGATCCATATTGGCTGAGTTGTGGGTGGGTGAAGGATTGGGTGGAAAATGCGGGGGTGCGCCATTTGCTGAACCCCGCCAAGTGCTGAACCAACACGTTAGGGGGAGATATTAAGCGTGGAAGATAACTTTGCCTGCGGTGCCGCCGCGACAGTAAGAGGCTGGAATAGCATACTGTTTTTGAGTTATAGGGACGAGTGGAACGTAACGAAGATGGGTGCGTCTTAGGGGCACGAAGAGGCGATGGCTTATTATCAAGGACATAATAGGGTTCATGTTGGCTCTATATCTAGATAAGACAGGCTGCAAGCGATGGCGTTAATAAGTTTAATAGAGTTGTAAGTTGTTATCAGATGCATCCGCGCTGTCGAGACGTTCTATGCTACCTCTCCACCAACCAACCACTCTTTTCTACCAAGCTAACCCTCAAGTGCACACCATGCTAGGATCTCTCCACCATCATCTGCCACACATCTTCTCCTTCCTCACGTCCTGCAACACCACCGCATCAAACAATGGAGATGACATATCGCAAATCCGGAGTCTCCTCCATCTCAATCTCTTCCTCAGCCACACTCTGTGCCACTGATTTTCCTCTCTTCGCAAAAATCTGCAGGAATGGGTCGTAAAGATTGATCTTCTTGAAATCTACCGGGCTTCGATCATCTCCACCAGCTTCGGCAAATCTGAAAGACTCAATGCGTTCAAGTTTGTTTGTGTCTAACTCAGTTCTCTTTAGCAGAATTCCGCGAACTTCCTTTGGGTTAATCAACTTGCCTTCAATATACCCAACGTTAGTAGTTATTCCACCAAGCACTGGCAAAAGATAGACCATGCTACCTTCCTCCTCACTGCTCTCGTGGTCGCTTTTTTTATGATCGTGGGCGTCAATGTCGCTTAGTTCAATTTCCAGGTCCTTCTCTTCACCCATAGTGTTCAAATTGTTGTTATCGGTATTTTCAGCGTCATCGCGCCCTTTGTCATCGCTTTCACAGTCCAGGTAATCACGCGATACCGGCCACAGATTTGCGTTGCCCAGTTTGAAATCGCCTCCATCAATTTTGACTATGTTGCAGCCTTCCAACCATGCACTCAATAGGCCGGAGCACCTAACCCGTAGCAACCCATTGGAGACTTCGCCGAAAGGGTCCTCAGATTTTAGTGTTATTTTAGTATCTAGCACGGTTGCGTAAATATCGTTCAGCAATATCTGGAAAAAAAGGGCGCCTTTGCGGATATGTGATTTTGCCATCAACGGATGCCCATGACCAGCTGGGTGCTCGGTATGCCTCAACCTTCCTGCGAGGATCCTCAACCTCCCAGCAAAGCTGAGCTTTAATTTCTTGTTCCTGCCACAGACCAGCAATGTATTCTCCACCTCCTTCTTCATGAATACGTCGCGCAACTCCAGAGAGGGCGGGAAGCTTATCCTTACTGCACGTCAAGTTGGCAGTGGAATAGAGCTGAACGAGATTAAGCCACCACACCATCCAGTCTTGTTTCTGGCGCCTACAAATCAAAGGTTCACCAGTGTAACTTGATAGAGATATGGAACCAAGCGGCAAGAACTCGTTTGCAGTGAGCTCTTTGCATTCCCAGAAAGCACCTCGGTTGCCGAAGTGAATCGTCCGGGATGGGAGTATCTTTTCTTGGAGTGTCCACGCTCGCGTCGCTAAGTACGAATACCTGATGGAAAGGTCGTAAACTGACGGGTTTGAAAATTCTTGAACATAATTACTCCCACCCATAGTGATCGTTGCTCGTAGCCCATCCACCAAGTGATCAGGCTTGAGGAAGCAGCCCTGGTAGGCATTAGTGGCGGAAGCAGCGGCTATGTTGACGAAAGATCCTCCGTAAACGGCACTCATAGAGGCTGCTTCTGATCGCCAATCCTCTTCACCTTTTTGGATAATACACCAAGAATCTATCCAAAGATACTCTAAGCCTAGGCTCCGTGTGATGCTGATAGCGTCTGTGAATGACTTCGGGGCATCATCGATAGGAATTACGGTCAGAAAAGATTTGTAGTTTTCCCGGGTGAGCGTCAGAAACGGTTCCGTTCCCCAACAGTGGCTCAGTGTGCTGTAGCGAGGCTTGGTTTGCCACCCTTCAGTCAAGACCAGTCGTGGTGTATCGGCGGCTATTGAGATCAACCTAGTAGGCAATGGACCTTGAGTACCTGGTTTACACTCGTTGTGGTTTTGCGAGCAATTATCGAGCCACGACTTTGCAATGTCAAGCACATCTCGTTGTTGGTCAAAAGTATCGACTTCAAGACGTTAGACCCCTTCCTCAAAAGACAAGTCAAAAAACTCACCTCTTTTATCCAAGCACACCGTTGGGAAGGCGTTCTTCGTAGCTAAACCAACAGCATGCACTTTCCCTGGAAGACTCAACCCCAAAGGCTGCGCGTAATTGTTCCACCCTGAAGCTGACAAGGCAGACCATGCCTTATCATCCACGACTTCCAGCCGCGCCTCAACTCTTCGAAATATTTCGAGTAACTCCCCATCTCTCATCATCTGGATGATAAATCCACAGAATCGACAGCCTCTCCGTGCAGCTGCTTCCATCACTAACGTGTGATGTTTTCGCTCAATTGCATGCATCCACATAATCCCGTGCTCTGACCGATTCGCACCTTTGGTTGAACCCTCCACCTGTGGATCATCACGATCTGGCCAGTTGTCGAAAAGATGCTGGCAATCTGTACAAAAGCGATTCTTGATCGTGATATCTTTGGAAAGCTCAGCTATGCAGTTCTCAAGAGCGTTGTCGTCGAGTTTGTCGGATTGGATCTCCTTAATGACGGGGTGCTCCAATTGGAGGACCCATAACCCTGCAGCTTTGTATCTTGCATGCCAATCCTCCACCTCTTGAGAATCCAAGGCGATAGAATGGCGATAGAATTTCCGGTTAGTTCGGGCAATCTTCTCGGTGAGCGGGAGAAGCTCTTCATGTCCACGATCAGGAAGAACACTTTTGTCACGTTCCGTCGTAGGTAGCGCGTCCATATTGGGACGTGAGAGAGGTGTATTGAAACGGCCTTCATCAGCGAAAAAGTGGGGCAGTTGGCTATGAATCCAGGAAAAAGAATAAGAGGACAGAGAAGCGTTTCCTAAGTATGACCTCTTGGGAAGGCTGAGCTGTTGTGGCGGGGCTGAGGAGCTGAATAGCTTACCCTGCGCTTTCCTTAGGCAATCGCAATCACAAATTGCCTCGCGAGGCTGCTGCTGCATCTTCTTCTTCTCTGGGAAAGGATCAGAGGCGAATAAGAAAGAAACTTAAGGAGTACTACCAATAACATTTAGCCTATGGGCAGTAGCCCTGTAAGAGGTTCAACTGGAGCCGAGACGCGGGTCAAGTGTCGTCACCCTCGAAGCTATTTGAATGAGGCTCTGAATTAGTGGGTGAAAGTGATTAATTGAGTGATCGAGAAGCAACTATAGAGGAAGACAATCCAAGCACCTAGGTACGCCTTAGAGGGATCCTACCTTCTTAGAAGAATTTATTAACAGCTATTTCTTAATTCAAACCCATCTACAGCTTGTTAACTGCTTGTTTATGAGAGGTACACGTGGATGAATTGAGCTTGAGGGAGGAACGACTCATTAACTGTGTGTTTTGAGAAGGCACGATCCCCGTGAGGTGCAGGCACCTGGGTGATGTAAAGGTCACGTGATGTCATCATGTGACTAAAGACCGTCGGGTCATCAAACAAAAGCAATACACCAGAAATGTACTCGACTTCGTTAATGGTAAAATAAAGCAGTGGAACCAAGTAACATAGTGAAGTGCAGGTCAGATTCTGATTAGTTTGCAAGCACGATGCGCAAAATCACTCCAAGACTGCCATACATAGAGAAAGGAACGCGAGGCTATGAAAAGCAGAACACCACCCAATTTCTCCAAACATGAGAGAAACGAAAAAATAATCAAGACTGAGGTCCGCAGAAAGGATGGACGCTTCAAGAGGTCTAGACGTACACACTCCGAGCTAAGCTTCTAACGCAGACTTTTGCTTTCTCAAGGCCTTTTGGAATGGAGAGAACACCATCGGGACAACAAACTACGCCAGGTAGCGAACAATGGGAAAACCCCGAAACGCCATGGGATGCAGAAGCGCTCAACGCTGATGAGAATGCTCCTTTTGAGTCGCTCAAGATAACAGTGAATCTGAAAGGAGAGGACGTGAACGGAGCGATGAGGCCGAGTGGGCTTCAGAAAAGGTGACATCGCAAATCAGGCGATCGGGAGAAAACTCATAGAGAGTTTTCTACTCGGACCAGCTCCTCAAAGGAGTCGCGCCACTTGCGAGTCTCCTCCTTGTTCGGCCTCGGGAGGGGCTTACGAGCATAACCGCCATATGCGAAGTGAGCCATGAGAGCAGCCTTGGTACCAATGATGCCGCCTTGAATGGCTACCCAGTCACCACGAGCCACGATAGCTTGCAGCTTACGGGCTTCTGCATATTCGCCTGCCTCAAACAGCTGAATGAGTTTGACACATACTTTGGGAGCGATATTCGCCATGCCACCTATGATACCAGAACCACCTCCAATAAGAGTTTGGATGGTGAAGTCGACGGAACCACCCATGCACATAAAGCCTGACCCAGGGTCGGAAACGGTTGCTGCTCGTGTGGCTGCAGCGATTCTGTTCAATTTGCCAGTGTTTCCGCAAGTCAATTTGCAGCCGACAATGTTGGAATGTTTCGACAGCTCGATGATGGCATCCGAGCTGAGGTCGAGACCAGACACGGCGCCTGGATAGTTGTAGATGATGATAGGAACAGGAGATGCAGTGGCTACATCGCGGAAAAAGCTCATAACGGTGTCCTTGCAAAAGAGGCCTTGGTAGTACGCCGGCGGCAGTACTAACGCATAGTCTCCGCCAGACGAAGCTGCTTCCTCGCAGAGTTCAATGGTCTCTCGAGTGGACTGGGCTCCACAACCGACAATGAGAGGCATGTAGCCAAAACCAGCCTCGTCAAGAGCTTTGCGGGTAGTCTTGGTGATGAGGTTGCGCTCCCTGTGTGACAAGTGAACGGCTTCGCCATTCGATCCCTGGGTGGTGATACCGGCAACCCCTGCCTTTGCCAGGCGGACGGCATGCTTGGCTGTGGTTTCCAGGTCGACGTTGTCGTTGACGGGGTCGAAGAAGGCCACAGTTGGAACGTAGATGCCTGGTACCAGTGACCGGCGGACGCCTACGTCATTCGATTCGACGGAGCTGGTTTCGAAGGAGTCGTTGTATTGGACCATATTGTAAATGGACTGAACGGCTTGGTGATGGAGAGGGAAGCCTGAGGGAGAATTGAAGCTTGTTGCAGGAGAAGGTGCGTCTCGATGCGGTGACATGTTGGGGTGCTTAGAAAAAGATCGGGCAACTTTATACTGACAAAGATGCGGAGAGCGGAGACTTGTGACAAAGAAGAACTCAGAAGAGGAATAGCAATCCTTCGATGAACGGAACGGGTACGTTAGCAAGACTAATGATGTCCTACCGAGGATAGTACGGATACTTAAATACTCCACAAGCCGGAGAAGCAGGACGGCGAACTCCAAGCCCTACGCGAGTGTGGGGGTACAGCTGACGGCGGGATCAGGAGGACTAGGGATGGTAAGCAAAGCAAGTACCCTCTCTACCCCGTAAAGAACGAGCAGGCCTGGTTGTGACGACCAAAGGGGCGGTGACTGAGGAGGCGCTGCAGGGTTTTGGATGTCAGGCACAGCTGTTTGCGCCTTGGCCAACAGGCTGGAACAGCCAATGATACATAATGTGTCCAATTGAGTTCTTTTTTTCTCATCACGTCGCAATAATGGCAGCTGGAAATGAAAGCTACTAGATCTTGGCGGAGGTGTTGGGCAGGGGCACGCCTGGTGACGATCTCGCTGCAAGCGGCGGCAACAGGCTGCTGATAGGGGGATCCTTGCCACCGTCTCGCCCGTGCAGAGGGTTGGCGGGCTCGAGCAAGCATCGCAGAGGCGGTTTGGGGATTTTAGTGTGGGGGTGGGGCAGAAGAGGTGTGAATTGGACCTGTTCATCATCTGATATCGCGACACAGCCCCGCCCATCGTGGTACCAGTCGTCGCCCACTGTTTGTTTTGAACACTGCAGCAGCCTGAAAGCAGAGACAATGAGAAGAGGATGACAAAAAGATGCAAGACGTGGCAGGCCTGACTGGGGGTACTTGTCACAAGATCACACAGCGTCATGTCCGCACGAAGGAGAAAACGTCGGTCGTGTGCCCCCACGCCCGATTACTCCCGTGGCGCAATGGGCCCAGTACCTTCACACTTTCCCACTGCTCGCACATTCCTTCTGTCGTGAAGGCATCAAACATTAACGTCTGGTCATCATCTTTGTCTTTTGCATGTCAAAGATGGCTTCAATTCGCCAGTGGTTATTTGTCTCACCTTGCTGCCGTGGAGCCGAGTCCACCATCAAATCACTAACCCCGTCGACAACATGCACTGTGTACCTTGGACATGCGTCGGCAGTCGTAGAGCAGACGACCCGGAGGAGTGGAATAGCTCCGGCTTCCCACTGCTCGTCCTTAAAACCCCCCAGCCAGTGGCGGTTTGGTCGTTCGTCGTTCGTTGCGGTGCCTGATTGCCGAGGGCTCTCGTATGTTCCCCCACGGGCCCACGCTGAGTTCGTGGCGACACACAGCGACAACACCACAGAACCGACGTGCGGCATTAACCCGACAGCGTGCTGCTCTTTTCCGAGCTGGCAGTGAAATAATGCATTCTGGCGTGTCCTCAGTCGGGGGAAGGCGGACCCGGATGTCCGACGGCCTTTCTACGTTTCCACAACTCACACGGGCACGAGAGGCAAAGTTTTTCCCTGCACCTCAACGTGGACTCCTCGTAATGGAAATCTAATGCATCGAAACCCCGAATTTCAGCTAGGTCTGGAGCAGTGTGTTGTGGTCGACAGCAGGGAGTATGCACTCAGCCTCAGCAGAAGTGGCCGAAAGAGGGCCCGAAACTTTGGCCAGCCCATTACCCCACAATTTGTCGATCCCGGCTCCCCCCCCGCTTTACGACCACGTTCACCCTCTGACGCAGTTCTGACTGCGCTTCCTGACTTGCATGATGCCCAGTCGACCCCTCGATCAGCTTTTTTCTCCAGTGCCGCTGCCCGCAGCAGGCCCATGTTCAGAAGCGTGTAACTAGAAATAGACACCCCGAGGCTTCACAAGAGAATAAGCGACCTAGGCGCAATCTTGAATGCAACGTCACCGTTTATCGCACGCCATCTGACGCTCTTGCTGTCAGCCATTGCTAGTATCATCGGTAAGGTACTTTTGCTGCGTGAAAGTGGATTCGAGGGGGCAAGAGACTGCTCGGGTTGGGCTTAGGTACCAAGTACTCCAAAGCATTCTATGCCGCCATTCCCTGGGATATTCAAGGGAAGACGGAAATTTGCCGCGAACTCAACTAGCGTGGGGTGTCTGTGTCTGTGTCACAAGGATCCATGTCGCGGCGATGGGGAATAATCTTTGCGTTCCAGTTCAAACGGCGAAGTAAGAGGAGGATCTGGAGAATATTATCATACAACATGTGAACGGAGCTCAAGGCCGAGCTGACAATCGCCGCACAGAAGAAGCGACTGCTCAGTGGCACGGCGTAAGCCCATCACCAGATCAACCACAGGGTAATAATCCTTGGACTTGCATGCCATGGCGCAACGTGCTTTCGGACCCTGCTAAACGATACCATCATAGACGGAAACTTCAGTATGTATTGCACTGATCAACACAGCCAGTTTCTCTAGGTGTATCTCGCACTCGTTTCGACGATTTGAAACGCCTGCTTCTCACGACGAACATTCCGCGTCGTGAAAGCGGGCTCATTTCTCACTAAGTGGCGAGGCAGCACTCACTCGGGCAGCTTGTCGATCTGTTCTAGTCATTTCACTTAACCAGTTCGGTAACCTTTTATTCAGCTTTACGAGAAAATGGCAGCCATCACCTCATCCCCAACCCCAACCCCGACTCTTTTCCAGCAAATAACAACAGCCGACCACGACCCAGAGCCCCATGGCCACCTCGTGGTTACATCCCACTCATGCCATCGAAGGGGCCATGGGTAAGCATACGATCCGATCGGACGGTAAAAAGCGTGGGATGCTTCCATCGGACCTTGACAACCGGGAGACGACGTGGGATGCCAAGTTACCAGGAGACAAGTCTATACTACCGAAGACCCGACATTATTTGCCATCCTCAACAATTTGGACCCGGTGTCGTGCGCTCAGGAACGGGGATCATTACAGTCACCCCCACGTCGTTTCGGACCGTTTTAACGGTCATCGTAAGGTATCCCTCGGCAATGAAAGTCATGATACTCTCGAGTTGAGTCAGACACTTACCGATCCATTAACCTCGAGAAACCGTCGAAAATGCCTCAATTGCATGCAGAACCAGTGTTGCATGGGGCTGTGATGCATAGATGACCGACAGCAGTGGCCTTGGCTGTGAGGGGAACGCACCTCGATAGTCAACGTATGCAAAGTTAGAACGACTCGTGCGCCGTATACCAAGGACCAATGCAGACTTCAACTACAGACTCTCTCCTGGCAAAGCAGCAAAGCGTTCATAGGTCCGCATGCAGGCAACAGCTAGGCGAGGGCACACACCACTTCAAGCAATGAAAATATATACAGTGCGTCCTGTGTGTCGTCTAATATGGAGGGGATTGCCAAAGTGGGTCGACAGCATCTTCCTAAGTCCGCCTGCCCCGCACTCCACAACTTCTGGTAGCCAAGTCCGCGAGTTTACAAAACATCATACGATCAAAGGACTCTTAAATGCTGGGGGTATGACAGTGGCGCTTCACGTCATTGGCATTACGGAGAGTAGGTCCGGTGACCATCTTTGCGTTCAGCTCCAGGTACTAACATTGTAGTAGAAAGGCGCAGTTGCCCGCGATTAGGTACACAGCGTACTGTTACGGCCCTTGTTTTCTCTGATAGTTAACTGTAGAATCCCCAAGGTCACGCGACTTGAATCGATCCACTGTAGCCAAGTGCTGGGATTACCGGCCGTGGAAGCTTCGCGGGACCGTTTGAAGAATCTCAACTCTATCGTACGAAATCTGACGACAACTCCAATGTACATACACTAAGTAAGAAGCCGCGCCAAAATCCAACATTTTCTGATTCTTTATGTTAGATTTTCAATACTCGAATTACTTCGGGAAGCGACTGTACTAGAAGTTACTGTCCAGTGTCTACACATTTCCTTTCCCAACACGTCCGATCTCAACGAGCAAGTACCACCCTTCACTCGTCTCATTGAAATGCCGGATTGAATCCATTAAGCCTCCAAGTTAAATATTGGTGCTTTCTGACCACTTTCCAATCGTTCCTTTCCTCATTCTCATTTTCCCGCACTGTTCTCTCGCGTCGTTGGGGCAAGACAAACTACTTCGAATTCCACTAAGCCATTCCCACTAGATGACGGCTTCTCATTCAAAGACCGGTCAAGATAATCGCCTCTTACAATTATATATGCAAGTCCATGGACTTCGGCAGCACGTCAATCCACGATGTTGCGCATCACTATCCACGAGTACGGAGTGAACAGTCATCTGCGAGGCTAGGTTAACTACGCTGGCTTTCTCTGTGTATGAATTGGTAAAGGAACGTTCTCATTGCTCGGACTTGTTCTACCATAACCGTCAAAAATTTATGCACACAACAGGAGACGATGACATCAAGTCGCTCGTCAAGCGCCTAGCTTAGGAGGTAACTAAGTTGTTGATCTGAGCAGTTGACTGTGCAACTTGCGAGTTCTGGCGCAAATCACAGAGACCAACACAGTTTATGGCTATCAATGGAGAAATTTGACGGAGAACATTTAATGTTTTAACGGTTCAAGTAAGGAGGTGAAGATTTATTACTAAGCAGAAAAACGTAATGACAGATCATGATCACCCCCATCAATGGACCGTCACCGTCACGGTTGGTTATCATTGGCTCCAGGCGGTAACCATTTGTTATAGCCCTGCGGCGCAGCTCCCTAGCCATAATTATCTGATCCGTCGGATTCCCACTGAGCCTCTGAGATACACATTTGAACGGTTAGTGAAATGCCCAGGTTAGCTCCTCGCGCTGTCCGGTTGGCTGACGGTGAAATAGCTTGAAAGATCTTCGGACGCCAACTACGTACTCTAGATATTACCATTATGGTTGCTATTTCCCTAAAATAGGGGCATTTTTTTACATCTTTTAACCCCTATTTTAAAGTCTAAAACACCCTAAAGTAGGGTGATTTTTATGCGCAATTAGGGGTTCTTTCCCTAAAATAGGGTGTTTATCCCCTATTTTAGGGAAAACGAGGTTATAGTGACAGTATGGACGGGCAGACCCACCCGCAGACTCTGGACTTTTTCTTCTTTACCAACCCTAGTAATTTGAATATACTGACCTTCACCCTGCGACTATATATTCAGCGAGAGAGGGAAGGAGGTAACTTCCTAAATATATGTATTTAGGTGCGTTTTGATTAAATTTCCGTTACAATCAATTTGCAAGAGACTTATCCTGCAGGGCGCGCAACCTTGGATCACAATGAGATAACCTGAGGAAAATCTTCACGCAAGCTTGGGAATCATATATAGCTTAGTTAATTACGGGCGCCTTGAATTCAACTATATAGGGAATTACTAGTACGCAGACGGAAAAGATGTATATTTAAGGTGTATTTTTTGCCCTAGCACTGCTAAACCTTTAAATAGACCACCTATCCGTTATTTTTAATCCTCTTATCAAGATCGGTACAAGCTCTATCTCTTTACCACGTTGAATGGGTACAAGCGTAATAGCCAACAAACTATCCCCACGCACACCAGCTTATCAGAAGGCAACAGTCCGGCTACAAATGAGCCCTTCACCGGTGACGCCTAAGCTCACGTCAAACCAGGCCCAGCGAGTCTTCACCGGAAGCAAAAGGCAACCAAAGAACAAAAAGCTCATCCCGTACCAGCGACCAGGCTCGCACACTCCTGCCAGCGGTCAGTACCAGGTCCTTGCAGCATCCGGGAGTGGCTGCGGGCCGCGACAGGCATATGCCTTATCTGGAACGTGGTCGCGTGGGGTTTTTGTATTTTTACTTTTTCTTCCTCGTTTCTGCTTTATGGTGATTAGGAGATAGCGGGACTTCAGTGTGGCTTGTTCGCTAATTGCATAGTCGCTGTACGTCTGCAGCCGCATATAACTATTTGCTCAGATCTACTTTCTCGCTCTGTATCAATTCCGGTGAACTGCTCGAAGGTAGGTTTGCTTTTTGTGTCTTCCGTATAGTTGCAGTAAGATAGGGGTGGTGTACGTGAGGTCGTCTTTGCTTTTGTGCTGTGCAGTGAGCGAGTTTGATCGTTTCATAAACGAGATAGATTTGCTCCTGTATGCCTGAGTGGTAGGTGCTAACCTTATTATCTTGACTACCATTTTGAAGACCGGGAGGAGCTTTAAATAAATACACGGTATTTATGAAAGTATTGTAAAGTTGTTAGAGGAATGTTGTTAAGAAGTGAGATAAATTTTTATAGTGATACATCTATATTAGCGACCCAATGAGCGACTTTAAAGAAGGTTAAAAGACGCGGTGTCAAGCGTTTCTCCGTGCGCGTCATTACATGGATTGGCGTTCTTGTGCACCTTCCCTAATATGACTGTTGTCACTAGTGGAGGAAGTTGCGACTCTGAGCAACCGCACTCACCCCGCCTCACCAGACCTTCACATTACTCATCGCCGCCTTGCCCTAGCCTTCATCTCTCTCGACCGTCGCCGCCGCCGCCCAAGATGGCTCCCACACTCCGCCAGACTACCAAAGCGAAGACCCGAGCGAGCGAGGAGGATTCACGCCCGTGGCGTCACCGCGTCCCTCGCCACAAGCTCTTTCCCAAAAACAAAGGCCTCGTCAGCTTGAAGACGCCGAAATGGTTGGCGCACGCGTAAGTCAATCTACGATTTTAGTGAGGAGAACAACGACTCACTGAAATGCAGCACCATCGCCAACGCTACGCACTCACCTCTACTCCGTCTGCCAGCTGAGCTTCGAACAAGAATCTTTCAGTACGCCATGAGTGTGCCAAACATGATCATCTTGCCGATCGGCCAGCGCCACACCTATGGACCCGTAGATGACAAGCTACCAGCGCTTCACCTCCCTGGAGTCTGCCGTCAGATCTACTCGGAAACAGCGACCATGGCCTATGGTGAGAATTGTTTCAGCTTTTGGACGTCGGGCGTCTTGTTGGCGTGGTTGTCGAAGCGGACGCCTGCACAACAAGAAGCAGTCTACACACTCCAGGTGGGTGGTTGGTTGCGTTTTACTCAAGCTAAGAAAGCGGGGCTAGAGGATGAAGTGAAGAAGATCTGCCCAAAGTTGAGAGAGATTGCGTTTTTTGGGAGTGAGTTTCTCGGAATGGGTTGGTCGCGGTACACTGGAATCAGTGCAGCATGATCGGAGGATTGGAGCAGCGGCGAATGATCTTTCAGCAGGGTCGACACAGTCGTACAGTGTGATGAAGTCTTCGAATGAGAATGTCTTGGCTGGTAATGCTACTGTTCGAACAATGACCTGGCAATGCGACTGGATTTTAATTCTAGTCTTCAAGGAGAAAGGAGGGTGTTTTTGCCATCTCCTTACTGCTAGACCAGAGAATTGGGGGGGCTTTTCGTCGGAGCAAATATGGGAAGGATACCCAGGCTTTTGCCACACATCTCCAAGCGCTTTTGAGAATCAGCCATCTCTGAATATGATAGGGATTCAGGCGGAGGTATGGGAAGGTACCAGGCCACCTTGCACAGCGAACACCGATAGCACACTTTCCAGCAGAGATTCTGTCTTCTCAACCCGTCTTATTAGAAAAGTACGTAACTTCATTATCTTCCCCTCATTACACATCTTACAGCAATATAATACCGCCCACTTCCACTCAAGCCTCCTTATCAGCATGATGCAAGCCCACGGTCCTCTCCTCCTTCACACTTCCACGCCTCAACGTCGGATCCTTGTCATAATCCTCATCAAGGGCATTCATCTCGTCTTCGGTGGCGTTCAAATGATGGAAGATGATCCAGATCAAGCAACCCGCAACAAAACTGCTGACGGCCAAACCTACATACATCCACTGAATCGCTGGATCGTACAACACGGGGTTCAATCCCTCGCTAATGGCCGATCCGAAAGCGTTGGTGAGAAGGTACATCGACTGCACGAACGACTTCATGCTCGGTGGCGCCTTCGTGTACGCATATTCGAGACCCGTGACCGAGGCGAAAATCTCAGAGATACCGATGAGCATGTATGCGCCTGTTTGAGTGGCAACGTGGATATTGTTTCCGTGGGCGACACCGTCAACGATACTGGCGTCGCAGAGGGGCGCCGAGTAACACGGTCCTGCTTTGTATATGTAGTATTGGATCACAGCGGCGTAGACCATGGCGAAAGAGGCGATCCAAAATCCGGCTACGATACGGTTGATGGGCGGGAACGGGATCTTTGCTTTACGGAGCGCGGGGAGGACGAAGTAGTCCATGATCGGGATGAAGATGAGGATGGCAATGGGGTCGAAGTTTTGCATGAGATCGTTTGGGATGCCGTGGAGGGCCATCTGACCAGCTAATGTGCGTTAGCGTTGTGAAAAATTGAGATATAGAAGGGATATGATACCTTGTGAGATGAAGTTATTGGAGAACTGCCCATACACAACCCAATAGATGGGATAGAAACAAAAAACCTGACAAGCGACCAGAGCACGCTTGACCTCCTCGACGAAATGGTCATCCCATTTCAGAATCACTTCTCGACCCATAGCTGCCTGGTAGCTCGGCTTCGCAGCATCGCGGCTCCGGCCCTTGATCATCATCCAAATTACGCGGAACGAGTCGGTGATGATGCTTCCCTGCGGCGGGCGCACAACATACACCTTACGGCCCAGGACAAGTGTCAGCGTTCCGACCATGAACATGCAGAGGCACAGCAAGAAAGCGGCCCAGAAGTCAATATCGCGCTCCATGTAGGGGGTCGCCAACAACGCAAGGCATCCGACGTTGATACAGAAGTAAAAGACCATGTAAATGCGCTGGATCGTGATGGCCGGGTCAATGATGACGCGCTCGCCGGTCTTGGGCTCGACTTTGACGACCATGCGGCGGCGCTTGTACTGATCAGCGATCAAAGGCGCGACGTTCGACTTGATACCGCCAGTTCCAAGACCGATAATCAGGATGGCGGCGATGAAGCCACCAAGACCTGCGCCATGAGAGAGAGCGGTTGGAATCGAAGTGAGGGTCAGGATGATCAGACCGACTAGGTAGACGAAACAGAAGATCAGGATGGTGTTGTATTTCCCCAGGTACTGGTCGGCAATGATAGCTCCCAGGATGGGAGTCACATAGCACCAAAACTGGAAAAAGGTTGAAAGCCCAGTGGCTCCTCTGTGTCCCATACCAAGCGCGCCTACACCCTGTGATCCATCGCGAGGACGCTGGATATAGTTCTGGAAAAGACCGGAGGCACCGTAGTAGGTGAAGCGTTCGCACAGTTCGACGACGGCGACGAGGAAAGCAGCCTTGGGAAGCGGTTCGCCGACGTGTTGTAGGGTTCTTCTCTCTTCTGCAGTTGGGAATTCGCCGTCTAGAGGCTCATCGTCGACAGCAACGCCCTTGGCGGAAGGCGAACCGGAGGACGGAGTATGCTCAGCTTTCTCATCGACGACAGCGTGCGCAGGCAGGTCGCCTCCAGCAAGGTCCTTGGTTTGTGGATGGGCGGGAGTGTCCAGCATTTGTTTGGCTCTACAATCACCATCAGTCCACCCGTGCGCATTGATCCGACCGATTGTCAGTGGAAGAATCACTCCACTTACGTTACAGCCTCGACCTCGTGCTCTGCACTCATGTTTGCCGTCTATATGCGTCCTCACGCCAACAGATGAAAGCGCACAGATTGAAGAACGAAACGAAACGGGTTGGAACAGTAACAGTTCCACCAGGAGCGCGCGCAAGCAACACAAGAACAGGAAAAGAGGAGAAAGCGAAACAGTCCCTCCATATTTAACCACGCGAACCATGATGATCCCACCATTCGAGCCTGTACTCCACTCTTCATCAATAATCCTGGTCGTGCCACCCAAATACCCATGTCGGATGTCCAAGGCCGCAGAGTGGTAACAAGCACACTCAAGCTCATATCGCTGCGCGATGTAACATGTGCATCCAGGTCCTAGGCTCTATGCGGCAAGCCTGCCGCGCCCTAATGGCCAATCAAGCTTCCTTCTTGGCGCCTTAGCGGCGCCACCATCCTGTGCGGTTTGGTGGCTGGTCTTTCTGCCTTCTTGTTATGGTATCGAGGGCTGCGGTCATGATGTAGGATTTGGAGGATGGGGAGCGGAGTGGATGGGATCATATTTCTATCGATGATGGATGACGGGGGTTGCTGATGATAAGGGATTGCGAATTCGAAGGCTTTCCTGGAACGATAATATACATGAAATAGTGATTCTAACACTCCGCGGTGGGTTTTTTTTTGTTTCAACGAAGACGCAACCGATGGGATCTAGGGCTATCATCGCTACTAGAGATGGCTCGATAGTGACACCATCCATGGACGGAAATGCCGGTAATAAACTGATAATGAAGGGACAGTCGGGTGCATCACGCGACCTTAGTTCTCTGCGCAATGCGGCAACGATCATATACCGTGCGTACTCCTACAACAATCGAGATACCTTTGCTTACCTCGTCGGACGTCCCAACCACCGTCCCGCTATTACGATCCTGCCAGATTCGGAGAGCCTGTGCCTTCTCTCGCATGACATCACTTTCGGTCAATCGTACGATACGATTGCATCTACGGAGTACGGTACAGTATCAGTGATCGGCGAAATTTCGAAACTTAACTTCGGCCGAACTTCCCTGCCCATATCCTCGGAGTCACACCGGCGAACATTGAACTATCTCTTCGCTTATTTCCAGCGGTTCACGGAAAAACGCCCACTCACAAAACATCACTCTTGCTGAAGGCTGGCCAGCTCACAACTATAATATTTTTAACGCATTTTTACATCCATTAGGAACTAGAAAGCTTTAGCTTTATTCCTAAAGTATTATTATTAAATAATTCTTATATTTCATTGTGTAGGGAAGCTTTAGAGGAGGAAGATTTGTTATTATTTGCCGTTTTTCCGTGAACCGCGTGCGTGTCTACTCTCCTCCCGTTCCTCACGAATCTACCATATTATTGCAGTAGTTTCCCAAACCTCCGGCTCTGATTCTCCACTGTACTTCTCGTTTGCCCCCCGGCGCTACCGCAAGTAGAAAGCATAGTGGAAAAGCGTTTAGGGTTTGATATCTTACCTCGGGACCGGAAATACCGAAGCTTTATCTAGTCATCGCCACACATACTTCCGATAACGACTTACCTTCTAACTCAAACTTTTACATTCACGCGCCGAATGATGCTGATGCAATTCACGAACACGACGGTGTACAATACATGCAAGGCGACTCGAGTCCTAGCTAGTGGTTTCTAAAGTTCATAATCAAGAATGCACGATAAATAAATGAACCTCAAAGGAACGTCCAATCGGGTCGAAAGGATCCTCCGCCTACGGACAACACCTCTGTAGTCTACAACCAAATGATCACTCTGCATCAACGTGAGCACTTAGGAAGGAAAGAATTGAGGCATGTTGATTCATGATGCTCTTTTTGATTGGTCATGTACAATCAATGCATCCAATTGCTGCATGCTTCCCAAAATCCAGATAAGAAAGAATGGTAAGAAAGTACAATGATGATGGCAGCTGAGCTCAGCTCGTGCAGTCAAACGAGCTGTTGACCAGCACAATCACCACCCCTGCACCCAGCTTTCGGGGTCAGCAAAGAGCCGCCAACGCCATATGATGCAGATAAAATACACCCTGACAGAAAGAAAGTTGTGCTGAGCCTTACCGCTGACTCCCGGCCTATTAGCAACTTTTCGCGCCTCACCACAACATGACCATACCCTATAATATACAAAACAAAAGAGATTCCCATGGAGAACGGCGTTTCATCTTCCGCCAGCGCAGCCCTTGACGGCTGTGTCGCAACACTGCTTGCTGCTTCCACACGCATCGCCGCACTCTAACAAGCAAGCCTCGGCATTTCCTTGCACGCTGCCGTTCTTGCTGTTGGGGGCAGAGTTCCTGGGACTGCCGGTGTCTTCGGCGCCGCTCTCGTCGGTGTTAGCGGCGGAATGATCGTGTGTGGCGTCTAGGCAGAATTCAGGCTGGATAGTCGACGAATGGATGCCGTATTCGTGGAGACATTCGCGGATTTCGCGTGCGAGGGCCATGTACCTAGCAGACCCATCGCCTTTGAACTCAAAGTCAACCTGGACGTGGAGTGAAGCGATGAGCTTAGTGTCAGAGAGTTGCCAGACGTGCACATGATGGCATGAGATGATGCCATCAAGCTGGGTCACATCATCTTTGATGTCATCTATTGAGAGGCCCGCAGGTACAGCTTGAAGGAGAATGCGCGAGGCGGCTTTGCAGAGAGGGATGGCGGAACCGAGGATAATCATGGTGATGATTAGGGAGATGGCCGGATCGGAATAAAACCTCCACCAGAAAGGCGTCAACCAGATTATGAGGGCCGATACCATCACACCAACGTTCCCAAGAGCATCTCCCAAGACGTGCAAGAAGACGCCACGCATGTTCAAGTCATGACTGTGACCGTGGCCTCCCTTGGTCGCCTCCGTCGGCTTGTTGTGCTTGTGGTCAGTATGGTCATCCCGCTTCGTCTTCGGAGCAGTGTCGGGAACCTTTCCGTTTGACAGAAGCGGGTCTTCCTCTGAAGGCTCATCTACATCCTCCAATGCATTTTCGTTGTCAGCATCTGATCCCGAATCGCCCTGCTCGTCCATACGACCGGCTTCAATGATACTGTTACGGAACGACGAAGGGTGCACGTAGACCTCCTCTAGGGTGGAGTAGCCTCGGGATTGAGAGCGATGGTGGCGTTTGGGTACGCGCTTAGAACTGGAGCGTCGCGGTGTTCGCTCTGCGTCTGGCGTCCACGACACCTCGGCATTGCGCGACTTGGCCGGTGTCTGCGGTCCATCTGATACAGCTGAAGGGAAGTTCCCAACGCGCGTCTGCGGAAGTACTTCGGCGACATTTCCACTCGGATCTGCCACCACGCGGTCTTCATGATCAAGTCCATGAGAATGTCCCTCCTCTGCAGCGTGTATATCAGTGTGTCCGTGCGAATGCCCGCCATGGCCGTGTCCGTGATCGTGGAAGAGGAACAGGCCGATGAAGTTCGATAGCAAGCCAACGGAACCGACAATGAGAATTAATTTCGGGTTATGGACCTCTTGGGGCTCGACGAATCGCTGGATGGCTTCGAGGAAGATGGAGAGACAGAGAGCGACGAGGAAGACTCCGTTGACCAGAGCACCGAGGGTTTCCGCGCGTTGCCACTAATCAATGTTAGCCGTTAAAGTGAAACTGTAGCCAGAATGGTACTTACTCCATACGTATACATCTTCGAGTTGGTCTTCTCGTTCGCGATCTTGACTGCCCACAATCCAACACATAGCGATATGACATCGTTGAGCATGTGAAACGAGTCGGCGACGAGCGCGAGCGAATGCACGGCATACCCTAAGGAAGTGTTAGCCACCTGCTCTCGCCCTGTATTTTCCTGAGCTCATACCGACAGTGATCTCTACAAAGAAGAAGACCACGTCTATCGCCAGCAGTATCTTGATCCTAGTCGGCTTGGAGAGCCCCATGATAGCGGTATCGGAACGCGACTCGGGATCCTCCCCTTCGAGCTTCGGAGCGGTGGCGTTGAAGTTGAGCAGTCGTGAATCACTGCAGCGCGTGGATGAGAGGCCTTGGTAGATGCGCGGCGTGGGGTGTTGTGTCGGGGGCGTAAAATGAGGAGGTGGGCGATGGCGTGAACTTTGAGGTGTGGTATGTATTGCCGAAAATGCACCAGTAGCGCAATTACGTCAAGGTGCGCTAGGCCTGATACAGAATAGTGGTGAAGGACGCTGTATACACTTCGCGTTAGTCTTACAGAGTATCGTATCAGAATTCTTTCCTGAGATTCCGCTGTCCTAGATAAACCGTTGCCGGTGTTTGTTGAGGATGATGCCAACACTTTATTGATTGTACTTGCAAGGTTGTTCCCAAAGCAATGTTTTACACTAGAGACTAGTGCCGATAGTTTCGGGTGCGCGCATAGTTGTGTGCCCTCCTGAAGGATATTTCGTAATTATGCTCAGCTGCCCCGGCCCAGTGCCGAACTTCACCCCAAGCTCTCGCGTGAATGATGAAGCGGGCACTTCTTTGGGGTTTCAGCTAATAATCAATTGCTTTCTTCGATCAGTAGGGAGACAGACGGAGTCTCGCGCAATCTTCCAAAGTACAGCCGACGGGCCGCCGACGTCCCGGAGTACTGGCCGCGAACTATCCAGATCTGGCCTTGAGCAGAAAAGAGGATGGATGTTTCACTTGAGAGTAGTCCTCTAGAATTGTTTAGTATCATGTAGATTATAGAAAAAAAAGCAATGAATAGTAGGTGTGGCGCCTGCAGACAACGCCTCAACTTTATCTTAGTGTGATATTGCAAGAGAGATGGGAAAGTTGTTGGCATGGCATTGTCGCATGCGTATGTCATTCGCCCTTCCCCAACAGTGCGCGCCTTCCCCGCAAACCATTCTACATCCTCCACGCAGAGCACCCCGAACCATGCCTCCACATTATCCCACAGAAGCGCCGCTCATTATACACTCTCCGCCATGAATCATCCTCATCGCACCCCGCCGCAAGCTCCCCTGCTCGTCCTCCCTTCGGCAGCCCTCAATGCCCCTCTCCCAAGCCCTCACCCTGATTCAGATGAGGCCGTACTGTTGGAGAGGCACCGGACGGCGCAAGAGCTAGATACAATACATGAAGGCGCGGTATCTTCTCACGCCAATGGCTCGAATGCACTGAGGTCTCCCATCGTACGCTCTCGAGCTATGAGGAACTCGCCATACCTTGGGCCATTGGGGCAACCGCCGTCTGAAATAAGTACGGCGTCCGATTCATTGGGCCCGGATGAGAACAATTCAAGGCGGTTGCGGTTGAAGAGACAGGTGCCACACTGGTGTGACCCTCTTGTCAAGTTTTGGAATACTCAGGTCAACGTCATCATCGACGAGGGCGCCCACAGAGATCACTTGGGTATACCGTACTTTCTACCTATTTGGAGGCTCAGCTAAACAGAACAGCCCTCGAGCGTACCTTCCTTGCCTACCTACGCACCTCCCTTGCGCTAGCTATGACTGGCGTCATTACGGCGCAATTGTTCCATCTTCAACGTTCCAGCAACCCCAATCCCACCTTCGGCTTCTTCAAGCTTGGCATCCCTCTTGCTACTGCCTTCATTGCGCTTGGACTGGTGGTTCTTCTGATTGGGGCATATCGGTTCTGGCGGCAGCAGAATGCCATGATACGGGGTACAGTGTATGCTGGCGGATGGGAAATATCCGGCACCATGCTTCTGAGTATCTTGGTAAGTGGGTTTTGACTCTCCTGTATATCAGAGGTGAAATGAACTAATAGCAAGACAGATTTGCAGCGCGGCTTTTGCACTGGTCACGGCCGTAGATGTGACGAAGAGTTATTTTTGACGAGTTTTGATACCCGAGCATGTTCATACGTTTGCACTGTAGAGCATTGTCAGCTTCATACGTTTCGGCTTCCATCTTCACACGTGGCAACAAAGAATTACTAATAGGAGTCGGCAATATAATATTTCACATAAACATCCCACCAACTAGTGAGGACGACCCAGTGCCAACTTAGGAAGTTTTGCTCCATTACCATTCGCTTAGCTTATGGAAAGGACCTTCAGATTCACAATGTGTAACTGGATCTGTCTGACCACGAATATCAGGTCAGTCTCAGGAGTTCCATGTCGATCACGCCCCAAGATGCCGCAGAGGGAACTTGCAAACTTACTGCTCCAGTCAGTTAACCTCCAGGAGCTATGTCCGAAACAGACTTACAGATTTATCCTTAAAGCACTCAAAGATGACCTCGATCCCATTCATCTCAAGCTGCACCACCTTCACCCAATGGAAAGTCTAAGTAAAATACTGAGTCCGACCTTCCTTACGGTTGACATGCAGACGTTGAATATTCGGAAACAATGGCTAAAGTGCTCCAGAATTGAGTCTAGAACTCACCTCAAAAAAGTGCCGCTCCGACAACCTAATGTCTGTAATCGCCTCGTGCGCTGCCCTCGTCAGGCTTGAGTCGACCCTCGTGCCGCGCCCGGTGCCGGAAATAGAAGATGCAGTGCTCGTAGTTCTTGACCCCGGCTTCGAAATAGATCTGACGGCAGGCCTCCGTGAGATGGAAGGAGGAGAAGCTGGGGGAGTTGGAGTCGGGTGAGCAGGATATGCCTTTGTCTAGGCGCTTCCCTCGACTGTTTTCGACGTCGTTGTTGCGCTTGGTCTCGAGTACTATGACTTGGCTGCGGGTTGCGAGGTTCCAAATCTGTTCACGGATCTTTGCCGGGAGGCGGAGGAGAGGGGAGGAGGTGGAGTTGCGTTTGACGCTGGTTATGGGTTAGATGATCTTCATTTATACGTGGGTCGGTGCTTAGGGATTGCGACTTACGTGTTGATTAGATGTGCTGGCGTCTTCTCTAAGGATAGGAGACCGTTCACCAGCAAGACAACCCCATTCTCCTCTTTGGCTTTGTTCACTTTTTCCGTCTCTTCCCCTTGAGCGTAAACGATGGTTGCGATAGGTTTTGTTGAAGTACGGTGAACCAAGGGCTCTTTGTAGGGAGCCATGGTGGTCGAGGTTGCGGTGATTTGGTTGAGAAGATAATGTGTAGTGGCGAAGATAGATTGGGCATCGAGGTAGTGTTTCACAATGCCAGCGTACGAGAAGAGCGGTCAGAGCATGTCGTACACTATCTCGGTCAGACCAGGGGAGTGAATTTCACATGGAGCGTGAAGTGAATCCAGGGGAGCGTGCACGTGCAGTCAACACTAAGCGGGTTCGATGAATCTTGACATATACTTATCAAAGGTTGACTGGTTTCTCGCTAATACAAGCTGCCTTCCATACAGAAGCAAGTGATTCCGCAAATGCATGGTCTTCAAATGCTGCCAGCAATATCTAATACCTTGGCACATGGATGAAATATGAACGAAGCAGCATTGCACAAACAAGTTATTCTCCTTTAGTTTCTGACCTAAGAAGTTTTACTTCGCTAACCCATGGATTGCTATTCGATGCAAGTCTGATATCTGCTTCAGCAACACGCCACAAAGTACCTAACTACACTTTCCATCTGTTCCTCACTGTGGATAGCGCTGGCTATCGCAAATAACAATTGGATCCCTCGCATGTATCTATGAGCAAAGTAACATGAAATCTCTTGCTCAAAGAAGCTTGAGCATTGCTCTTGACTTCATGTTCAAACCTCCCGTATACCAGACCGTTCTGTCCTGATTCCGCAGTTTGTAATACTCCACATGTACCCGTCTAAATCGAAGTCTCGGAAGCCTCTCTAGGGCCGTTGGATCGTAGTCTTGCCAGCGACCGAGCGAAAGTCGACACCGCATCAAGTCCACCTTTCACACCGCGGGAAGGAACATCTCGACCGATGTAACTGCACGAAGTTGCGCCTGCATGAAAAGGAGATGGTAGAAATAATCTGCACATGATGATTTCGTGAGTCAACTGAACTATGGCCATCATTTTCACAGGCTATTAACGTGTCTAAATACGTATAGTTGGTTGGAAGGGGCTTGATCACTCTCTCCTCTGCCCGACCGCGATGTTTTCTTGTTTGGCGGCGTCATAGCTCTTGTTGTTGTTGGGCTCCTCTTTTCACCTATACACAATTTGATTTAGTAGTTTTGTTTTAAGATGGTTGGTAGCTAGAGCGAGATCCTGAGGCAACAACACTCAAAATGCAGCATGCTCGCGAAATCGTCAAAAGCGAGAAAATACGAGCAAAGCGAATGTGATTGGGTTAATTCCACTGGCTGCATTTGCCTGGGATTCTGTCTTCAGGGCTGCACGCCACCACCTACGAAAGACATTCCGGTATGATACTGCAAACGTAATCTGCAGAACGCCCCCGCCCTTTAAGGTAATGCTTTCTGACAAACATCCGCACTGACAGCTGTGCCGTACATATTCAACATGGTATATTCCCGTGATCGGTGTGGCAAGATGACCATGCCGGATGTTGATCATATGGGGGATCGTGACGAGGTCAAGCTGGTGGCGTGTGTATGTAGGTGACCAAACGAGCGTCCGGGACTAGACGCGCGTGCATCTCTGTTCGTCTTGTGACGTAGTTGTGCTGATGGAGCAATACCAAGGGAAGCACATATCGGGCCGATAGGGACTGACCAACGATGCAGAACCATCACATGCTCGGAAACCCACTTAGGTATATGTACCTAGGTAGTCTTCTAGCCATCTGACCTGTGATAGTATTCTTGCAGTGAAGCAAACCGAGATCGAAATCGAACGCATCCAAGGCCTTCACAGCAAAATCCACTCCTTGAATCTTTTGTCCGTTGATTCCCAAATATTAGTACCGCTGGTGGACTGCGGGAAGCCGTCGCCTGTGGTAGTTTGTTATCTTCTTTTTTTGTGAAGCAGCCGAGGTTCCTTCAGTATCCCCTCCGTTTCCTACCTCCCCTCCCCCTCTTACGATCTCCCCAGTTGCCTCGGAATTTGTGACCGCCGCCATGATGCCCATTCCGCTCATCGCGCTCACGTTCTTCTCTCTCCTCCCTCTCACGTTCTGCCTCCCTCTCAGCTCGCTCTCGCTCTAGCTCTTCTGGCGACTTCTCAACACGGACTTCTGGCTTCTTGAGATCGGTAGGAAACTTGGGATGAGCGCCATATTTGCAGCCCTTTCCCTCGGGACAGAACCCTGCGAGATAAAACGGGCATAATTTATCCTTCTTGTTGTGTTTCAACGCGCAATGAGGGCCGAGTGGGCAGAAGCCCCGGTCGTAATGCGGGCACGACGGTCGCTTCGACTCGGGGTCAATGTGCAGGTATAGGCAGTCGTCGCCGTTCGAACAAGTCTGGGTCCGCGCGTAGTAGGAGCATTCGGGCATGCGACGTAGATTGTACTCGTGGAGAAACTCGCACGCCTCGCCTTTCTTGCAGAGGCCGCGGAGCCAATGTTTGCATACTAAACTATACGATATGGTCAGCTTTAATCCAGCAGTATTGAACTTAGATGTTACGCACTTGTTGTAGGAGGATGAGACCTGGTGCTTATCCGGACAACGATTGCCCAGCGGACAGTGGCCCTGCATGTATGCTTTGCATAATGGGCGATCTGGATCGAGTCCGAAGCGGTACTCCCGGCGCAGGAAATTGCTGAAGTTGAACTCGTAGGCCGGCTGCAGTACCTGGTCCACCTGCTTTTCAGGCGCTGTGGCCCTCTGAACTTCAGTCATGATTGTCGTCTTTCTTCGATTGGCAGTCAGGTCTCAAAGGATGCTGGAGCTTTCACGCGGGGTTTCGGACAAGTTCCCGGAAGCGATAGACGCGTCACGATGCTGCAAGCGCAGACAGGACAGTCGATATAAGCGGGGTGGTGGTGGTGGAGATTAGGATGTCGTTGGTTAGGATCCAGAGCTGGTGCCGTTAGTAGACCATGTCACGTGAGAATCCAAGCCACTAGCGCCACGGCGATCTTGTGCATGCCGCCATCACTTTGCATCTGTCATGCGGGAACTACGCCAACGCCAGGGATCGGGGAGCATCGGACGCCATGACTGCCACAATTCTCCATCGTATAGCAGCTCTTTGTCTTCATGAGCTCAAATTCGACTGTGTCCCTGCTTTGACTTAGATACTACCCGCCACGATGCCGACGAATGTGGAGACACACTGTCACCATCCACCATCGTATCCACTTACCGGGGAAAGCTGGGCACTACTGTTTGCTGCCACCAACTGTGGATGAATCCGCCCGAGATGCCAGTCCTTTTTTTCCACATACCACCGCACATATCAGCCCAAGACTGATCCCTCGTTGTTCTCGGGCCACTGCATCTGCGCCGCGCTTGAAATACTTCCAGATGCATCCCTGGCGTTCTCAGTGCATTACCGAGCCTTTCCTGTATGTCCTCCATTCGCACATCTTCCAAGGATAGGGTTGTGTTGTACCCAACTCCACCCACGTCGTCTGGATCTCCGTAAACTACCCTATCATGATTCATCGTCATTATAGGTTTCTCCAACTTGGCTGAATCATTTGAAGATCATATGGAGTCATCGCCATATTGACTAGGTGAGCAGCGATGCTGGCCGCTTTTGGATCCCTTCTGCAAACCCTGTTCATTTGCATAAGCTACGTCGATCACTCCTAGGCTCTAGCCTCACCGTCAGGTTGAGTCTAGGTTTCCTGTGCAAACAATGGCGCCCGCATGTGCAGGTTTTCCCATCTGGAAGTAAGCACACATGCCGCTAACTTCCACAATGATCGTCGGACGCTGGCAGAGCTATCACTTCGTAGCTAAAGAACCAGATATAACAAGCACAGCCGCCGTACGACAATTTTGAGAAGCACTTTTTCCAATCATACAGGCTGCCGAATTGTTTCCCCTGGAATCTTTGTTCCATGATCCTACAAGTACGACGGCGCACATGGGGGAGTCTGTAGTATTACGAAGCTTTCATGTTGGTTTGGTCCATATATTCGTGCAACCATACCAATTGAAGAGCATACCATACTCTCCACCTCAACCCCAACATCAAAACTTTGCTCTTCTTCAATTTTACTTTGCGCCTTCTTCACGCTTTGACGTGCAGCTCCGAGCTGCAGCTAAGCCTAGGCGGGCCACTCTCAAACAACCATGTTCCGGCCATCCGTTAGTACCTACAACCTAGATAATCGCGACACCTACTTTTCCTCAACTCCTCCGCCAACAAGTATGCATTGGAATGCTGTTTATTACCCGAACTGGCGTATCTACCGCGACCAGCCTCCTGCCTCCCTCAACTTTGACGTTCTCTCTCATGTCTTCTACGCTTTTGCCTGGTAAGACAGTTTCCCCGCTTTTGCTGCAAAGTAATGACATTCTCCAGGGTAAAGACAGACGGTACGGTATATGTACGTTTAGCACACGCTAACTTATTGCCACTTGCTGATGTCTGCAGCTCAGCGATGAATGGGCCGATGCACAAATTCAGGTGGCCGGCGTAGGAGACGTTCCCGAGACGAAAGGATGCCTGCACTCTTTCGCGCTATTGAAGAAGAAGTATACGATGCTACGGGTGGTGTTGTCTGTTGGCGGAGGAGGCAAAGGAAGTGAACCTTTTGCAGAGGTCGCTCGGCACCAACATTCTCGTGAGCGATTTGGCCAGACTGCTCAACAATTAGTACATCAGTTTGGAATCGATGGCATTGATAGTAAGAACATTTCTCATTTTTTATTTCGTATGCGTACGCTGATCATCGCCAGTCGATTGGGAGCACCCTTCGGATTCCAAGCAAGGAGAAGACTACGTCCAACTGCTCGCCACCGTTCGCAAGTACCTACCATGTCCTCAGTACACCCTATCTTCGGCCCTGCCGGCCGGCCAATGGGCTTTACAACACATCAATCTCGCCCATGCCTCACACTATCTCGACTTGATTAACCTCATGTCTTACGACTTTTCAGGACCATGGGTTCAGAAATGCGGACACCACGCTCAGCTTTTTAGCCCACAATCCCCGCACTCGCCCGAGGCAGCAACTTCTTGCCACTCAGCTGTCTCTTACATGGTTCGACAAGGTGTGCCACCGCATAAGATTGTCATGGGCGTTCCCGCATACGGACGATCGTTCACTGGCTCCAAAGGCGTGGGGCATTCGTACTCTGGGTCAGCGGGAGAGGAAGGAACATTCGAATACCGAGACCTTCCACGTCCGGGAGCAACAGAATATGTCGATGAACAGATTGGCGCAGCTTATTGCGTTGGTGGTGATGGTGGGTTTGTAACATACGACACACCCCGCACTGTCCAGATGAAGGCGAACTACGTACGGCAGAATGGACTTGGAGGGCTGTTTTATTGGACCGGAACAGGGGATGCAAGTGCGCACACGCAAAGAGACAGAAGCTTGGTCTATAATGGCTTCCTTGGGTTGTTTCCACCACAATAACGGTACCTTACCTAGTGCCGTTATGGGGTGCAATTGCGCATCTCAATGGGGAAAGCAAAATTTGGATTGGAGGGGGCAAGAAGGGAACGGTATCTATTTTTTAACTAGCCTATTGATGAAATGACTTAAACACATGGACATAATCATCTCAATATGCAACTGTATTTCAAAGATGGAACGCTCGGACCGTTGCGGCTTCAGTGAGCGCTGATTGGTGATGCGGCGCGGCGTTCCTGACGAAGTGAACACCAACCATGACCGTGTGAACCTCACCTCACTGCTATTAAGCCGCCACACTACCTCCGCATCTCTTCCTCCGTCCCTCTCCTTGAAAGCGCATATATTTGGGCCATTAATCGCCCCCAAATTTTGGCTACTAATCGCGAGCGTTCGAGGTCAATGCCGGCCTAGCTGGACTTCATGCCTGCACCTTCATCTTCGCTGGATTCCGGTATGCCCTACTGTGAGAAGGCCACCAGATGGAATAAAGGCTGACAGTATGCAGCTGACTACGACCCCATCGACCACCTCAACGCCCTCTTCTCGCATCCCTCGACCCTCTCCTCAGTATCAGCGACCTCGGCGAACCTTCGCAGCTACCAAGATGACCTCGATGAGGACATCGCCACCTTTGTGGGATACCAGACTGCCTCCGACGCGGACAGCGTGCAGCGAATCCAAGAAGCCAAAGCCGAGCTCGCCGACCTCTTCAAGAAGATCGAAAGCGTGCGCAAGCGAGCCATGCAGACGGAGCAGACCATTACCGAGATGACCGCCGACATAAAGCGCCTCGACAATACGAAGCGGAATCTCACACTATCTATGACGGCGTTGAAGCGGCTACAGATGTTGACCACGGCATATGAGCAGCTGCGGGGTCTGAGCAAGAGCAGGCAGTATCGCGAGTGTGCGCAATTGCTGCAGGCCGTCATACAGCTTGTCGCACATTTTAAGAGTTACCGGTCCATTGACCAGATTGCGACGCTGAGTCGGAATGTAGCGGATCTACAGAGGGAGCTGTTGGAACAGGTTTGCGAGGACTTTGAGGTAATTTTTGCAAAGGGCGAGGTTGCACAACGGAAGGGGATGCTTGGGGAGGCGTGTTTAGTGATCGATGCGCTCGGAGAACATGCGAGAACGAGGTTAATCAATTGGTATTGCAACACTCAATTGCGCGAGTACCGTCAGGTCTTCCGAGGAAACGACGAGGTGAGTGTCCTGAAATCACCGAGGTTTTCGGGAATCCTGTTGACAATGAATAGGCCGGCTCGTTGGATAATATATCGCGGAGGTATTCCTGGTTCAACCGCATGATGAAGACTTACGATGTCGAGCATGCCGGTATCTTCCCGGCCAATTGGAAAGTCAACGAAATGTTGGCGAATTCGTTCTGCGAAGGGACGAGAGACGACTTCAAGGGCATATTGCAGCGAGCGATGCGAAAAACAGATGGTCAGACGTTGGATGTCGATATGATGCTTTCGTGCCTGCAGGAAACACTAGACTTTGAGCAGACTCTTGAACGGCGCTTCTCCAACGAGGTTGGTATTCTCCATTGCAGAGTCGAAGCCCGCTAATGTCGTCTAGTCACGATCGTCTATGGATACAGTCATGTCCAAAGAGGACAAGGGTCATGGCTTCGACCAGTCTATCTCCGAGGCGTTTGAACCTTATATGCGCCTCTGGGTAGAGTCCCAAGACAAGTATGCTCCCTGAAAGGTGTAAAGTTTGTATTGCTGACCAGTACAGGCAACTCGCCGCTTTGATACCGAAGTACCGCGTACAGCCACTCCGAAACGACGAGGAAGAGTTCTCATCACAAGCTGTTATTCCATCATCGACCGAGCTCTTTCATTTCTACCGCCTCACTCTCGCTCAATGCGCTAAATTGTCGAAAGAATCTAGTCTACTCGAGCTTTCGACAACATTTGCCAAGTACCTCGATCAATATGGTCAGCAGGTGCTTTACTACTTTCTTAGCGAGAAATCGGGAGCTCAGGGGCCATCTGTGGAGGACGCCGTTCTCATTCTGAACACCGCAGATTACTGCTATGCCACATGCAACCAACTAGAAGAGAAAATTAGGAGTCGAATCGATGAGCAACTCCGAGAAAAGGTCGATCTACAAAACCAAGCAGACGCCTTTATGGGCATTGCGAGCGCCACTGTCCGCGTGCTGGTTCGCAAGGTCGAGATTGCGTGTGAACCTAGCTGGCGAGAAATGCGAAATACTCCATGGAGTAAGCTCGAAAGCGTTGGCGATCAGAGCACGTACGTTGCGGAGCTTCTGCGCCATGTGAAGGAGCATTCGGCGGGGATTCTGAAGTGCTTGCACAAGCAACAGTATGCGAGAGCCTTCTGCGACAACTTGGTCGACCAGATGACAACAACGTACATCTCAAATATTGTGCAGAGCAAACCGATTAGTGAAGTCGGTGCCGAACAGATGTTGCTTGACAGCTACGTATTGAAGAAGGGGTTTCTAGAAATACCGTTACTCAATGAGGAGCCCGGAACAGCGCCACCAGCAGCGTACGTATACCATTTATCTCATTTCATCTCATGTACTGATTCACAGCGTAGCTTCGTCAAACGTGCCACTCAAACCATGTCCAAAATCGATCCCCTTCTCAAAACCCTCCAAGTGCGCCCTTCACCCCCCGAAGCCCTCGTCCAAGCCTACCTCATCCACATAGCTGACAAGAGTGACACCAATTTCCGGAAAATCCTCGACCTCAAAGGTGTCCGCCGCGCAGATCAATCTACCCTCATGGACCTCTTCAATGCCTTCAAAGCATCTCCAAATCACGCAAACCTTGCGCAAAACTCGTCATTACTCACACCCTTGCAGTTGCAGTTTGGACATATGGGTACCGGAATTGGAAGCTTGGGCAATGCCGGGAGTGTAATGGGGACTATGGGAACGCCTAGTCTCGGTGGAGGGAGATTCGATCCCACTGGATTGGGAAATGCTATGGTTAGTGCGGTACGTGAGGGCGTGGATCGGTTTGGCAGTCCGGCGCCGCCAGGCGAGGCAGGTACACCGACGAATACGGAAGCCAAGGCGAACTTGAATGAGAATCTGAAAAATATAGGGAAATTTTTCAGGAGAGATGTTGGTGGTTTCAGGGGTTTTGGAAGGAGTGAGGAGGGGAAGTAGGTACCGCATGATGGATGGGCTGCATGGCCGAAGACAGAGAATCAAGAACCTAATCAAATGGAGGATCGCCGATTCTATGAATTCAACCGGACGACGGGACAGACGACCAGAGTTCCGGTGTAGGGTAGATCACGTGCTGCTTGGCGATTTGAGTGAAAAGGTACACTGGGCGTTTGCATAATAGTCACTTGGTTTGCGGCCCTGGGGGTGCTGTGAGCACGTGACCCCAGCATTCACAAACCTCTCTAGCCCTGTTTTATTTTCCTTCTCTCGCACATAAAGCTGTATCACTCACCTTCCATCATCTACCCGAACACACTCAACCCACTTCTGCAACCACCGTGTCACACAAACACCAACACCGCTAGAAACCCGCCAAACATGGCGCCATGGTACAAATCCTTCGCCTTTGGCTCCAAGAAAAAGAAAAACAGAAAGAACGAGAGTGAGACCACAACAATATCGTCGAACAACGGTGACAAAGTTACAATGAAGAAGGCACAAGTCAGTCTCCTGGCCCGAGCCAAGTCGCAGTTCAAGAAGAAAGCAGCAGTGAGCGTCCTGGATCCCAGGTTCAAGCGCTTTTCCATTGGCAATGACAAGGATATGAGCAGTGATGAGGAAGATGATATAGATAGTACAGAGTTATACGTCAAGAGGCCGAGTACTGTGGATGCGATGAAACCCATACTCTCACGACATCGTTCAGCGCCTCCGCATTCGAAGCTTAGTTCGGATCTTGAAGAACAAGATACAGAGGGCGACAAGGAAGAAAAAGAGAATACTATTCCAACGCCGCTTTCATCTAAGCAAGGACGACGATCTCTGTGTGTATCTGAACCATTGTCCGAACATGAGGTTGATCATGATACTGGTCCATACCACCTTGATCGCTCCGATCTATCGTGTTCGCCGTCTTCGATTTGCTCAGACGAGTCTGGAGATTCATTACCTACGCGGCAGTATGGATGTCGTCGGGAACATTTGCGGAACAGTTCAGCATCCTCGTCTCGTGTTCAGTTACCTACTTGGGCCAGGCTTGCGTATGCGAAGCAGTCGTCCGACTGGATGCCTAACCCACTTCTTGAGAAGAAGACCAATGAATCGATGCCCAAGTACTCAAATACTGGAGAGGCTTCAAGTCAGGCTCAGCATCAGCGGGAGCAGAGTGGGCGTCTGCAAGACGTGGGTAGACAGGAGAGTTGGCTGGAAGGTGATGATGGACTTGTTCCTCGGTATGCAGGGGTTATTACGGACAAGGGTGGCGCTTTACAGACTATTGAAAAACAGGCCGAGACCATGCAAGACAGCGGAGTAGAGATGAAGACGGAGACGGAATCGAGGGGGAACGTCAGGTTGAGTGGACGGTGTGTATGGTCGACTCTCGAGAATCCGATAGGCCAGGGTAATTCTGAAAGTGAGAGTGAAAGGGAGGAAGAGGAGTGGGTTGATGAGGATGGAGAAGTTGTGAATGATGATGAAGGCGAGTGGGAGACGATTGACGAGAATGAGGAGGGGGTAGTGGATGACAATGAGGCTCGGGAGCTTGGTGAAGAAGAGTTTGCCGGGGGGACGGAATTCAGTATTTATGACAGCCAGGAGTTTGAAGAAGAGTATGAGGAGGTTGTGTGGGTGCGTCGGAGACGAGCCACGATCTAAGAGTTAATAAGGAAGTCAGGAGAATAGTAGAAAGGGGTCAACCGAGAGTGTGAATAAGGAGTTTAACTGTAGTCATTATGTGATTTGGATGCTTGGGGTGGAGGATGGCGAGGCAAAAAGCGCAGTTTAGGACTGGAATATGAAGAGTGTCATGTTGTATACACTCTAGCGTATATAGAGTGTCTCTCGGTAGCACATAAGGAAATTGATTGTGCGTTGACCTGTCAGGTACTCTGTGTACCTATATTAAAAATAAATCGGCCATGTGTGTTGACGCGCTATAATTGAAGAAGTAAGAGAATAGAACCAATAAGGAGCAGTGGGCTAATTAAGAGGATGAGATGGAGGTGAAAGATTCAACTAGCTAATAGAGCGAACGAGAAAAGCACCAAGGTATCAGGCGCTGCAAGCATTACTTACTGTATACTATCACAAGTCCAATGCAAATACAACAGAGGCCAATATCAAGAACATGAACAATATATAAGAATTGGTTACTTACCATCCCAAATTGCTTCAAACCTCCTCTACCTCCACTTCAACCCTTCCAACTTCTCCTTCCCATAAGCCACACTAGGACTTCTCCACTCCGCATCCACACCCGCAGGAACCGGCTTCAGCACGCTTAAGCGTTTGCCCTGAAAGTCGCTCCCCTCAAAGCTCTGATAAAACCCACAATCTTCTTCCAAATACCTGCCCAGCACCTTCTTCCAGCCTCGCCAGACAGTAACCAACAAATCAAGCACATGATGCTGGCCCCTCATCTCCCTCCACTCAAACCTCTCCTGGCACTCCTTCACAGTGTCAAGCGAGTACAGCCCTACTTCTTCGGTCAAAGCATACGCGTTAACAGCCGTCAGACTGGCGTGAACGGCATAGCTTCCTCCCTTGACCGCGCGGTCACGGAGCGCGATGAGAGTCCCCAGAGCTCCTACAACACCAGTCGACATATCGCTGATCGGAAGACATGGAAGCACAGCCTCGTTCTTTCGAAGGTTCTGCGTGATTTGAAGAGCGCGGCCGGTCACGTATGCTGAACCGGCTGCAGCATCGGCGATTTGTTGCCAGCCGGGTCGCTCGCTGTAATATCCGTCTGGGCCATAGCAGTTTTCACTGACGTGCACAATGCCTTTGCCTCTTCTTCCGGCCATGGCTAGGATATCTTCGAGACCAAAGCCCCATTTCTTCATTTTCCCGAGACGGAAACCTTGGAGAAAGACGTCGGCATCTTCGAGCAGAGATTGGAGATGTGAACGCTCAGAAGGCGAGCGGAGATCTACGGTCGATGTACGCTTTCCAGCGTTGAGAGTAAGCTGCATGACGTTTATATCAGGGAGGTGAGGCGCGTTGAGACGAATAACATCTGCACCGAGGGAGGAGAGAATGGTGCCGATTTCTGGACCGGCAATGACACGGGTCAATTCCACGACTTTTAACCCGGCGAGTGGTCGTTTGTCGCTCGGACTGAGAGGCGGGAAGGCAACTGGTGGCGTAGGAATCGCATGTGTCTGTTGCTTGACATTGACGAGTGGATGTGCCGAGAGCGATTTGCCCATCGCGGTATCGCGCCACTGCTGAGGCGTGAAACAGATACTTCCACAGAAGCCTTTCATTAGGTTGTTCATCTCAAGTTCTTCAGGAGAGAACTTGGCGCTGTGCTCAGCGATCAAATTGGCGGCTTCCTCGTTGTTCTTCACTTTCGTCTCTGGGTCGATCCCAAGGCTCTTCAGGACTGGCACTGCGTTCATGCTTCCGTGCACAGAGTACCATACTTCAGGGTTCTTCGTTGGATAAAGACCCGTAGCTCGGTATTTGAGCGGCGAGTCTGTCCATCCATTTTCCCAGTCCGGAACCGCGTTGTTCAGTTCTCCCTTTCCGGCTAAAGAGAGTACATCTTCACCACCGAGGAAAGCAGTGGCAATGCATCCAAACCACATTCCAACCTGGGTAGTGTTGACAGTTATTTTGCGCTTGGGGTCGTCCTCGCCGCGTAGAGTAAGTATCTCATCGGCGACAACTCCGCACATGGCGTGCAGGGCTGCTGCGACTGACGTTGCTTTGATTGGACCGGGGAGGATAGGGTAGTCTTCCCCCGTGAATTGGACTTTGGAGAGAAGGGCTTCATCTTTGGTGAAGTTGGGGGTTTGCGAAGCGAGGAGGCGGAAGATGCGTGCTGTGTCTTCGGGGACGGGCGTGAAAGTAGGGTCAACGTAGGTTCCAGGACCGTAGACGTCGGGAATGCGAGAAGAAGGCATGATAGCGGAAAGAGAAAATAGAGACGATAGAATACAGACGTATGTTTCAGGCAAAGTCGGGTTATTATGGGGCCTTAAATCTGTTCACCGAAATGACGCTCAGAGTCTCTTATATTTCACCCCACCATTCTTGAGCTGTTGCGGAACGTTGCGGAACACCCCACATCAATCATCTCAAAAGACCTTCCTTAGGGCGACGGAGGAGACATTTCTGACCGTTATATGCACGCGTTGCATCATATCGTCAGCAACTCGCAATTAGGAGTTCTCGAAAATCTGACGCAAACACTTCGCCGCTAAAATCGACTTTTTCGTGTTTGTGCCTAAAGTTTCTCGTCGAATATGTTTGCCTCGTACGAGGCTGGTGCCGCAAAACGACCATCCGGCCGAGGTTTGCCGATCTTTTACAAAAGCGCTCAGCACAACGTCCATGAACGGTGAGCGATGCTGATGAATGAACTTTTACAAGGCCTCAGGAGAGGAATGTCTCAAAGAAGGCGAAAGTATCCGGTGCCTCTGGCTTTAGACTGGCGATTATTATTGTGTGGGATGCCTCGGTAGCAGCAGTTCAGTGATGGGCACAGCGATAGTAATTACTATTTACATACAAATTATAGCCGTGCTTAGTAAGTATCCGCTAGTCTAATGAAATAGTAATTACTCAAAATAACCATTCGGGTCGTCCCGCCAGTGGCACGGTTGAGATCATCGGATCGCCAACGTACGAAGGACGTGAAATCTCCGAAGAGCCCTCACCGATGACAATTCTGATGCTCGTACGAATTCTTGTGGCAGGCCCGAGGCTTATCTATCGTAAGCTGAGTGAAATATCAAAATGATGACCCCGCTGATATATAACGCCGGAGCGCTGTTTAGTGTCACAGATTATTAATCTGCTTTTACACTTTCATCGACATTTTGTTGTTCGTTTTTCGTCCATGGCTTCTTTCACCATGTCGTATATCGAAGGGAATAGAAAGCCGATAAAGCATGTCGCCATAATAGGTCACTCTTCCTCACCCAGAGCCTGAAGGTAACGGCCTTCGACATCTTCCCAATAATGGGTGATTGTTACATTTAGACATAGTGGCTCTTGAGAGTTATAAAAAAAGTTGTAGGAGTGCAAAAAGCTTGTTTGAAATAACTTCGCTGAGATTAAAATCACTTAGAAACTATCTCCCTCAAGCAAGTCCCGTGCTAACAACAAAGCTAGCATCGTCGTTGAACGAGGAAGCAGCATCAAAAGTTTTAACGCCCCCATTACTTCCAATATATCCCACATTAGAATAATGGCGAATCCATCGGGTAGGATATCCCCACGCTCGAATCGAGCTACCCTGGCCATTGAACCCGGCCTGCGGACAGAACGTGGCATCCTCTTTGAACTGCTTGGAGTTATCATTCGAGTTCAGAAGAAGAACAAAGTTGTTGTGCCTGAGGTAGCTTCCTGGTGAATCCCTGGATTCAAAGGATACGCATCCGCCGTTGCTCAAGCCCGAGTGCACCGTCCAGCTAGCCTGCTGCTTCAGCGTCGTAGCGCTCGACGAAGTAACGACCTGCGTGTTTACCGTGGATCCTGTGTGTGCGAGATACCGGTCTGTGAATCCAGAAGTTGTAGCTCGTAGCGAGACAGTAGATCCGACACTGAACCCTGTACCACTAGTCAAGGACGTGGTGGCATACTTGGCTGCGACGATATCCGCCTGGACCGCATTCTCAGTGGCGTCTGTCGGATAACCAGATGTCATTACACCCTCGTAAAAGGTGCCCTGGGCGCTGACACTGTTATCGCCGCCGATACCAAGAATAATGGCGCCCTCTTTGCTCATAGGGTTGTAGCCTGATGGAGTAGGCCGAGCGCCATTGAAATACGTAGACAATGATCCAGATGCAGCGTTGCCACCACGAAGTGCCCACAAATTCGGTCCACCTTTTACGATGGCAGTAAAAAATCGATACGAGATGGATGGGTCACCAGCGTTATTCTTGGGGTTTCGCCCAGAGAAGAGACCATTCTCGAGATCGGCCATGAGCCATGGACCACTGCCAGCGCCAGATCCCCAGACAGTGTTATCGCCAAAGTAGATGGCTTCCATGTGGCCATTTCCAGTGTCCAGACTGCTGGTTTCTGCGTTGCCGTAGTCGAAGCAGCAGCCTCCATTGTAGTGGGTCCCGTCCAGAATAGCGTACATGCCTTCGGCTTGATCGCCTTTAGCTGTACCGCTAGGGTTATTGTTACGGTAACCGGTGCCAGGGGACACGAAAACGCCGTACGCTTTTTGCCCGTTCAGCGTGACTGGAGCGCCAGTGGCGCTGGCCAGGTTGTCGTAGCCATTAGACTCCGGGCCACGGAAGCCTCCAGGTGGAGCTTGAGTGAGATGGTTCCCGCGGCCTGACTGATCATATATCACGGTGATTAGGCAGGTGGTTTTGGCGCAGAAAGTGTCCTGGGCGGCGGCATTTGCGACTCCACCAGCAGACAGTGGCGCGATATTTGTCGTGCTATTATCTGATCCACGTCTCACTTGGTAGAGAGAACCACTGAAAGAGTTGTACAAGGCACGAGTGGTGCTATGCGCTGCGATACAGGGAGTGCCACCTGTGGAATAGACTGAAGATTGAGGTATGAGGTCAGTGTTTGTCTCATGTATATTTCAAACACTGGGATCACATACGATCACAGGGTCCGGCAGCTACAAGCGAGCCTGTGGCAATGAGACATAGAGCATACAACTTTCTCGGTCTGGAGTACTGCATATTGTTGATCACCTGTAGAGAACGACCAGACGGGCAGGCACGCTTTTATCACTTTTATCAAATTGTACGCTTGTCCAAAAATCCCACATGCACTATTTAATGTATTTAAACGGAAGTGGACGAATGACGAATCCTCCAGTAATAACGGATAAAGTAGCTTGAGGTATATGTTGATGACTGTCAACGGCAAGAGCTCCGAGGAACGTTGTGATCGTGACCACAAGCTTCGGTGTTTCCTCCTAATCGGATATCAATCCAGCATTTATAAGCTTCTCTGGGCTTTGCTTTTATTGCGGGCCGTTAACTATGGTGCACTTTTTCCATGAGGTGCATTAGTGGTGCAGCTTCAATCCCGCCACTCCCCATAAGGTACACAAAGTGAAAGGGTTCAATAAACGCACGAATCACCGTTGAGCCTGGAATGCGGGGTGCATGGTACCCACGCAGTGTACACGCGGTGTACTATTATTAGGAAGGAAGTTCAGGCGTTCCTGCCGAGGCTCTTGACTTCTTGCAATCCTGCCAATTTAGACTTCAAAGAGCTTGTTCGGGCTTAAGCTTCAACCTTGTTGTATCGACGTACAATGTGTATATATGGGACCGAGCCTAATATCCCAAAGATGCGTTTAGGTGAATGGCCTCAAACCATATAAGTATTTTAGACGAACCGTGATGGCTCAAAAATAAGAATTTTAACTTACAGTGATATTCGATAACTTTCAACTTCATCAGAAATACCTGTGAAAGCAAGAATGAGAATTACTAGGGGAAGCGTCTCCCTACTCAACAACGCTTAATAATCCATATAAAGCGAACCAATACCATGGTATCATAGTTTGTTCCATCCCTTTGCCGAAGCCCACGCCTTCTCTAAGTTCGCAGCAGCTATAATCCTACGTACCCTTCTATAGCTGATATTGCTTCTCGTTTAGCATGCCTAAGTAGTGGTGTTTATAGAGTTGTTGATTATCCCATTATAGTTCTTCTTGTTAAACTTAGATGTTGAGCTTTTTAATGTTATTATACGAATTTTGTGCCCTTATTCCCTATAGTGGTACCTTAAAGACTCATCGGGTTGTTGTTTACCGAGCACAGGCCAAGGATGGAACCTTGAGACATATTGTGAGACATGACGAAATTGGATGAGAGGGTATGCGAGGGTACCTCATGGATGAAGGAGGAGGACTTAATGAGGACGACGAATTCATGCGCGGTGTGCAAACTCAACAGCCCTGGGGTCATATCGATCAAGTGACCAAAACACAGAAGTTTGTTTGGTAGGGCCTGATGCACCGAAATCGCTCTTTCGTTATCTGGACTTTTGTAGACTGATTTGGTGGTTCTTTATCGGTGTCACCAATCATAATACCAATCCGTGTCTTATAGGAGATGGGTGAGTGATTCATGGTTGTTAGGATTGATATTCGCTTGTTGCTGTAGCGTGCCTCGCTTACCCGAGTGCTCAAGACCACTCAGACGTACTATTCAGCAACTAGATGAGCTTAATATTAATTATTCGTACTTCTGGCTGTTGCGGTGCAGCGTTATAGAGCTGAACTTCTGATATTAGTAAGCAACTCGGTGAGCAGGGTTGTGTGACCTGAACGGTTGAACAAGTGAACAATTGAGGCACAGCACAAAAAAACTTTCTCTCCTTCCCCCTTCACAGCCTCACATCAGCGAGATTCCTCCCCAGAATGACTCAAATGCCGACTCGAAGACGATCGATGGGCGGACTGCCGCCAGTCAAGATCCGCGAGCATTATGTTGTCGAGCAGGCGCCTAGCCACGACAGCACACCCTGCTTTACCTCCTGGACACGTGCAGAGATTGTCGAGATCCCCGTCATCATCGGATTTTCCCATCCCCGATAAGCGTCCCCAATTGTCCCTCCAGATCTATGACACGACGCCACAATCCGATAATCCGGACCATCTCAAAGCCCTAGCCGAGTCGCTCTACAGGGAGGCATGCGAAGAGCGCATGGAATACGGCCGTGGGAAAGTTGATCGCGTCGATATATGGGGAATGCCGCTCGCTACTGATGAGTCTGATGAGGAGAGAATCACAAAGTGCAAGTCCCACGTCTTAGCTGAGATTACCTCGCGAAACACTGCTGGAATTACCGATTTCCATATCGCACAACTCAAAGCAGATGTGAAGTGGCAACACGCCATTCTCATCATCGACTGGCCCCAAGGACTCTGGAACGTGGACGAGGGCGGCTTCCTGGCTGTGTATTGGGATATGCTCCCTTGTTGTCCAGAACAACTTGCACGGGAGTATTGTAACGACTACCAAGAGGAGGGCACAAGCTCGTTTCAGTACACTCATACGGAGCTGGGGCAGATGTTGGTGAACTTGACTCTTTGGTAATTGTTTGATAACCTTGGCATAAACACTGTTCCGGTGAGCTGACTGAACCAGGATCTTATTGTTCCTGACTGTGCCGCATATGCCCAGTGAGTCCAGCAGGCAACACTGCAGGCAACACTGCAGGCAACACTGCAGTAGCGTAGAGACGGTCATCATCTTACGTCCAGCGTTAAAGTCTACTTCCATTCATCGAGACATGGTATCGCCGTCAATCTTTTGAATGATGTTTCTATCTGATTGTTGTAATACCTCTCGCGCTTCTTCCTGGGCGAGTTTCCTCAAGAACTAATCGATCAAATCAGCGATTATCTGCCCCGAAATGACTTGAAAAATGCCCTTACTGTATCCAGAAAATCTGGCTTCGCTGCTGAGAGAGCTCAATTTGAGTCGTTTATCAATTTAACCCACGAACTCTACAAGACATGAAACGACATCTAACTCTGTCCTGTTAACAGCGCAATCTCCTCATCAATCTTGGCCTTGTCTTCAAAAGTCTGCATGTATTCCATATAATTGAGTCTCCAGAGCGGACGTTCGAGCTGAGCGGGAAAGTATCCTGCCGTTTCCCAGTCTATAATGCAAACGACATCCAATGTCGTAGGGTGTACCAGAATGTTGGTACGAGCGAGGTCGGCATGGCAGAAGACGTAATCGTTGGGAACTGAAGACTGTTTCGGCGCCCACGTATCTCGACGGTCGTATTGCTCAATGCGGGGCGGCGGAAGAACGAATCCATTAAGCCCAGTCCAACTGGACGTGAGTTTCTGCAGTTGTGGTATGACCGTTCCCTCAATGTAGGTATTGACTTTGTCGGCGACAATCTCCTCGCATTCAGCGCATCTCCCACTATCCACATGAGACCGCCCTTGCGGCTTGCGACACTGATTCACTACCGAAGAGGCCGTGATGCCATCGATGTGCTGAACTACGAGACGCATAACACCCTTCTCATCTCGCTGACAGGAATGAACGACTGGGACCGGTATGGAGGTGTGTTGCCTGATGAGCTCTAGAGCAGCAGCTTCGTTCTGGAGACGATGCGATGACCTTTTACAAGGATATGTTGGCCAACCATTTGCTTGTAGTTCGCCTGGGTAATATTCGCTTTTGATGAAGTGCTCTTCTGTGATAATGTACTTCTTGTTACCAAGGTGGGTGGTACCAAAGTTGGTGGGACGAAGGTTGATGGTTTTAATCATCGTGATAGAACAGGATAATAACAGGCTGGGTTTCGTAACGAGGTTGGAAAGGCGTCGGAATGCGGCGGGGTCTTGAGGGGTACAACGCCTAAATACTCGCGTTTAGCGCTGCCGAGCTGCTAGTCCGAATCTGGGAAAGCGTAATGCACGAAGTTGGATTCGTGAGGGCGGCTTGAAACAGGCTGAGGCTTCAGTGGTCCGTGGTGAGACGACTACTGCAGGCTCCCTGGTTTTATCTAGCTGTATAGGGAATTGGCCTACGGGTGTATTAATCGGCGTTAGAGGTTGAGTACAGTAGCTCGGCTCCGAGAGTGAGTACTCAGGCCTACCAAAACGCGTTCTCACCATAGTTTTCCGGTGTTGCTAGTCACCGATTGCCTATTTAGGCTAGCCAAGCGCCTCACTACCTCTGAAATTACCTAGTTACGCAATTCACCACCGTAATATAGAGAGCAGCCCTGAAGGGCTCGGGGCTCTATTACGTGCTAGTGATCACTGGCATAAGATTACTATTACATACTAGCAATACATCACGCCAATTCCCTATACAGCTAGACGAAACCAGGGTGCTTTCTTAATGGGGCCGGATTTCGCCGTAAGTAGCCCTGAGTAGGGGCCGAATAGAGCTTAAAACCATGTCGTTTCTGCAATAAAAGCCCTGTGTACACGCCCTAAAGGCATTCTAATAAATAGAGAGTAAATTTTTACCCTAGAGCCTTCACTTTTATTTTTTAACGACTACTTTTATATGTGTATTTATAACCTATGCACAAACTAAGCTTTCTTCGGCGTTTTTTGGCCTTACCAAGAAAGCACCTACCACTGATCCATAAGGATGTCCAGCACCTCCGTATATAGCTTCTCATCCATTCTTTCCAGCGTTTCTGGGGATGCTAGCCATGGGCATCGCGAACTCTGCGGAGAGTTACAGATTGGCGTCCAAATGCATAGTTACACGCGCTGTGTGAAGGGTTGCAGGAGTCCTCATGGGATGATAAACATGGGGACAGTTTGGTCAATGAGTATTTCTTTGATAAGCTTCTCTTTGGAGTGGATTGTTTTGGTCAAATCCCCTGAGGCGGAATTTGAACGTATATAGCAAGGTGTTTGTTCACTGTTGGTGGCGCGAAATCACGCTCATATGGTTGAAAACAAAAAGCGTAGGAATGCTGCGTTAGATAAACGTGTGGAGAATTTGGGTAACGAGTATTTCTTCGAGGCTCTTCTCTATTGAAGTGGACGGTTTCGATCAAGTCGCTGCAACAGCGTAGATCCAAAAGCTTTTTCAGGCTTTGATGGTTGTGTCGCCTCACTTTGTGTTATCCGCCATGGATGTGCTGGTGCCCACTTCATCGGAAGCCCGAGTCAAAGGAGACTCTTTCTCTCCGCAAGTACAACGAACATGAAAATTGAATTGAAAAGATCGATTTATGCCATTAGAGTATCTTAAGCCATGCTTCCGTAGTCCACTCTTCAACCTTTTCCTAACCCCCATATGTCGACCCGAAGGAGGTATCTTCCCCCACCACAATCCTATACACTACCTTTGCATATTCACCCGCCGACTTCATATCATCCCACGCCCCCAAAGCCATAAAGGCAGCCTGTGCATGAAGAAATGCCTCCACCAAATGATCCACAACCAAACCCCACTTGACAACTCTGAAGCGTGTAGAAGACGAGTCTGTACCAACGACCACAAACCCAAGCGCGGTAAGAACCTTCCCAACAGATTTTAGAGCGCTGACCATATTGTTCTGTGCAACATAGCTGCGCGCCAGCAACAATTGCGGGTCCCAAAGTGCGAGGCGAGGCACCTCGTCCGCAGGTCGCGTGTACGTGTCGTCCAAGGCCCTGAGCAGACGCTCCATTCTGTCCGTCTGTATGCCGTGCGATGCAGACGACCCGCACACGCTCTTCATTTTCCCCAACAAATCCTCTCTCTTCGAGCTCACAGCAGCCCTTGTGTCTTTGGCATCCTGACAGATGGTACAATCACAGACAAAACCCCAGGGTTTGAGATTTTTCTGCATCTCATTCAGATTAGTAGCATCGGGCATGTGGTACCAGAATGTGATTTCAGTGCCGGCTTCTAGATCTTGGGTTGCGCGCACTATCATCATGTCGCCAATGAAGGAACGACGCGCGTTGCTCATGCAACTGTGGTTGATGTACGAGGCTTGGGTCCAGATGCCACAGGAGTGGTATTCTGCAGGCTTTTCTGACTTGTTGGCCATGATGTCTTTGTGACTGGTCAGGCTGGAGAGGGGACAGCCGAAGACGTTGAGAGACATGATTCGTTCAGCAAGGAATCTAAGGGTAATCAGTACGCGCAAAACTATCTGTGAGGTGTTGTGAATAAGGACTTACGTATCGACTATTGGCTTTCCATCGACTGTAGACATGCTGACTGCATCGTAGGTCCCATGATACAAGGTGGTGAACGTTCGGGCGACAGATGGATTACAGTAGAGCTTCTGCACAATCGTTCGAAGGAGATCAGCCTGGCCTCCCATGAATCCCCGGTTCGTCTCCAGATTCAGTAAAAGGGTGTGTTCAGAGCTATCGCCTTCACTCTCAGCCACATAGGCATAACTGAAAGCTTTTTCGCACAGAAGCAAGTCTCCAGCCTTTACAGCCGTGGTGGTGAACAACCCACGCCCCTTGTTCTCCGTTGCCTTTATTTCGACAGGCCCGATGTAGGTGGCATGGTTCAACAGAGGCGGACGTCGCTTTCTCGCCTCTGATTGAAGTAACTTGAAGTCGTACTCTCCAATATCCTGCTCTAAGCATCGGTCTCGAGCACGATCGAGAACCACAGATGCTTGATTGTTGTTTGGAAAGTTGGTACAGAGCAGTTCAAGCACTTCACAACATTCGCGGAACCGTCCGAGAGAATATAGAGCCTCTACCGCCCTAAATAGTGCCTTCTCGTTGGGGTTGGAGCCGAAATGAGGGAAGCCCGTATCGGAGAGTGCAGCGTCGAATTGCTTGGTTTTGAGAAAAGCAAGTGCTCGGTTGCGCTTGATCATTTCTATCTCGTCAATTGTGGCTGGTTGCGAAAGGGCGTCCGAATACCTGTTCAGGCTGATTAGCACACAAATCAATGCCTCTTTGATATGCTATACTTACTCTGTAATCGCCTGCCAGTAATTGCCTTTTCCTACAGCCGAATTTCCTTTGAGCCGTAACGACTCTGCTGAGCGATCTGCGGTAAGAAGTGACGAGCGCCATGCCTTGGGTATCCTAGGATCGTCTCTGCCGACATAAATGACGTCGGAGAGATGATCTACACGTAGACCATACTCTCCGGATGCCATGACCTTGAAGTAGGGCTCCTTGACAAGTAGGATCGTGTTGACATTGACAACGTCGGCGGCTTCACGGACTTTCTCCTCTTCCTGCTGGTATAGTTGCAGCATGATAACATCAGCACGCTCATCTTCAACCAAAACCATGACCCCAGTCATCCGGCTAGGTGGTGTGATAGCACGCAGCAAGAGATATGTGCCTCGATGGTGTGTCTCAAGCTGAAGATCTCGAATGGCGATGCGCTGCAGCTCAGCTAGAGGTGCAGTGCATGGAAGGTATGCTGGTGGGATAAACGACGAATGAAGCATGGGTTTTTGATCGCTTCCTGAGAGTCGTTGCCTGGCGAGAAGGGCTCCCATGAACTGAAAGTAAGTCTGCTCTCTAGGCTTCCAGTCGTGGGGGCGCTGGCCTTGACGCTTTTTGGCCTTTTCCAGAGTCTTCTTCTGGTTCTGGAGCAGGTCCCAGTATTGGTCCGTAACGTTGTCGACATCCATCGTGAGATAACGGCGACGGAGGCACTCCGTTGTTGGGAGGGATTTGAAGTGAGTAAATGTCAGCAGGCACTGGTTCAAAAGTTCAACACTGTAGAAGCCGTGAAGGCGGTTTCTCTACCCTTAAGAGCGATTGTCATGGCGGGCCATCACTGCAACATCACCTTCACCGCGAATATGCGGTTTTACAAACGGCTGGGAACAGCAGCGCGCATGTTACACAAAGTTGTGTCGATGCATGACTGGATTATTGTTTGCCTGCAAGCTTGCCTGCAGCGGGGGGAAGGTTGATGGCATGCCGGGAGTTTCAAATGGTGGCACGGCGGTAAACAATCCATGAGGGAGGAGGGATGGGACGGCAGATGGTGGATGACGGATGGAATGAGTAATTATGGTAACACTAGATGCCCAAGTGAGAGGAGAAGCACGTGTCTGTCTGGTGGGTTCAGCCTGCAGCCACCAATGCACAGCGATAAGCTCCGATAAAGCTCCAAAGCCGCCCTCAAGCTCCCAATAGCAGCATAGCTATCTCCGCGCTCCGTGGATATGATGTCAACACCACCTTTTCGTATTTAATAAATAAAAACAACAATAATCAACCCCAAAATTCCTGTCCTTGCACCCTGTCATCCTCCGCCAAAGCCTGTCAAAGTGATCAATTGTGGACTTGAAAGCATGCCGGACGCTAACGAAGCAGTGAACTCCGAGCACTTCTCGCCGTACCGAGCAGATGGGAAATTGGTGAGTGGAGAACAATTTAGAAAGCGGTGGATGAGATTTCGAGCAAAATTGACAATTGTTGTAGTATGGATTCGTCTGTGTCGTAACAGGTGCAGCACAACCCGTGGGAAGGGCTATTGTCACTGAACTCGCCAGTGCGTCTACCTCATTTCTACTTCTCCTCATTCTCCATACGGACTTACTGACTGTTCCCCAGCGCACGGCGCAGCCTGCATATACGCCTGCTCGACCTCCTCCTCAGACTCCTACGACACCCTCGCCTCATCCGTCGCCGCGCAATACCCCAACACCAAAATCATCGGCTACCCTTACAACCCCACCTCAGAAGAGGCTACACTCGCTTTAATTGACGATGTGCTGAACCAATGGGGTCGGCTTGATATATGGACGTCGTCCACAGGACTCTTAGGCCCTCCATCGATAACGAATACCGGACCAAAAGATCTAAGCGCTGCATTCGAAACAAACGCCATGCCCGCCTTCTTCGCCCTCAAGTATGCGCCTGCTGCGATGCAGAAAACGACACCAAAAGGCAACTATGCGAACGCAGCAGCTAAAGACGTGCCATACGGCTCCATTATTGTTGTTTCAAGTGTGGCGGGTACGTACGGTGGGTGCTGGGGTCCTGCATTCACGATGTCGTCGCATGCAGCATTAGGCGTCGTTCGATCGGGCGTTGCTGTGCTGAAGGGTACGGGGGTAAGAATCAACGCGATTACGGCGGGACAAATCGATGTTGGTGTCGATCTGAGCGGGAGTGGAGTGAAGGAGATGCAGCAGGGGCAGTTTCCGCCGAGTGCGCTGCAGAGCGAGGAAGTGAGGAAACGAATTGTTGGGCTTGAGAGAGCGGGACGGCCGGAGGAAGTTGGAAGGGTGGCTGGGTTTTTGGCGAGTGGGTTTTCGAGTTATATTACCGGAGCGGAGCTGAGAGTTGATGGAGGTGCGAGTGTGATGAATCCATTGACTGTGCCGGTCTAGATGTTCGCAAAGTAGTCGTTGATACATTCGTACTGTTACAGTGGCGCTCAAAGACAAGAAGCTGTCATTCAATGCTGCAGCACAACCGGCTTTCCCTTCTCCCACCCATCCAAGCTGTCCTTGATATTGATCCAATACCGTAATTTCACGGCCTCGCTCTTCGCCCCTTCAATATCATCCTTCGCAAATGCTTCTTCCAACAGCTTGACACTCTTCTCAATTCTACCCTCGTTCTCAGCTTTCATTTCCACCAAATCTTCCTCGCTCTCTGCCTCTTCAATCTGCTCTCTCGCTTCCAAAACCTCCATCAGCAATTTCGGATCATCCACCTTAGCCGTCTCATCTTCAGCTACCTCGATCCCTCGCAGACTAAGGAGGTACTGCGCCCGTAACAGCGGTGACTGTAACGTTTTGTAGGCCTCATTTATCCGAGCGCTTAGTGCTTGTGCTTTATTCTTGTCTTCGGGCGGGTGTCGATCAGGATGTGCACGACCTTGGAGTTGTAGGAATTCCCGTTTCAGCGCGTTTGTGTCGACTGCGAAGGAGCCGTGCGGTGGAGGGCCAGAAGGTAAAGTGGATGGGAAGAACGTGTAGTGCGTTTGCGTCTGTGATGTCGACTGGTCACGCCGCTGTAAGGATAGGAGCGGCAGGCGGCGTGCACAGAAGAGGCATGGCGATGCTATTTGTCGCGTTCGAAGGGGAGCGGAATTTTCGGAGGCGAGAGAGGCGCGAAGTGTTGCTGATGCTGGGCGTAAGGACCGCATTGTGCTTGCTGTCCGATTAAAGGACAGAGGGATTGGTGGCCTTCGAGATGGTGGGCACGTCGATTGTGAGGTAGATGTTTGTGATGCGATTTCGGAGGCGAACATTTTGGCTCAAGGATCACCGCATTACGTCATCATCTAGGGTCCGCATGTCGGAGGCCTAGAATCTAGACCTTTTCACAGCATGCTGAACATCGAGAACAACAATCCTTTAGTTCAAGAGGACTTGACTTCCAATTGCCAATTCTTAAGCGAATATATGGAGGAATGCAAATTTATATCGAAGCAAAAACTACACAAGCTATGGACCAACCGCTAGCAATGAACAAGTCCCATGAACCTCATAATTCATCCTTATACACTTCCTCACTCCCACTCCCCTCTTCGTGGCTCTCTTTCTCTTCATCCGTGCCATCCTCACCCTCCCTCTTCATACCCCTTCCCTTCTCATCAACCTTAACCTCGCCCTTCGCCTCAGCCTTCTTCTGCGTTATCTTCGTACCCTCATCCGCATCGACGATCATCCTGTACTCGAAATTTCGCACTCCGGGCATCTCAACAACCTCCAACTTCCACTTCTCCCCCTCTCGCGCCATTTTCAGCGCATTCTCTTTCAACTTCTCGAACGCCCTTTGTGAAATACCCAATTTCTTCATATCCTCCTGACTCATTTGCATGCCCTCGCTGTTGAGCAACGTGCCTCTACTGATCTCCTTGCCGCCTCCAACTATCACGCTTTTTTCTATGACGCGGCCTTCGCCTCCGACGAGGGCTTGCGCGCCGACTTCGATGCCGCCGATGATGGGCCCGCGCTTGGAGGAGCCTTCGAGTCCACCTTCCATTTCGCGGAGCGGGTTGTGACTTTCAGCTTGGGCAAGCAGGCGCTCACTTTCGCGCACTTTGTATTCGAGGTTCTCGAGCGTCCACTCGTCAATCTCGGAGGGAGCAAGCACTGGCTGGCAGGATATGTGGTGCGCAAGGTCTTCTTGTGGCGGGAGGAAAGCGACGTCGTTGCAAAGGCGCGGCGTGTAGATGATCATGAGATAAGAGCAAGTGCTCACTTCTTTGATCATGGCGATCCTATCTGTTGCTTGGGGGTGGCAGTGGTACTAGATAGATGTTAGTAAAACGTTTTCCAACCACAGTGTATCGTACGTAAGACATACCTGCACCTCGATCTTGCGGTCTTTGCCTGTGAGATCGCACTCAGTGCCGCCCGACAGCTTCTGCACCATGTATCGGCTCGCGCCTTTGGTCTTTAGCTGCGGAAGGTCGACGGCCGTCTCTTCGTTCGTGTTCCCCTTGTCCTCAATTTCCTTAGTGCCCTGCTCAGTCCCCAACGTCTTCCTGTCTTCCTTCTTGGAAGTCTTCTTCGATTCCGGATACTTGCCCAAGATGAAGCTCTTCACACTCGTGTCCTCGACCGGAGGATAGATTGGTACGTTGCGACCAGCCGGCAGCTGATGGAATTGCTTGACCTCGGCCTTGTAGCAGAAGCTATAGCTCCACCACCCGCTCACGTAGTATATGCAGCTCCCTTCCATGCCTTGCAGCAGCTCCCATCCACGATCTGTTGCGCGCATCAATTCCTTCTCCTCCTCTGCCTTCGCTTCCTCGGCTGACACGGTGCTGTTCTGCGGGGCTTCGTCGGGTATGATGGGTATGCTGCAAAGGTAGCGCTGACCTCCTACGACTACACGTTCATACGTTTGCTCGAGTACGACGTCTGACGGTGAGGGACTGGACGACGGTCTACTCGGCTTGGAGAGATCCTGCGTCTCTTGCGATCTCGAGGTCGCAGAGCTGGTACTGCGGGGACCCGTGTGCGAGAGGAGAGATGAGGCATCATCTTCTGTTATATAGGTCTGTGGGAAGACAACATCGTACTATACATGATGGTAAATAAGAGAACTGACACCATGGGTGCCCGATGGACGACAACGTACCTGCGGAAAGGCGAGCAGATCGTCAAAGACATTGAACGAGTGTTGACCGGCGAGCGCAATGCGCAGGAACGTGGGAAGTGCCCAGAAGTTCCTCATTATCGTCGGAGCACAATGTGCGAACGTGTGAGTGATGCGACGTGGTGTTTATCAGTTGACGACAGATATCACTACCGTGCCGTTTCCCGAAGCGGTTAGTCTCAATTCTTCCTGTGAACTAGCCCTTGGACAGAATAAAACATGAGTGTACATACATATGCACTCCAGCTCAGTGGCGCCATTGTTTGCTTATATATTGGTTTATTGATTCGATTGCTCCTCCATTTGATTGGATGACTCGGGAGCTTTACATACATGTGAGCTACACTATCCTATTCCGTAGCATGCTTTCAACATGCCAAAATTGCACACTAAAGCAACCAATATGAGACTCTCCCTCTCCCCCTAGAAGCCGCCACGATGCATACGCCGCTAGTCTGTCACGACGTTATAACAAAGGAAAATAGTTGCCATTTTGAAGATTCCAATTGCAATTGACCACCAACGCCCGCTCGAACAAGGATGGCGAAATGGTATACATAAATTAACCGTGGATGGGAGACACGTAGGGACGGGGAAATAGACCTAGGTCGTGAGCTTGGAACTGTGTTGGACCGTGAAGCTGTTGCCAGACGATCGTGGCTCTTTGCCATCGCCAAGGTAGAACTCGCACTTGAACTTTAAGCACTCGCGCCGGTTTTGAAAGACCTGGACAATATCTCCAGTGTGCAACTGCCCATAGTTCTGGCGACCCTTGCTATCCTTGTGCATTAGGTGCTTGCCGTTGATCGAAATACCCGAGGTTGCACAGGTAAAGATACCAACATGAAGGTCAGTCAGGGAAGTCCAGTCCTTGCCTTGCTGTGAAAGCTTCTGCACGTCCTCTTGGAGGTTGGTTTGAGAAGACCACCAGAAGATTACGAACGCCGTTTTCGGGATACGCGTATCCAGACTGTTCTCATAGACAATCGTATTCGTTTTGAGCCGACCCCATGAAGTCCTACTCTGATCGATGTTGAGGACGAGGCCAGGGACGAACGAGTCAGGAGTTGCAATGAGCTTGCCCAGCCGACGGGGCGGCGGCTTGATGTCAAGTTCGGCAGGAAGTTGCTGGAGTCCTAGATCGGAGGACGTCTGGGCCGCATCGCTTGCCGACTCCTGTCCTGTAGACTGCCTAATCGTGTCGGCCATCTGAGACGCTCCAGCAGTCGCGTCCCGCTGAGCACCAACGAAGTCAAAGCCGCTAACCTTCGACGCGTATTCAAGCGTATGTGTGTCCTTGTTGTACGGATCCCAATACAAGGAAGCTGTCTTGGGAAGGGCGATCTGACGATTTAGGGCTGGGGGCCTGGCTTTGGGAGTGGGCTCGCTATTCTGGCTAGGCTGCTTTGAGGGGTACTCCAGAGAATTGTGCTGTGGAATGTCCGGGGTCTTCGGGGTGGGAGGTTCATCCGGGCTGTGTGGGCCAGAGGCGGGTGACTGCGGTGAGGCCATGTTCAACTCACGCACCATGGACTCAGTGCCGAGAAGATCAAACGAAGCAGGATCGCGATCAAGCTGAGGAACGCCGCGTATAGCTGGGGTCGGTCTCTGCGCCCGTCCGTCGACATGGTTTGAGGTCAGGACAATACCAGGATGTCCAGCATGGGTTGAACCTTCATCTGCAAGCGCCTGAAAAGCCGACTGACCAATTTCGCCAAATAAACGCTGTTTGCCGGGCGTCGGCATCATCTTCAGGCTGTCCTCAAGATCGCAAGCTTGACTAATAGCTTGAGCCGACGTAAACGAAAGGTCTTCGCTGGAATCTTCGTAATCTCGCATCTGATTTCGGGGGAATAGAGGATCCGTACGAACTCGCTTCGATTGCCTGCTGTCTAGAAACTGCTCAAAGTCGTCCGAAATGTAGTCCGCTTCATCGTCGGATTCCGGGATCTCTCGGTACAAGCTGAGTTGCGAAAGCTGCTGTTCAGCTTCATCCGATTCATCCTCTTCTACGATTGATTGTAACTCGGGTGCTGGCTGGGTAACGTCCGCTCCCACCCACCGATGTTCAAGGCACTCAAACTCGGTGGGGCGTGCAGAAGGGTCTGTTCGTAGCATTGACATAAGGAAAGTAATACACAACTCCGAAACGTTGCGCTCTCTAAGTGGTGATGGATCGAGCTTGGTATTCATGATGTTGTTGTACATGCCTTCGCCGGTAGTATCGGCTATGCCCTTGAACGGAGGGGTTCCGCAGAGTGCGAACCACAAGACACCTCCAAATGACCATATATCCACAGAGGAGCTGTATGCGTTGTATTGCTTCACGCCTCGTCGGCGTTTGGTCCCTTGATTCTGAAAATCGGGGAAGACCTCAGGTGCACACCATAAAAGTGTACCGCAGAATGTCTTCAGGAACGTCTCATCGTGTTGCAGCTTCTTTGACAAGCCAAAATCTGAGATCTTGACTTGCAGAGGGTCGAAGCTAGAGATTAGGATGTTGTCAGGCTTGATATCTCGATGGGTAATCTTCGAGCGATGGAGGTACTGAAGGCCAAGCAACACCTGTTCCGCCAGCTTTCGAGCCATGTCTTCCGGAATGGGTCCATGGTCGTTGAGGTGTTTTTGCAAATCACCATGTGGCGCGTATTCCATGATGATATAAAGATAATCGCCTTGATCGTGATATTCCACAAACTCGATGATGCTGGGATGTCGAAGCGACTGCATGATCTTGATCTCCTCTTGGATCTTTTTGTCAAGTTGACCATTCTTTACAAAACGTCGCTTCTCGAGCTCCTTCGCCGCAAGGATCTTCCCGTCCATCTTGGTAGCGAGCTGGTAAACTGTTGCGAATGCACCTTTGCCGAGTTCACCTATACACGTCAGACTGAGAGAAGGGACGTTATCATGAGGCATTGAACTTACCGATGATGTTGTAGAGATCGCCACCGTCCCATCGCATCGCCCGAGGATAGGGTCGCTGCTGGAGCATCTTTAACGCCCGCTCTCTATCATGCCCGATGTGGCACTCGCTGATAAACATCCGCTTGTTCTCTTCGTATCGTGCAAGATGCGCGCCCCGTGGAGGAAACCGAACAGTGAATTGAATAGCTTCGGCATCATTTGGCGGACACTCAATGCGGATCGTTGAACCTTGTGTGATCATCCTAGCATGGTTGCTATTAGGATCCTTGCTCTTGAGGAGCACGCCGTCGATGAGAGTCCCATTTGTCGAAGTATCCGCGAGCATAATCAGGCCGTTGTCGTTGAAGTAGATGCGGAAATGGCGGTTGCTGATGCGTCGCCCCGAGTCCTGACTGAACACAATGTCCGACATGACCGCATTCCGTCCGAAAATGAAGCCATCCTGCTTGCACTTCAGAGTACGGGCGCTCGATAGACGCATGGCGATACCCAGAGGCACTGGGGACTGGCCCACACGCTGTCCCTCACTGTTAATAATGATGGTCTCTTGCTCCTCGATGTCACCGCTGACACTGAAAGAGCTTACACCATTATACAGTACATGCTGTGGATGCAGTCTAGCTGTGGACTCAACAACCTTCATAGCCCCTTGAGTGGCCGGGTTGAGAATCATGATGATATCGGTCATATCATCGTCGGCGATGCCAGAGTTGTTGTGCCCGAGTCGTCTTGGATCCAGCATCTGCTGTGTCGCAGGCTGAGTTTGATCTTGCGACTGCGAAGTCATGGTGGATAAACGGGCCAGCGCTGGTGTTTTTGTGGAGGTGAGCTAGCTCCACGATGTTGTGGCGAGCTTCAAGAACTGGCAACGGGGGCCTGGAGCCTAGCAGCGGAAGCGAGTCGCGAATGTTGCGCGTCCAGAAGGCAGCAAGACGCGTGGTGGTTTTGAGTTTCGTGAGAGTATAGAATATACGCGTCTCCTTGGTGCCACAGCAATAGATAGCTGTAGAATGCAAATGAACGGGCAGATGCTGTGGTTCAAACCGCAGCTACGCTCAGCCCAAGAGCGAGATTTAAAATGTCACCAAGTAAATGGGGCAGATGCAGCGCGTCGCTGTTGGGTGCTGTATAGCAAACTCTCTCGTGGTTGCTCTTGGATGTAACCACGCTCAAACGCTCATCCTCTTTTTCTCTCCGTCCTCTCTATGATAGCCAGCCTGGCTGAGCGTGCTCAAGCCAGGCCCTGACAAATGCAATCTCCTTCTTCCGTTCTCTTGTTCGCGAAGTCTGAGTGAAGCGATTACAATGGCTGGCAGGTATTTCTATTCTTCCAGCCCGCGCGCGATCGCGACTCCTCTCTGACGGGTGGTATTTGCGATTACGTCATGTATAGTGTACTAGCTAGCGATTGCGACGGTGCTGGTGCTTTGGAGACGCGCGAAGGTGGCTGCCGTGTGTTCCACGATGACGATGGAGACGAGGTGGGATGGATGGTTGCCGGGCAACGACCTATACAGCTGTCAGCTTTACAAGAACCTTATGGACGACGCGAAGCCATTGAGCGGGACAGTTTATACTCACTAGCACACAAAGGCGCAAACAGCAGCAGCCTGCTCGTGCATCGACGTTTATGTTAGGATTCGAGAAATCTTGGGCGATGTATAAGTCAATGCACGGACCACTCAGGGAGAAGGAACGGCCCGACAACATTGGACGGAAAGTACCAGGCAACCACGGCAACATTTCATCCCTCTTCTACTCGACCAGCAACGCCTCAATGCAGGCGAATCACATATTCAACGCATTGTAGATTTACGGTCTCTAGTCATGTCCACTTATACTATAGGTAGCCATCGCCATTTCGAGCCAATGAGAACCACCGCTTCACCTCCGATGCAAAGAACATCAGACGCAGCTTCCAGATGCAACAATTTTTCGCCATTCATCAACCACCCGAAATACCATCACCAACACCTATATTTCAGATAGGAAACCGTTGAACCTCTGTTCAACTTGGATTCTTCGAGAACTGGTCCTCCTCATCCAGCGACTTCTTCGCATCCTCCCACTGTTGTTCCATCGTCTCCCTCCTCTTTCCAAATACTGCCAGGAACTGTGTGTCGCACTTCTCTGCTCCAGCACGTCTTTGATCGCTTGGTCGGACTATGGCATAATTATCGCTTTCGTTCCTAAGATCAGCGAGCAGACGGGTCCGTATTGCTGTGCCCATTTTTGAGACTGGAGATGGGCATCCTTCAGAGCCGTCTATCCCAGCCAATCCTACGTTCTCATCGCGGGTGAGAACTGCCGCGTACTTGGAAGATGTTACCGAAGATGTGGACCGTCGGTGGGCCGGGAGGGAAGTTATCGTATCTCGAACCGATCTTGGAAAGGCGGTAGAGAAGCCATAGACCTCTCACAGTCACTATGGCAGCGATTTTACCGGGCATGATGGCAATGTTGAAGCAGGTCACGATAGTACGACGGCTGTTTTGTCGAGTCCCGAGGCTGCTCAGAACCGACCTATATGATCACGGACAACAGCATCCAACTTGCAAATGCTAGTTCAATAACGGAGTGGTGGTGTGAGCACGAGCAACATGCACAAGTGTCGTATATGTATGAAATTAGTGACCCCTCACTCCCTCGACAGCAAATTGAATTGCTTGCAATGCCAGCTGTGAACCTATTCCAGATGTCCGTCCTACATGCATGGAACCGGTGATTCCTCTTACCTAGTTCTACTTGGATTCTCGCAAGAGAAATTCAGAGGGCTCGGAACTGTTGCGTAAGTTCAAGAGTGATAGACGATACCATAGAGTGCATTGATCGAGCATTGCATTCCCTTTTTAATAACTCCACATCTTAAGATTGCGCCTGCGGGCTCTAAGTGCCGCGAGATCTACAGGCAAACTCGCATGCCAGATACACAGCGGGCAGAGAAATTGGTAACATGATCTTTCATTCCAGGTCTACTTAGCAGTGAAGCTGTCATCTAACTCATTCAGACTTTCTAAAGGTTCCACCCTCTCCATCGTGATCAACCAACCCACATTTACCTCCTCTCAAACACCACGCATATCGTCCTTCCTCATCACTCAAGCCGTCTTCGCCTTATCCTCATCATGCACCTTCCTCATCTCCTCCCTCGGCGGCAAAACATCCGGCCCAAAGCTCAGCGGCAGCAACTCGCCCATGGTCCTCACAATAAACTTGCCTTCCTTGCTGAACATAAAGATCGGGACATCCAAGCCCAGGAACTCGCGCAGAAACTGGCGACACATGCCGCAGGGAGAGCAATAGTCGTCCAAGTCCGTGGCTACGCCGACGGCTTTGAAGTCTCCTAATTTGTGGCCGGAAACGACGGCTGTGCCCATGGCGACGCGCTCGGCGCAGGTGCCGACTGGATAGGACGCGTTTTCGACATTGGCGCCGGTTATGATATGGGGAGAGGTGGAGTTGGGGGTGGAAGAGGCCGAAGCGTGGAGGAGGAGGGATGCGCCGACGCGGAAGAGTGAGTAGGGGCCTAGTTTTGTTCTGTTAGTACCCATTCAAGGCATGATGCTCTAAGAACGTAGGAGAGAGAGGCCTTTCACTCCTTCATTCCGTCATAGTCATAGTCATAGGCGGGGTTACTCACAATAAGCCGTCGCCCTCGCATCAAGGCATTTCTGACCTAGTATCTGCAGCTCTACGGCCGAAACACCGTGGATCAGACCATCTTTCTCGGATATAGGTTCGGCGGGGATGGGAGTGAAGGAGGACGTTGACATGTTGGAGGAGAGGAGAGAAGAGGTCGTCAATGGTACGGGAGCTTTGAGAGTGGAACTCGGGATGAACCGAGGCTAACCGTCAGACTAGGCTGGTTGCGGATAGCTACCATGGTACGATAGATGACGGAACAGGAAGAACACCCTCGTTTGGCATCGAGCGTGTTCGATCTGTGGATGCTTTTATAAGGCAAGTTTGACTTCTTGAGTTGTTATTTCCGGCTCAGACTTGCATACAGTAAACACGATGAATGCGACATCATCCAAACAACCGCCCTTCTTGCGCCCTTCATCTTACATACCATAGAAAAATGCCAGAATGCCTGGTTCTTTGCTGCCGTGGAAGTTTAGAGGCGGTTTCGACTTCTACAAATTATGGAAAGCGTGTCCAGACGTTTGACACCTCACTGCACGAGGTACTTTTTCCACCTCAAAGCGCCTCCTCCGAAACCGACACTTTGTCATACATTGTTCGCATCCTCACGACCAACGCTTGGATTGCTCAAAGTCACTATTTCCTTACCAAGGTATCCACAATCTCCAGGGCTGTTCATTACCTATTCTGTTTCACACCTAGAGTAATCCCACCTTAAGGTATTGCTCTTGTCCCTTTTTGGTAGCCGTACAAGACACGTAAGTGAACCTCTCAATCTTGACACTTCCACGGAAGATCTTTCTGTGCCCTCACACCCCAATTGGAGACCAAGGCAGCGATTCTTGACCCTGAGTGTGTTATGATGAACCGAATATGAATCGACTGATCATTCCAGACCCGTTTTCTGGTGATGACGCAACACCAAACATAACAGCTCAAGGTATTGTCCATCTGATACCGACCACTACGCCTAGCTGTACACAGAAAAAACTACTGCCAAGCTGCCCATCACCCATTACAGCACGCTCGGTCCTTTCCTAACCATCAGGACGGAGGACATCTTGATGCTTTCGTGCGCGCAAACTGCCCAGAATATGCAATGTTCGTCGCCCTTACCTGTACTGTGGGCTATCATGTATACTGAGCAGTATGAACTGATCAGATGCACCTAAATGTATGGGCAAACATCGAAGCGTTCGTGCACAACACAAAGTAGACAAGTACAGGATGATGAGCTTGGAGTTTCCGGAGGCGGGTAGTAGCTCGGCTATGCGTGGAACGAGGACATGTTCTTCACCTGTGAACGAGTCAGTAAGCTGATGGTGTTGACGAGTCATAGCTTCGCCCCTGGACGCAGCGTCTGACTTGGTGGACGCAAACCATACGAGATTTACATTTCAACGTCTTTTATTTTGCCCTTGTTCGCAGTCCTCGCCCGCAGTACTGCAATGGTAGATACCCATAAATAACCCTATCAATTTCCCCTCGTGCTCTGGCCAAGTGCACATGTCATGTAAGTAGCCCGTCCCGACAGATAAGCGAGCTGGCATCGGCCCGCCGCCGAACACGCGACGTACTGCTATCCGCCTCGAAATCTACAAAGCGAGACCTTGCACATACATGCGTGAGTCGACTGACAAATGTGGAGAAGGTGTTGATGATTATTGCGTAAGTGTGGAGATGGGCGGGAGGCGTGGAGAATATACGCCAAGACGCTATGGTGTAGCTGACCAGCAGGGCAAGACGACACCTGGGTAGACGACGACTCCCCACCCTCCATCTCGACCACACCTGGGCAGAGCCCCCGGGTAGAGTGGCATCTTCCCATACCGAGCCCAAGAGGGGGACAGCAGCCAGCTCAGCGACAATAAGACGCCGATGCAGGGGTTAGCGTCTTCAATTTCGTGGTGCCGGCTCAGGCTGTCAGTTCCTCAGCCAGTTCCCCGCCCTCGGTTAGTGTCCAGTTCTTTTCTACCCTTCGGGACGCACCGCCCGCGCGCCCCAACGCCCTACGAGGATGTCCTTGGTTCTTTGAATGAGCCCTTGGATCCGCGGCACCCGTGACGATCGAGACAGCCAGCGACAAAGCCTACGCAGGCGTTTTTACGTCCACTCACTGCTTGCTGGCTCTCCTGCGATGAGAATGCTTTCCAGTGCCCTCTTGAGCAGGCAAACGACGGTGCACTGCCGCCCTGTTTTTGCTGCCTAATCGGAACATCTGAAGTATTGCGCCCCATCTCGGTGAGAGCCTCTCCTCCTCTCTCCACCATCCAATCCGATGCATCGCCTCTTTCTCCTCCCAACTCCCATCATGTCATGCATCCACCCAGATCGGGGTTTGGGTGCTCATTCAGCATTCCTTTTCCCGCACTTCTTCATCGGTATCCCAGCCTGTCAGACCCCTGGTGATGCAGGTGCGGGAACACCACAAAGTCGTGCTGGGATACTCCGCTTCACAACGAGGAGGTGGTGTCTCTTGCTTGGTCATTGTCCTCCAATTTTTGTTTCCCAGCCCCCACGGTCTGAGACCAATGTTACATGAGCATTCCCGTCCTCTCAGTCCGCCTCCCCGGAACCAAACAGTGATCTATGTAGCCCTCGGAGCGGACTTGGGCCACGAACGAGTCTTTGGTGCGTGTGCCATGATGCGGTAGGGATCGACTGCGTGCATGTGTAATTTGCTTTTTATCGAAGCTTCGTCTATCACTCCTCATACGACCATCCCGCTAGCTAGACGCCCACGTCAACGAACAGTGGTGGCTGTCCAAGCTCTCGAGGTGAGCCACCGGTGAGCACGGTCATGCAGGTGTAGGGGGTCCCCGGTCAGCCAACTAATGGTGTGTGCATCCAACCAGAGCTCGGCTCAAGCGATGCGGCTCTGCGATAGTATTCACCATAAATGAGCACTGAGAATGGGCTCTCAGCGCGGTAGACCACACCCAAAAAGTGGGCAGTGCAAGTTTACACGAGCACCAAATTTGCTGCCTTCAAGTTTTATACACATCAACGAGGCTTCGCCTCGCTTGTCCTCCAAGTTATATCCGATCCATCACAGACTGGTCGTCAACGCGTTGCTCGTCCCTATCAACGAACGAGCCTATTAATACATAATCTATCGCCCATATCCTTCCATCTTGTATCCACAGAAATCCGAGTAGGTACTTCAGCCACAACATTGTTAGTTACTTTACTTGAGCTAATGCCACCTAGCTGCACAACCAAACCGGCTCACGACTGGCACAGAACCACCAACAAAGAAGACGTGGGTCGTCGCTACCTCTTCGAGCAGTTCATAGAACTTCATTGTCAGAATGACCGCCATGTATCATCAATACCGAGACCTACCCCAGATTCCATCCATCTCAGAGGACACCCAGTACGGACAATGGAACGATCACACGGCTTATCGACAATCGCCATGCGCTGCAGACAATAGCTACAACTACAACATACTGGCTGGCAATGGGGTCGTAGGCATGCAGATAATGGAACGATTCCTGGTTGAGCCAGCGCCACTCAGCCAAGGCCTCCTTCAGGCGAAGTTCCATCGATCCATCCCCCATCATGGCCAACACTACGGACAATACGAAAAATGGCCGACCCCAGAGCTTCGATACGTATCTCCAGATAGAGAATCGGTCTCGGCCAATTCTAGTTACGCTACTCATAACGAAGTACGATCACCGTATCATTCTGACCAGTACGGCAGTCCAGAGGACTTCACACAGGCTCCTCTTCCATACATGAACGCAAGCCATATGAAGGCGCTGTACGCGCCCGAGCCTTCCTTTGCTGAAAGGAACATAAGCTTGCGCGATCTGCAGTACGACCCAGAACCGGAGCCGGAGCGCAACGAGGAGGACATCGGGGTCATCGATGCTAAGATTGACACCCCTTTACAATCAGAAACAACCCACATAAGCGTAGATACGCCGACGGAGGGCTACAAGGTCTACTCTGAATCTCGCGCAGGGAACTCTGTGCGGGATGCCGAGTCAGTGCAACCGATGAGTCCAGACATTGAATCGTCCTCGGACACTGAATATACACCCGGTCGGTCGAGCGGACGCAAGCAATCTTCAGCCTCCAACATTAGTTCTGGGCGAAACGGGCATCGACGCCGCTCTCACCATGGCAAGAAAAATTTCTTGCAAACAACATTGTCTGGAAGAATCAGCAAGAGACCTGGGCGTGCCGGTGCGCCAACTCACACCACAAAAGCGTACGCCGATCCTCAATTCAATGGGGACTTGCAAAGGCATTTCCCGTGTCCACTCTCCATGTATGGCTGCCGGTCCAACTTCTCATCCAAGAACGAGTGGAAGAGACATATGAGCACACAGCACATTAAGCTCGGGTTCTGGCGATGCGACCTCTGCCCAACCAGTATCGACCCTCACGATGATCAAACCTCCTACCATAATGACTTCAATCGCAAAGATCTCTTCACTCAACACCTTCGCCGTATGCATGCTGCGCCGAACCAGGCGGCACGCAATCACAAGGAATATCCTGTCAACGAGGACAACATCACGGTGCACCAACAACGCTGTTTCAAGACTCTGCGAGAGACACCTAATCACTCACAATGTCTCTTCTGCCCAGAGAAGTTCCACGGGCCGACATCTTGGGAGCTTCGTATGGAGCACATTGGGCGGCATTTGGAAAAGGATCGCAAGGCTGGCGTTCAACTGAGTGATGCAGAAACTTGGATCCAAGATAAAAGCCTCGAGCAGTGGCTTCGCAACGAGGGCATCATTGCGCTTGACAAGAATGGTCAGTGGAAGATTGGGGACGGACGACCGCAACGACTTGCCGCCAGCACCGATGATGAGCAATCAGGTGAAGACATATGACACGATACAGCCCAGGTGTTGCAGTCAAAACAAAGGCTCAAAAGGTACTCTCTGAGATTACATGACGACATTTCTCTATGCTGAACTGATGACTAATTCACGATTTTCTTTACCCGATACCCTTCCGGCGTTCTGGTCAAGGATACATTCACGGTATGACCGACCCGTATTTCCTTTTCCTTGCTATCAACAACACCATATTGGACGAAAATCACACTCTCGTTTGTACGTGTAGCGTAGCGTAGGATACCTCATAGACAATTGCTTCAAATCTATTCATAGCTGACGGAAATACATCTTCAATCACCGGCCATCAACCACATCTGCGACCATGATGAGCCTTCTAAACACCCTACCTAGTTGAGGACCCTGCACAGCCCCGACCATGTGCAGACTTCTACTTTTAGTTCCCTACGACGTACATACCACAACAATCCTCCAGAACACTCTCAAAGGGGTTACCCAGCCCCCACCTCTCGGCCCCGAAATACATTCCGTACGAGTAAGCTATCAATCGCTCCGCCGACGGCGCCAGATTGTATCGCAGGTTACTTCACAGTTTCCATGATGTATCATGCCCCGGTATCAAGGTGCCTATATCGAGAACCACAGATCGGGCTCGCATTCGGTATATCCTATTTAATGATGCAGTCCCGCGATCCATCTGCATCGGAAAATCCTTCGTGCTTTGTCGATGGGTTCCGCATGGATCGCTTCGACGTCGATGCGCGGCGCGAGGATTCCTCGCTTGCGGTTCTTCCTCATGCTTCGAAATTTTTCGAGAACGATTGCCGTTGTGATACTGGATAAGCAGTTTGTCTGTCATGTCGCGTGGGAGGTACGCTTGGACGATGGCATAGTAAGCACCAGTTGAATGGGACGCACACGCACGCGCCTTGTGTGAATGAGAAAAGCGGGGACAATCTAAACTGTATTAGGGTTAGTGGGCTGTTGATACCTTTGGTTTTGAGGCTCAAGCCATGGTTCTTCATGTTTTCGACCCCTAAATCGAGGTTATTTCGCGTCCGCGACGGCTTCGCCGATACAGACATGGTATTTCGGGTGCGGTGCCCCGGTTCAACGGTCTTCGAGATTAAGACGATCTATTCTCACATCGGGGCATCCCCCGAGTGGAAGGAGTCGTTTTACGGCCTTTACTGTGTACGCTTCTTGCTGCTGAGGCAGGGCTATCGCGGGATCGCGTCGCTTCACTATCCTCTCACGCCCCGGGCGCGTACAGCACTACCGGTGGCGCCATCTCAATCCATTCTTTCCGCCTACAACATCAACATCATCATCAAAACTTCCGGTGTGAAGCCTTTTCCAAATTGGCCTTGACACGTCAGTCAGTGACTCGTTCATCACTGGTGATGTGTGAGCATGCATTCGGTTGCCTCTTTTCGTGCCTGAAGAGGCCACCCTCAGGCACCCAGCCGGGCTGAGACATACGTGCATGCATACACGAGGGTGGTCCCTCAGGACAGAGCGCGCGGCACTTGGTGGAGGTGAAGGTGGAGCCTCCCCTGCAGCGCAGGACTTGTTTCTGATGGGTTCCGCAGATCCGCAGGTTTTCATGATTGACTGTCGATGGTTATTGCGCTCCGCGAGGTGCTTGAGGGATAAGCGCTGGGATAATAAGCGTGTTGCAGGTGACGGAGCCAAGTGAGTGATTAGAGGAGGGTGCAGGAATGTAGTAAAAGTATGGCTGTGTAGACTAGCTGGATGCGCAAGTGGGACGGAGGTTACATGTGCACTAGGGGACTTTGAAGGATATGGGATGTATGCCCGATCGTGCTCGCAGGATTGTACATACCTGCAGCAGAGGGCTTTTAATTTCACTGTTCGGGTTACACAAGCAACAAGCGAATAGGCATGCGCCTTTTGGAGGACTCGCTGAAAGAAGGCAAACGACTTCACTCTCCCGCTCCCGACGCCGCGGTCCCTACACTTTATCCACACCGCAACATTTCATACAAGGCAGTCCCCTCCCATTCACTCGTTGACCACCAGTCGGTTTCGAGCTAGGTTGTGTGATTTGTCGCTCGGACCTTTCTCCTTTCCTTTGCAGAGACTTTAGGCAGCTGCCGGGGCGCTACCTTGGATCGACAACAGTGCAGACAATATAGATAGTTTGTCTTACTCTAAGCCGATGTATGTCTTACCCGCCCAGTGTAGAATAACAGTGATAAGAGTCCGACAGCACACTTTGAACCACGAAGCTGGCGCTGAATAAATTGGCGTCCCTTGAACGATTCGGGCCGGTACCCTCAGGGCGTTAGAAGCCGGGGATATCATGTCTGGAGACATTAGCAGCAAGGACTGGGATCGGCCCAGACACACTGCCACCCCGAATCGTTACCGAAGCCATGCACCCACCGAGCCCAACCCATTGGAAGACGCTTGTTTTGCTTCCTTCCGGACTAGCGTTACCGCAAGTATTGGCATCCGCGGAACTCAGGTCATTTTCTATAATCTACCAATTGGATGCGCCGGTTTCCAAAAAGAAAGGTGGACTGGACTTCAGCCTCTTCGCTCCCCCATGCCTATCTGAAGAGATGGCGAACAGGTAACAGACCGCCGAGAGGTCCAGCGATCATGCGTATCTATCAGTTGACTATAGTCGTGCGCTTATTTCCCAGTCCTTGACGTGCTTTGTGGAGATTTGAAAAGCCGCATGTAGTTTTAGGGGCTGGAGCCAAATTACACCCCGGCCTGTGGGCAGATGATCAGGTATAGTTGATGGCTTCACGTATAAGAACAAGATAGATGTTGACTATAGGGAACAGTATAGAATCCGGGGCTTGATCATGCCTCTTACTCCCTAAGCGAAATCATGCTGACTGATTTGAGAGGCAATTTTAAGAAAACCTTTAAACGCAATCATGTGACTATGACAGAAAAGTCTTCAAGAACGATTTCTCATGGTTTTTGGCGCCGATGTCGCCAAAGTTGGACTTCTGAGTCAAGATAGAAAAGCAACAGTCATCGATATGTACTTTTCTTCCACTTTTTTACGCCTTCTGGATCAGAAAACTCCTCAATATTGTCACAGACAGCACTCAGAGCATGTTGCTTTCCCCCTGCTATTCCTATAATATCTCCATTCTCCAAGTTTTGTCATCGAGGCAGAGATGCACCGGAGGTCATCGTGCTCCCGGCAGAGAAAACCTGAAACCATCATGGCACGGCTTGATCAGCTTCGCGTGTAAGTCACCATAGAAAATTCTTTTGTTATGAGGAACTAATCCTCGGCGCCTTTCTCAGTCTCAGTCTCGCTATACAAGTGCCCTTGCCAGCGAATTCTGCGCATTGCAACAGTTGGATCAAATCGCCAAGCCACATTTATACACCAGCATTCATCTGAACTTCCGGTATACCTCTGAAGTGAAGCTCAAGTCAAGAGCGCCACCACTGGTCATTCGTCTTTTAAATTTGGGATGGACCAAGCTGACTGATCTCTCATCGTACGGATGGATCACAGGTTTAATGTTGTCGATGTTGTCAAAGAAGCCATTACCATACAATGCTCCTACATTCAACGCTTCAATTCTTCGTCATCGTTATCTCACTGGCCTTTGTCAAAACCGACGGTACGCCCACGAATTGGAAAGCTGAAACTGTGCCGCTTTTGGTTACGACGCGCAGGCCATCCCAAGATTACTGCACCGCATGTGAATGCTTACATTATATAAGTTGTTGGTTAGTTTCTTTTCAAAACCACTATCCAAGGATCAAAGAGACCATAGCTTGTCGCGTTGGAGTCAACAAGAGGTAGTAGTGCTGACGTAAGAATTAGCCGCCGAGGTACCAAATACAAAAGATAAAACTAGTTAAACCATGATATATCTTCATCATCCAAACTGTAAAGGTACTAAATCAACAGTTTTCGGTCCCGTCAATTCTCCACACTCAATTTCAGCCAACACCTGACCACCAGGTCCAATCAAAATGGGCCACCTCGTCGACCTAGCCCAGCAAATCCTCCACCATGCCCAAACCCTCGAATCCCAACTCGCCGACGCTTCATCTCCCCTCCCAAGCTTCGAAGCCGGCGGGCCCGCAGTCTACCCCAAAGCCTCCGAGCACCCTGAGATCTTCAACACACGCTCCGCACTCACAGACGCGAGTAGAGAGCTCTACCAACTGGCTTTAGGTCCAGGAGATTCTCTGCGTTCTATAATCGGGCCCGAGAAGCTCCAAGCTTTCACCCTGAATGCAATCGACCGATTAGAGATATGCTCTCATGTGCCGGCGTTCCCAGGGACGATTGCGATTCAAGACTTGGCGAGAAAAGTTGGAATAGAGAGCGAGATTTTGGAGAGGTTGTTGAGATTCGCTGCTTCCTTCAACCTTTTCAAGTTCGTCGATGGGAAGGTGCAGAATACAGCGTTGTCGGAAACGCTTCCCCTGCTCTCCAACTGGACCCGTCTCATCAACCGTAAGGAATTCAGTTGCGCATTCAGTGCGTGGCCTGAAGCGATGAAGCTTTATAAAGAGGGAAGCGCTTCTCCGGTATACCCGTGGAATGTTGGTAACGGCATGGCGACTTCATTCTTCGAGTATCTCACCGCTGAGAAAGATGGTATGAAGAACTTCGGCGCTGCATTGCAAGACCACGCTAAGATTACGGGGGTTGATACTTCGTATATTGTGAAGGGTTTTGATTGGGCGTCCCTGGGAAGTGGGCTTGTCGTTGATGTAGGCGGAGGCACTGGTCATGTTTCGACGATGCTTGCAGAAGAATTTCCGGATCTGAAGTTTGTTGTGCAGGACCTGGAAGCTTCTAAAGATGCGGCGACTGCGCAGATCACTTCTCGTGGCTTTGTGGACAGGATTTCCTTCCAAGTTCAGGATTTCTTCGAGCCCCAACCTCCCTCCTCTTACGATGCCAAAGTCTTTCTCCTTCGTGCCATTGTGCACGACTGGCGGGACGAAGAGTGCGCAAAGATCCTAAGACAGCTGCTACCCGCGGTAGAAAGAGGTGCAAAGATTGTACTATGTGATCGGGTTGCGCCGTCGTCAAGAGAAGGAAAGGCGACGCATATGGAAAGTTTCACGCTGTTCATGGATTTAGTGATGTTCTCACTGCTGGGGGCTAAGGAACGGAGTGTGGAGCAGTGGAAAAGGTTGGTGAAGCGGACGGATGAGAGGTTGAGGGTGGAGAGTATTTACCAGGCTGTGGGGAGTGAGATGGGGCTTGTCGTGGTTGGGATGTGATGCGATGGACTCGTCGAAGTGTGAGTGAGAGAACGAATGGTTTGGAATTGAAAAGACAGTCCTAAATTAACCTGCCCTAACCATCACTGTTTGTCATTTTGCGCATATATGAAATTCGCTGCCACAGGCACCAAACCATTTTTACCCGCCCAATTCTTCACACCACCCCTCTCTTCTCCAGTTCCCCAATGCTTTCTCTCCTCTGGCTTGCTCAAATGCAACCTCTCTGTCGTTCCATTCTTCGGCGCAAAGACCAGGAATACATATCGATGCTTTCCCGTCTTCTCTGGCGGACCTGGCGGTTTATATTCCACTATATTGTTGAGGCCACCCTTTTGTACTTCATCATCTTCTATGCCGTACTCCTGTGATCCGAATATCGGCATCGGCAGGATAGAGTATGTTTTCTGGGCGAGCGAGACGTTCGACGCAATCCAGTGGCACATCTCAGACCACTCTGGGTTATCACGGGAGGGGGCATCAGGGTCCGTGAGGGTGATAACGTACGTAAGGTTCGATGTCGCTGAGATATCGGAGCCGGTTGAGTCGTGAAGGGTGATTGTGGGTTCATCCTGCAAGTGCTTTGGTTTGATCGTGTTACCGAGGTCGGCGGTCCTTTTGCCCCAGGATACAGAAACTGTCAACGAGGGGAGGAAGTCGTCGATGACTGTCAAGAGTATTAGCTGCAGATATAAATCGAAGAATATCCGGCACTACCTGTGGGAATGATCTCTGCTTTCTTGAGCCTGTGAACGTTAATACGGAATCGCTTGAATGAAGTAGCACTCACTCTTCTCGCACTGACTGAACGTTATCCGAGGACGTGTATCTGAGAGGTTTCTGCTGCGTAGGAAGCGCAATGGCGAATTCACTCAGGTGAAGTAGCTGTAAGCTAGCAAGAGCCAACGAAGCCTGGATGCGCATATTGGCGGTGTACACTGGGATTTGAGTCTGATTGGAGCTTTCTGAAGCTTAGAATAAGCAATATCGGAGCTTCGTAAGAGCTCATGTAATCCATTGAGCGTCCTTCTGGGCGTATTGTTGAGATATATGTGGTCGCGTGAAGTTTTCAGCTGTGTCGTCATTGTAGCGTACCCTCATCCGAGGTCGCAGATCATGGCTCTTTTCGCAGGTGGACAGTGATTGGACGGCATCGCCAACAAATTATACCACTGTACCAAATGGTGCGAACATTCTCATCGAAGGCAAGAATTGATGCTTCAAAGGCAGATTATCATTGTTAAGATACCTGGCCTGATAACTATGGAATCTATTGACCAATGAGAGCAAAGACAACCAACGAAAGGAATCGCAAAACGTCTAAATAAAGTAAAGCACAAAAGAACCAGACCAGGCAAGACACGGGTTCGGAAATATCCTCTAGAGTTGAATGAAATTGGTAAAGAGGGTATCGGATAAATATTTTCGAGCCGATGCCGCGTTCATAGTACCTGCGACTCGACGAAAGTTGAGCTGTTTGTCACGAAACCCATATTGGTAGCGACATTATACTCGGTCAGCTCCTGGGCGTTTCCCTCCGTCATCGTCCCGGTGCAATCAGCAATCATGACGCAGTCCCATCCCCAAGAGTAGGCGTCCGAGATGGTGCCAAAGACACACTGATCCGTATTGACTCCCGCGAAGATCAACGTTTTCTTCTGGCTTGCGCGCAGGTACTCATGCAGCGGCTCCTTGGTCGACCAAAGCCCACTCATCCACGTTTTGTCGAAGAAGAGGTCGCCCGGTTGTGCCGCAGCTTTGAGGGGTTCGTACAATCCAGCATTCCACGTTCTCTTGAAAAAACATCTGCCTTCACCCTCTGAAAGCTGTGCACCCAGCCCAATGTGCCATCCCAAGCTCTTACTGAAGCCTCGCTGCACCGCTGGCGCCATGACTTGAAGGTCATGATCAGCAATGCCCTAATTCAACCATGCAATTTGAATACCCTCCTTTCTGCACCGCTCGATGACTTTCAAGGTCGGACTGACTGCTGCAAGGCCTGGCGCATGGTTTCGGTAGACCAGGTGAATAAAGTAGTTTTGCATGTCCACAACAATGAGAACGGAGCTTCCTGGATCAATCATGAACCCGCAGTGGTTGTGACGCGTCTCATCGCATTTGACGACTAGCCGTTGCTCTGCTTCCCTGGAGAGATCGAACTGCCTGGAATCGGGCAGATAGAGCCATGGGTCATCTCCGCTGCCAAAAGGAATCGATGCTGTGCATAGAATGTGCCCAATTGTGGTGTTATCTTGCTCTTCTTGGATCAAGATTTCCGTCGTCCTAGGGGCCATGAAAGCTGACGAGGAAAGCGAGTTGAAAAGAGAGTAGTATTGATATGGGAGGACATGCGAATCAAATGAAAGTTAGGAAATGAAGCAGAGCGATGCGAAACCTACTATACCTTTGGACTCCTTCACTAACACATTTGCGCCCTATGTTGGCGACCCAAGCTGATGACGGCCTTATCATTTTGATAGGCTTGCGTGGAGCAGTCAAAGCTGGTCATGGGATCTCTGGTAAGAAACCGCAGCGATAATCGTGGTAGTTACCTAGTGTATGTTTCTTGGTTAAGGTAGAGCTCCAGCCCTGCCATGGGCGGTGACTTGGATTCACTGTGCATAGGAATCCCGACTTTACCCGCCACCGCGATAAACTTGGCCGCTGGCAGCCATCAATTCACTCCCGATATGTGAAGAACTGGGCATCCTGCTACAGTTATCGGTTGCAGACGACATAGTGGTCACTAAAGTAGCACCAACCTTTCGAAGTGTCACTCAGAGAAGAGGTCAAAATTGAACAGAATGACGGTGCCTACAGACGTCGACATCGCGATCGGCACTTGCGTTAGCGAATGCATTTTCTGTTTTTAATAGCGGACGTCTCCTTTATGCAACGGCAAGAGGTGTCGAAACAAGAAATTAAGGAGAAGCGCGACCAACGATGTGGGGTTTCAAGGTTGGTGCATTTTCACGTGACTGCGGAATCTTGCTCGCCAAACCACGGCTCTGGGCGCATGACGACAACGTAGACTCTGACCTCTACACCAACTGCATCACGAGCCCTCCGTCCCAACGAGCCTCAGCAACCGGATACGTATCATTCTGGGCTGTATTGCCATCTTCCATCAGCGCCGGAGCTTTCTGAACCACCAAGGCGGCTCTTGTTTACACCGAGCACGCGCAACACATATCGACCAGCGCCATGGCGTCGCTGGGTGAGGAGCTGCTCAACGTCGTCAACCGCCTGCAGGACCTCGTCTTCAACACCATCGGCAATGACTCACTCGATCTCCCCCAGATTGTACGTACCCCGCGCGGTATATGCAAACTCCTGGTCAGGAGGAGCAGCCATCTCCCCAAGATGTATCTCTATTCGCGTACGTTATGCTAATTCTTCTAGGTTGTCGTAGGATCGCAATCATCAGGAAAGTCTTCCGTCCTCGAAAACATCGTCGGCAGAGATTTCCTCCCCCGTGGTAGCGGCATCGTCACCCGTCGGCCGCTAATTCTGCAGCTCATCAATCTCCCGAGCGACCGCGAAGACCGCCCCGATGGCGACGAAGTACACGTACCTCACACACCGGCAAGTGTAGCAGGACAGCAGGAATGGGGAGAGTTCTTGCATTGTCAGGGACGGAGGTTCTACGACTTCAACGAGGTCAGGCGCGAAATCGAAGCTGAGACCGCGAGAATAGCAGGAAACAACAAGGGTATCAACAGGCAGCCCATCAACCTGAAAATCTACTCCCCGCATGTTTTGAGCCTGACGCTGGTCGATCTACCAGGTCTCACAAAGGTTTGTGATGGCATTCCTCAAACTAAGACGGAGCTAACAGCTACAGGTGCCGATTGGCGACCAACCGACCGACATTGAGAAACAGACTCGCAACCTCATCACCGAGTATATTGCGAAGCCGAACAGTGTCATTCTCGCCGTATCTCCTGCAAACGTCGACCTCGTGAACTCGGAAGCTTTGAAGCTCGCGCGGCATGTCGACCCCGTGGGCAGGAGGACCATCGGTGTCCTCACGAAACTGGATCTGATGGACCAGGGAACAAATGCTCTCGACATTCTCTCTGGGCGCGTATACCCATTAAAACTCGGCTTCATTGGCATCGTCAACCGTTCGCAGCAAGACATTCAGACTGGCAAACCACTCGCAGATGCGCTGGAAGCGGAGCGCGACTTTTTCAGGCATCACCCCGCATACAGGAACATGGCGAACCGATGCGGCACACAGTTTTTGGCCAAGAGCCTGAATCAGACGCTCATGTCACATATCCGTGACCGACTTCCTGACATCAAGGCTCGATTGAACACTTTGATGGGGCAAACGCAGCAGGAGCTTGCAAGCTATGGGGACGCTGCATTCACCGGAAAAGAGCACCGTGGCTCGCTGATTCTCCAACTCATGACACGCTTCGCCTCGTCTTTTATTTCGTCCATCGACGGCACCTCAGCAGAAATCTCGACAAAGGAATTGTGCGGTGGGGCGAGGATATACTACATTTTCAACTCAGTCTTTGGAAACTCACTTGAGACGGTGGACCCGACGCAGAACCTCTCCGTCCTGGACATCCGGACAGCGATCAGGAATTCCACTGGTCCTCGACCCAGCTTATTTGTTCCGGAACTGGCTTTTGATCTCCTTGTGAAACCTCAAATCAAGCTTTTGGAGATTCCTAGCCAGCGCTGCGTCGAGCTCGTGTATGAGGAGCTCATCAAGATATGTCATACTTGCGGATCTACTGAGTTGACCAGGTATCCTCGCCTGCAGGGTAAACTGATTGAAGTTGTATCCGATCTCCTGAGGGAAAGACTCGGCCCATGTGCTCAATATGTAGCCTCGTTGATTGATATTCAACGAGCTTATATCAATACCAACCACCCCAACTTCCTCGGCGCAGCTGCGGCCATGTCTTCAGTAATCAACGACAAGGAGCAGAGAGAGAAGAAGATCGCGATGGAAGCCGAGAAGAAGAGGAGGGAAAAGCGAAGATTGAAAGAGCTGAATGGCGTCAATGGCGATGAGACTCCGATGATTGAAGAAGAGGGAGAAGCAGCCACGGAAAAGGCTCTGCCGCTCCGAAAACACCAGAGTCAAGCCAGTCGTAGCATGTCCCCAGCCGTCGGGCGTCTTATGAACGGCACTCATGGTAGCATATCGAGTGCCTTGAACGGCCACCGCGCAAGATCACCTCCGCCACTGGGTGGAGCTGGCTCGGCACGTGATAGCTTCTTGAACTACTTCTTTGGCAAGGATGGCGTGCCTTCAAGTGCACCGCCGACAGCACACAATGCCCTGGAAAGCCGGCCGGGCAGCCGTCACGTCAGTCAAAATGTGGAGCCCAGCATTGCGCAAAGCTTCCGGAGAGGAGACACGCGTCAGCCTTCACATGTGCTGGAAATGTTGCCCGACGACTACGAGGCAACAAGTCCCATCAGGGACTCATACGAGGGTGGCTTCGTAAGTTTCTTCCCTTGGCGCCTACTATATATTGCATACTGACCTTCCCAGCCCTCGGACGCCGAGCAAGCACCCGCTATGACAGAACGAGAAGCTCTCGAGACTGAGCTCATCCGCCGTCTAATCTCCTCTTACTTCAACATTGTCCGCGAGACCATCGCAGACCAAGTACCGAAAGCTGTCATGCATTTGCTGGTCAACCACTCCAAGGATGCTGTCCAGAACAGGCTTGTCAGCGAGCTCTACAAGGAAGACCTTTTCCAGGAGCTACTGTACGAGGACGATACCATCAAGGCAGAGCGCGAGAAGTGCGAGAAGCTTCTCAAGACGTACAAAGAAGCAGCCAAGATTGTCGGCGAAGTGCTATAGTGCGCGTTTGGTCATCATAGACCCGGCAGCACGAGCTTACGCTTGCTGCCGAACGTGTGGCACCTATCTTCGGAACACGCCGTTTTGAGCGCTTTTCAAAGAAAATCGAGAGCGCTGTTACTGCATAAATTTCCCTGTAGGTTCAAAAGTTGTGTGTGTGAGTAGCTGAAGTCTCTACTTGGTCATGGCTCTGTTGAGCCATATCTCATCATTTGGCGTTGAGAGGCCGCTTCTGTTTATATACGTGTACTTTGTGTACTCTCTTGGCCTCTTGATCGCACTATTTCTACTCTTCTGCTACTCTGTACAGTGCGGCATCATTGGTGGCGATGACGTGGGTCGAATGGCAGGGCGTTGGGGAGGACTCTTCTACTGTACTTCCGTCTGATGTTCTTGTGTGAGACGTGTGGTCATGGATGTATCATATGTCCGTTCGATGAGAGATGCGGCGCTTGTATAGAATATATGTTTGTGTTTGGAGATGTGTCTTGTGTCACTGTCGAACAAAGAGCCCGCCACCACGTCAAGAGCCTGCCACATAAATCTCGCCTGCACCCTCAGTATTGACTCGCGCTATTTTAAGTACATTTCCGACCCCATTTCGTCGCACAAAATAACGGTAGAAAAGAAAGAAAGGCCTCGTTTGCCGTTACCCTTTTATCATCCGTCCGTACCGGCCCCGAAACGCACCTTGTCACAAACCACGGAGCCGCGCTACGACTCTCGTCAGCAGATGAAACACCTTTGGAACCACATTGGCTCTGTCGCTCCCCTCTACTGCGCAAAAGGCCGTCTGAATGGAGGTGCAAAGAAACATTTTGCGAGGGTGACTGAGGAACACGCCACTCTTCAAACACGTGTGTCGCGCGCTTGGGATTTGCTTGGCTAGGGTTTCATAATGGCAGAGGTCCCTCCTCCTCGAGAGCGGGCCCAAAGGTTACCACTCACTCATACTTTTCGCCAAGCACCACGCTCTTTAACGTTTCCCTTTCGATCCTGGAGATACCGCTTTGATAGTGGGACGAACTGCTGTCTAGTTAATTTTGTATACTGGCAGCCGGCTGCTTTACCTATCGCACTCGCATCGCATCGCATACTTGACCGCTCTACCATCTCGACTCAGCTCGAACCGCGGCGAAGCGCCCGCCCCGTCCACCTCACTACAACCCTCTACAACACCCGCATCTCGCGCAGCAAGCTTGGAAACTCGCAATGGCGCTCGAGTTCCTCGCCCCCATAACAACACCCGACGCTCTGCGCTCCGTCCAGGCGGACCCATCGCCGCTCATTACGACGATCTTGGTCCTTATCGGCTTGGGATTGGAAGGAGGACTCATCGCGTGGATTCATTTTGCGACGAAGGATCCGAATAAGAAGCCTGAGCCGAAGAAGAAGGGGGGTCTCTTGGGATTCTTCAAGAAATAGGTGATTCGTTGGTTAAGGGTGCTGGAATACGAAGGAAGGGTATAGGGAAGGATGGCGGAGGTCTGGGGAAGTGATGAGGAAGGGACTGGAGAGTGAGGTGCTTGATGGGTGGGAGGGGTTTTGAGAGGGGCGGAGAGGCGTGGTGTATTGAAGGCATGGGGGATGGGCATTGGGGAAGAGGGGTGGTGTGCTAGTGGATGGATGGGTTGGGTTGCTCTTGTGGCTGGACCTGGAGTGCTGTGATGATTATGTTATGTTCTCTGCGTATGCTTTCTTTATATATCTTTGCGCAATTTGTGTATCTTGGAATGCTGAGCTGTTGATGGTTATTTGTTGTACTTGCGTTCTTTGCCCGTTCTATCTGTGCTTATATACTCTCGGTTCCTGCGGGCCTTCGCGAATTGTAAGATGTCGATTACATGGTATTTTAATTACTCTTTAACATTACTTTATCATCGTGAAGATCGGCGCTTGAATGTCGATAGTGAGTGTTTGCTTGGATTCACCGTCATGAACATGCAGCCTTCACTACCTCTGTAGTAGAAACTGAGCTTCTCCCACCTTAGAAGCTAATTCGTGATTCAATTTCAGGAATGCTGATGTGCAAGTGTGATGTTGTAGGAGGTTAGACTGAGTGATCATGGGTGTGGGTAATCATATATATTGAAACATGACCATCCACCAATCTATACTGTACATAGAGTACAAGAACACAAGAGACGATATTTCGCACTATGATCACACCAGTAACGTCATCCGTCTTTCGTGCAAACCACCGTATTCACCCCAAGCCATGCCAAAGAAAAGAGACAGTGCACCCGCTCATTTCTCGTCCGTGATTCCGAGGAGTGTGTTTAGGTCGGCGTTCGGGTCTTTGGGATCTGCTTTCGCTACAATAGCATGTATGTTAGCATGCTTCAGATGACCAACTCTTCACGGAGCGTGTCGCGTCCAATCTGTATGAGAGGTGTAGGAGACGCACCACCTGACGACTGTGACTGCGCTGGCGCCTGCTTCCTTTGCCATTCGGCCTTTGCTTGCTGGATCAGAGACTCCTTGTGCTGGTATTCGTGCTGCTTGGCCTGTGCCCGTTCGCGTGCCGATATCGAGAGCTGGTTGTAGAAGCCGTAGAAGACGCCGGTGGCCAGGGCGGACCATCGGAGGACCTGCAATCCATCTCATCAGCACTCATTCCTCGCTCCAGAGCTTCCTCTAGCTGCCACAAGCTTCAAGGGGCCCATTGTAGTAGTATATTGGAAAACAAGCGTACATTAACCCCCACAGAAGTAGACATGGTGACGGTCGTAATAGGGACTCGCAAGAGCGTGTTTCCGATCGCTGTGTGTCCAATGGCAGAGAACGAGTGTCTGCGACGACGGTGAACGGTGGTGGAGTGGCCGGAGGGGCGTGCGGATGGACGGCGTTGGGGGGTTGGGTGTGCTCGCGACAGAAGTTGAGGTTCTCTCGCGGTTCGTCCCGACCGAAATCTTGCGCGGAGGAAATTCGCCGGGGTACCATGCCCGACGGGCTCGTGCACCGCGCGGGCTCGTGCACCAACACCAACATGCTCACCACCACAAAGATGAGGTTATTGTGAGCGCTACAAAAGCGATTATCGCGAGATTTTTTGTTGTCATTACTCCGTAGAGGCGTACGAACAAGTTGTACTATCTAAGTTTTCGCGAGAGAGTGATTGCGCGACCGCGAGAGCTGACTTTAGGTGGAGGTGCTGGTGCAGCTTCT
>ML976985.1:400457-416575 GCA_010015675.1 Byssothecium circinans
ACGAGCCGTAAGCCCTCCAATATACTCCACGAGTCCCTCCTCTTGTTGTGGGCTGAGTAGTTGTTGCGCGGCGTACCCGGCTGCCCGAGGGCCTGTCTGGTGGTTCCACCTTCGGCTCAGTGTTGAATGCGATACACCATATTTTTTTGCGATACCCCGGAGGCTGAAATTATCGCCAGCTTCACGCGATTCCAAATCTGCAATCGCCTCGTCAATCGGTGCCATGGTGGTGCAGTTATCGCGTGTTGAAAAAGTCGAGATGGACGCGTTGTTTGGTGGGGTGGTGCACGAGCCCGCGCGGTGCACGAGCCCGTCGGGCATGGTATTGCCGGACCGTGTTTGGTTGGCGCGTTTTTGGGACAGGGACGGCAGCTCTGGACATGTTGGCGCCGCTTTCTTCTGAGCAGCGATAATACATAATCTTCTTGAATTCCTTCCCGTCATACGGCACGCACGTTGCACATCAAGCTCTCGGCCACATTCCCCGACCATGGACTCCACGCTACAGCAGCGGCGCGATGAGATCCTCGCGAAGAAGGCCAAACTTGCGGAGCTCAAGCAGGCTCGCGCTCTGCGAAAAGAGCAGGCTGCTGCCAGACAGTCGCTTTCAGGCTCTCCATCCGAAGTACAATGTCTCATCCTTTCCAAAAAACCACTCCTACTGACTCGCTACCCAGATACTACAGCCAACACCACGCCGCGGGGGTCCCGAACAAGGACGCGACATTAATGCTATTATCTCCGATATATTCGACAGCCGTCCTGTTTCCACGCAGCCTGGCTCTCCCGCTGGGGGACGAGCAACACGACCAACATCAGTAATCAGTGCGGGCCAGCTTAGCAGCGACAATGAGACGGGGTCAACGCAGTATCAGGTGCCTGTGAGTATGGTGGACCAGGGGATGCAGACGCTCTCCATCGCGCCGTTGGCGACAGTCTTCGAGTACGACGGGCAGCCTGTGGAGGTGCCGAAGAAAGAGAAGGAGGTCATCACATACAGCAAGGGCGTACAGGCGAGCATAGACTGGAGTCCACCAAGAGACCGAGGAGCAGGGGGGAGTGACTCCGAGCGGGATGAGAGCCCAACAAGGTCGCCCCGAAGCAAGAGACTGAGCCGGAGGCAGAAAGAGCGGGACGAAGAGATCCGGGCACAATTGCGGAAAGAACTTGAAGAGGAGGTCAAGGCGGCAAATAAGGCTACCGAGAATGGAGAAATACAGCCGGGCTCGAAAGAGAACTTTCCCTTCAAGACCCTTACAGATGAGGAGCTGGCAGCAGTGGAGAACTCGGATGTGTTTATCGATTTCGTGGAGAGGAGTACAAAGGTGCTGGAGAGAGCACTGGATCAGCAATTGGACTATGATATCCTGGCAGATTACGCACATGGTGGCCCAGATGTCGACGAAGAGGACGAGGGCTATGGGTCAAGTGGAGGCAAGAAGGGACGGCGAATAAAGGAGGTAGCACAGTTCTGGGACGAGAGATGGAGCAAGAAGAGGATGATCTCTGATCTAGGCTTCTCTCCGAAGGTGCGCTGAATGGCGGCATTGAACCCAGGCTTCGCTAACATAACGTAGTTTCCCGAACTGCTGCTCGCTTCATATACCAAGAATCCCTCCGCTCCACACGACCCGGACGGTCTCATCCAAGTCTGGAATCTCCACATGCACGACCGCCCTGAATACATCTTTCATGCTCAGTCCGACATTCTCACCGCCAAATTCTCTCCGTTCCATCCCAATCTCATCATCGGTGGCGCATACTCTGGCCAGGTACTGCTATGGGACACCCGTGCGAAATCTTCGCCGGTGCAAAAGACACCCCTTACAGGATCCGGCCACACGCATCCGGTGTACTCAGTGGATATTGTCGGAACGCAAAATGCCAACAACATTATCTCCGCATCCACAGATGGCGTGATATGCGGCTGGACAGTAGACATGCTCTCGCAACCACAAGAGTTCCTCGAACTTACTTCGCCGCCACCAGCTAAGACCGATGACTTGGCAGTCACATCCATGGCCTTCCCACAATCAGATCCTACATACTTCCTCGCAGGCACGGAAGAAGGATCCATCTACCCATGCCACCGCTACGACCGTGCCGGTGCCAAAGCAGGCGTCGACGGACGTGTCAAATACGGAGGCCATGCAGCTCCGGTGATGAGCTTAGATTTCCATCCTGCAAAGGGACAGATCGACCTTGGTGATCTGGTACTCAGCTCCTCCGTAGATTGGAGCGTCAAGCTCTGGAAAGTGCGACCGCCGGCGGCCACCGGACCATCAAACACCCTGGCTCCCAGCGCACCGCAACAAGTGGCGCCTATCCTCGACATTGCGCGTGAAGATCTCGTATATGACGCACGTTGGTCACCTGTCAAGCCCTCGGTCTTCGGACTTGTGGATGGCGCCGGCAGTCTCGAGATCTGGGACATCAATGTCGACGTTGAAGTCCCTGTTCAGAAAATATCTCCTAGTGACAGCAAGAGAGGCGCATTTGCTAATATGGGCGCTGGACTAGGCTATATGAACAGGAGTCTGAATAAGTTGGCTTGGGAGAAGAACGAGGGGAGACGGGTTGCTGTTGGCGGCATGGACGGTGTAGTCACTGTGTTTGAGGTTGGTGGTGAGCTTGGTGGTATTGAGACGAGAGGGGATGAATGGAGTGGTGTGAAGAGATTGGTTGGGAAGTTGGATGCGATTGCTGATGGCGTCAATGGGAAGTAAGGAATCTCTTCGTAGTGAGAGATGAGTTTGAAGTGGGGGACGGTGAAGTGTGGTGAGTAAATCACGTCCCGGAGTTTGGTTCTGAGTTCAACATACCCCTTGACTGGTTAGTGTACCGTAATTCATTTCTGAAATTTTCATTTCACGTCTACCACAGAGGACTGAACATTTCTTTCCGTCTGTCGGATACCGAAGAGCCGCCCTGATCAACTTGATATCCTTCGCACCGCGCTGAGTAGCGCCTTGACTTGCACGATCTCTCTATGTTTTTCAACAACGTGCTGCCCCTTAGCTCCCTTTAAAGCTTTACTTGAAACTTCTCACTGGTGCGTAATCGTTCTCCATACTTCATAAGCAGTACAGGTACAGGAATAACCACCACACAGATCAGTCCGAGAAGCGTATTACCCCATCCAAGCCCAAGCGAACCGTATAGTTTTCCCCCTGCAAGAGGGATTGTTGCACCGATGAGATTCCTTGCGATAGTGTTCGTCGCAATTGCGCTAGCGGAATACAGTTGGAAAGCATCTGCCAAGTACATTTGGACTGGTAGGAACAAAAGCGTTCCGCCATATCCCACAAACGACGTACCAATCATGGGCACTATCCAGTGCACTCGGTAGTGGGCAGTCCAACCGTACCATATCAGTCCTGCAGGGAACAGACTGGCACCGAGAATGACCGGTGGAAGACGGTCTTCGGGTTTCAGCGGCCTGAGTGTTTGGGTTTCCGTGTACTTCTTCGCGTAAAAGCCGACTGAGAAGACTCCGAGTACGAGACCTATGCCCATACCAAGGAATGCCAGACCAGCTTCGCCTGTGCTGAATCCATACTGGTTCTCGAATACGGGTGTGAAGGTCGTGAACAAGAAGTACAGGTAGCTGTAGTGGACTGATATGAACAATGCTAGTATACCTGCGACAGGAGAGAAAACCATTAGCTTGCTAGGGCGGATAATTGCCTGCAAAAAGAGTTGAGTGGGCGATCTTTCATAGATAGGCGACACATCGGGAGAGTCCGAACTTTCGTCTTTTCGTGACCGTTTGGCGCTTCTTTGAAGCAGAACAGGTGCGTAAGTCTCTCGGAGGACCATGAAACTCAAAATGGTAAGAACACCAGACTTTCTCGTCAGCTGCATCATGTCTTCTCTAAAAGAGTGCTTACTAGTATGGTGAGTAGCCAGAAAATCCATCGCCAGCCTTTCCCCTCCGCTAGATAACCACCTATCACTGGCCCTGTGGAGCTTTTAGCAACCAAACCTCAAGAGAAGCAGAACTATGGCCATTTTACCTATGACCGGTCCCTGAGCAATAGTCAGCAAAGTCAGAATCACATTGATATGTCGGATTCCCGTACCAGAATTGGACCCATTCCCCAAACGCTCATGGCCGCGCCTCGCTTCTCAGGCGGTACGATATCGGCGATGACTCCACCACCAATTGTCACCGGAATGCATCCGGCAATTCCCATCATGAGCCGGAAAAATATGAACATGCCCAGGTTGGAGCTCACCGCACAAGCAACGCTGGATATGATCATCCCAATATTCGAGCAATGGAGCAATATTGCCCTACCCCATAGCTCGCTCATTGGCGCCAGGACGAGAGGGCCGATACCGAAACCTATGATGTAGACTGATACAAGAAAGGCTGCGAGCTCTTGGTTGGTTGATGCGAACTCGTGCATGAGCAGCGGTACGCCTGGAGCGAAAATGGTGGCTGCCATAGAGCTACACTTTGTGAGATTTGGGTAAACTCTCTTTCGCGGGAAGACCTACGCAAGGAAAGTTGTCAAAGATATCAGGCTTGTGGTCATTCGTTTCTTGTTATCGGGCCAGTTCATCGGATTGTCGATGTTGTTTGGGTCATCCCAGTTGTTATTGTTACTTGAGGTCTCCATATTTCGCATGCTGGGCGTTGTGATGAATTCAATGGGCTCTGATCCACTTGCTTGTCCTTTTACAGAGGACATGTTCGTTGCGGGAGAGGATAAAAAGGTAATAGAATGAAGATTGGGAAGGGGCGTTGAGTTCGTCAAGGACTGAGAATCTAGGTATGTGGGGAAGCCGTTTGACCCTATCTGACAGAGGAGAGAGAGTTCCCGTGTGTCTTGGTGTCACAAATTTGCCCTTTTTCTTGCCTTTTCTTCGGCTATATTGCTTTGAAAAATGTTTCCGGCGAAAGGTGAGCTGACCGATAATGTTTGGGGTTTCACGACACATATGAACCTATAAAGGTACGTGTGCGGTGTCATACCGCGGTATGTTATCTAGAAATGATGGTGTGCTGCAACAGGGTTCTGCATCTATGCGGCGCGGCGTCCACTGGTGACCTATACGACTTTGGAGCTATGATGAGGCCCGTCTGACCAACAGAACTAGGCGCATAGACTCGCATGCACGTCAGCTTGCAGAATCAACTTAGAATCCCAGTAGTACGGTCCCCGATAGTGTCCGCCGAAGACACCCCTCGCGAGGCTGACATCGATCGACTGCACTAAACCTTGGCAACGTCCCTGCATCGGTGCAGCGAATCTGTTAAAGTGCTCTATGGTAGATTCTTAACGGCAAGAGAGGCGAATGCGACTCAATCCACAAGCCATGCTCAACTTCGACATTTACTCACGCCAGCGCGGCGCCAGTGGAGCATCAACTGCTTGCAACATCCTCTTCACCTTCTTCCGTTTATTAGCAATTCCGCTACAATTCTTCCTTCTTTCAAGCACATTTGCACCTCAATTGTTGGAGCATTATTCAGTGGAAGTTCTCAAGGCCCCTCATCCTGAGACTCCCGTCAACAACGCCTTGACTACTGGACGCTATTATCTGCTTCTGTTCGTCTCGATATCGGCATTCAAACATGTGTTCTGGGCGTGGTATCTTCTTCAAGCTCCACTTACACTGGCGACGACCATTGTTCTCTGTTGCATCAACTACTTTTTCGACACCGTGAATACGTTCCTCTATCTCGCCGCATATACTACGCCAACCGACTATAGAGAAGGGATAACCCAGACGATGTTGATTGGCGGTATCCTGTTTCTGCTCGGTTCAACAATTGAAACATCTTCCGAATGGCAGCGCCGGACTTTCAAGGCCAGCCGATATAATGAAGGGAAGCCATTCACGGGAGGATTGTTTCGATATGCGAGGCACATCAACTACACCGGGTTTACTATGTACCGTCTAAGTGCTACCCTACTCACTGGGGGCTGGATTGCGGCGATGGGAGTAGCTACATGCCACATGGTGGACTTCTTAGCACGAGCTATCCCCGTCCTTGATAGGTATTGCCAAATGAAGGTAAGTCTTGACTCCCAGGCACTTTGGATTTAACGAACTCATAAATCATCTAGTATGGCACACAATGGAAAAACTACAAGGCGCAGACTCGAGCGGTCTTAATTCCAGGAATCTGTTGAGGAACTTCTTGTTGCCGTTGGAAAATTGATTTGGATGGAATGAGCCAGAGCTTTTCGTCGGCCCTCTTTCTTTGTGCTCTTTCATTTCACCCTTCTTTCTGCATTCTTCTCCCTCCGTACCGGTGCCATATAGATAGTGTCAAGAAATAGCACACGTATGATCACCTCAATCTGCATCGATCCATGTTATCACTTGGACCTCACCATGGTACATTTTGCATCTGTTTGAACGTCCAGGAATACTCAAGGAGAGCAAAAATCAAATCAAAAACATATACCTCCACTAGAAATGATGAAATCTGACGGTCTGAACTGTCGGAGTGGTCACTCGCAAATCTCCTGCCAAACTTGGCCCTGTAGGCAACAACATCCTATTACACCATGCAATGGATAACTTCTCAACCCGGCGTTAATATTGATCAGAATCGAGTGATGGACCATCAAAACTGGTTTTGGAAGCGCTGATCAACGGAAGCATTTGGATAGCAGGACCAACAAGGCCAGGGTACCTTTACCCACTTTAGGTTTCGGGCGGCTTCGACCTCAGATGCTCTCTCGTCGTCACTCCTGTAGTATTACAGGATCTTCACGGCTTCGGTGCACCGCCGTGTGACAGGGTCTCAGGCATACAGTTGCCTTATGATAACGTTTTAATATCTCTCGGACCCCGAACCATGCTGTGTTACTGCGAACTCAACCCACAGGTCAGTAGGTTGCTGAGCTGCAGCAAACGTCTAAAATGCCCCCTTCAGACCCAACTGAGCGGTACTCAATAATTGTCTAATCTAAACACCGTATAGACTTCCATGGGCTCTGATGCTAAATATGGCTTGTTACTTCTCGCAAGTATTGGTCTTAGGTAGAAGCCTTTCAGAGTCTACAGGTTTTCTCTATTCTTATATATCACCCCGAAATTACTACCAACCTCCAATGACGTCAAAGCAGAAGGCCTTCTTTCCAAGATGACTCAGCTAACTTGGCTTATCACTGGTTGCTCTTCGGGCTTTGGTGAGGCTCTTGTGTTAGCCCTGACTTCTCGTGGAGATCGGGTTATTGCTACCGCTCGTAAGCTCGAGGAAATCGAGCACTTGAAAGGCGACAGTGTGCACACGATCAAGCTCGATATCACGAGTCCGCAGAATGAGATTGACGATGTGGTTCTAGAAGCTCAAAAGGCTTTCGGCGGAATCGACGTCCTGGTCAACAACGCAGGATACATCTTGGGGGGACCGTTGGAGCAAGTGAGGTATCAACATTCCAGTCCTTCCTACTTCATGTTGAACTAATTCCTTCGTAGTGGTGAGAAGTTTTTGGAGGTTTACCGGAACAATGTTGTTGGAACTGTCAACGTCATCCGAGGGATCATGCCTCACTTCCGAACGAAAAAGTCTGGCCTTGTCATATTCATGGGCTCTCAGTCTGGCTGGAAAGGGGACCTTGGTGCTACGCCGTACAATGCGACGAAGTTTGCCCTGGAAGGTACCTTATATGTGCCCTGTAATCAATCATGCGATAATTCTAACCTATCAATAGGTATCTATGAGGGGTTCCAAGAAGAGGCTGAGCTCTTCGGCATACAGACGATCATTATCGAGCCAGGTTACTTCAGAACCAAGATCTTCGACCCTTCGAACATTGTGATTGACGTTCTCCCCAACGAGGCCTACAAGGAAGTGAACGAAGGTATGCAGAAGCTGGCCCAGGCAGTGAACGGGAACCAACCTGGGGATCCTAAAAAAGCAGCGGAGCGTATCATCGATGTAGTTCGCTCCGAGGGAATGGCAGTCGGGAGAACGTTGCCAAAGAGGCTGCCGTTGGGGCAGGATTCCCTTGCTGATATTAGGAAGAAGTGCACGGAGACTCTGAAGATCTGTGACGAGTGGGGGGAGTTGATTTCAAGCACCGATTTTGACGCTTGATGGTCATCAATGTACTGCGATCATGTTCGCACTTCGGCCATTTCTCAGGTCTTGTCCTCTGTTAGCTTTGAAACATAGTGGTCTTGGAATATATCGGTCCCTACATTCAACTCTCTGATGTTTCCGCAAACACTTTTCATGCTGCAGCCTGCAAAATGCATGGATTAATATGACATCAAACAGTCCATAACGATCAATAATAGCTACATCTTTATCCTTGTATTCTTCTGCTATACCGCTTTAATAGATCACATCAATGCAAACTGACGATGGATGAGAAAGCACGCACTCGCAATATTGCTTCGACATAGAACAAAATAGAATGAATAGATTTGCACCTCTAAAACACCATATCTAGGAACCACGAGCTTTATCTCCATCCCAAAGCGATCGTCTTGTCAACCAACGCACCATATGTGATAAAAAGAAGCCGACATCTCCTATGTCCGAGTGTTACCATAGGAAACGAGCCGCTCCTCATCGTCGAGCGTCGTCGATTTCAAGTTTCCGGATGACGTTTTGGTTTTCTCTACCTTGGTCTTATTATCTGAAAGCTCGAAGTCATCGGTTCGTACCACTTGGAGGGACTGTGGTTGACTGTAGAAGCGTGACAGTCCGATGGAGGTTTTGAACATGCGGTTGAGAAGTAGCCGGCATGCGGGCAAGCATGCAGCAATAATTCCAATGGTTGGCTCAATGTTGGATATTTCGCCAGCCTCCACATCGTTCCCTGTGATTATGATCAGCACTCTCCAACACAAGCTTAGCGATGTACACCTACAGGTTGGATCGGAGGACCCCATCTTGATAACGTAGAAGATCCGAACAACGCTCACGATACAGGCACTGTGAGCTGATTAGCACTGGTGAAGGCTCTCAAGGCATTCAGTTTGACTCATGATGCTCCCAGAGATAGCAAGAAACTCAACTGCCATTTCCGAGTTCGAGATACCATCAAACCCCATATGGGCTTCACAGGTAACAAAGATATTGCAACGTCTGTGGAAATGTTGATGATTCCCATTACCATCATTTGAGTCGTGAACGGGTAGCATTTCGCGTCCGTGATTGTAGGATCCCAAAGTGCCGCTAACGGTATGCATTGTAGGAGGTCGCTCACTATGTGTGCAATTGTGTATGCAGTCACGATGAGACTGATCACGATTCCAGCTTGCTTGATCCATTTGAGAGGAAAGATCTGGACGTAAAGGCAACAGAATGACAGCTTAATTGCCATAACAGACAAAGTAAGCGTAGTCTCGGCAACCAACATCCACTAGAAAGTCATGAGTACTTGGAATCTAGTCAGAAAAGTAGAGAAAACGTACGATGGCAAGCCTTTTGGGGTCTTTCACCAAAATAACGTGCCGACCCATTCCATAAGGAATAGTGCATAGGACTGCAGCCGTATAGACGTATAAGAATATCTATCATTCCAAAATTATCAACTCTGGAAACGGTTCATGAGGTTTCAAGTGAGAACGTACAAGTGCGATCAATATGAGCCAGTCACTCCAGCGAAGTTTGATCTTTCCTGAATGGCGAGCCACAAACCGAAGTAACACTGCCAGGCTGGCTGCGACGATGCAAATTACGCTGCATGCAATGAGACCAGGCACCTTTGTGTCCTGCGCATGTTCGAACATGTATTGTAGCTGTTCGGGGGTTGGTGTCTTCATGTTGTCGACGACCACAAGTAGGTCAGAATATCTGCTAGCAAACAAGTGGAGAAGTTTGACGAGACCAAGTTCGAGAGGCTTTAACAGTATAAGGAAATATTAGCGCTGGTCGCGCTCAAGCTGTCTTTTGAGACCGCTTATATCGAATGCATGTGCTCAAGCACCACTGCGATGCAGTCAGAAACTCTTCATGTTTGGTTGTCAAATCAACCTCTCTGAGACCTGCTTTTAGCTGTAACGAGGAAAGCGGGGATAACGCCCCGTCGGTACCAACCTACTGGGCTGTCGCCCATTTACTAAGAAGATCGTATCTAGTGAGTCACCAGCCAGCCTTACGTACTACAAGGGCATGATCCCAGCGTGCATAATGCGTTTATCCATCAATAATATTGCGAGAGCTCCACCCAGTCTATGTAACAGAAAGCCTTGTTGCATTGTCTTACTGCCTCGTTTAATATCGACGTGCTTGCATGCCACATGCTGACACCTCAAAATGCCTGTTGTACCACACCAAGTTCTCGGATTAGTAAATGATCTCGATCAAATGCGAGAACCGCGCCACAATAGATTGAACGTGGTTCAAAGTAAGCGACCCGTATGACAGCATTCGGATAGTATTATTTTGTACTCCCCGAGAGTTAGTGAACGCCCTCCCGTGTTAGACTAGGGGTAGAAGGATCTGCGATGCAGGTAAGCCTTTTTCACAACCTAACTTCAGCTTACCTTGGAAACAACACCGACCACGGAGAGCGACCGGCTTTTCAGGCACTTTTTTAATCTACAGTGTACTATGAGCTCTCCTGCGCCCCAAGAAGAGCTTTCGTAGGGCTAATACAATTAACCCCTAGTGTAGTTTGCCTAGATAGGTTCTCTGCCAATAAGCTCGTTCCTTAGGTTTATTCATAGTTCAATGAGTATCCTTGCTGGTACCGATAAGAGGTTCTGTTGGACAGTGGAGACCCGAGAGCAGCATGAGAAAGTGATGTATTGTGTGTCCGGCTGAGGAGAAGCGGCTATATAAGAAGGAGCCGACGCTAGACCAGAAGGAGAGAGCTGAACCGTCCGAAATGGTACAGTACTGTTCAATCCAATAGGTTCTTTACGTGATATTTTCGTCATTCACTGTATATGGTGGTAGAGGTTGCCGTGGGGTTGATTCGTGATGGAGCCTACATTAGCACATAGAGAGGGCGTAACATTGGAAGTCACCTGGGAATCGTGGTTACTGTAAGCCCTTAACCGTTGAGAGAATCCATAGCACCCACGGTTGACCCCAAAGGTTATTGCCCAGGTGCCTGTGCAGGTCAGGTGTATGCAGTGGAGTGAGACATTTTCGTATCAGGAAAGCAAGACGATCGCGTGTTCTGCTCTCGTTCCTCGGGGCATATCATCTATGGAGGATGGAGTATCATGGACATGCAGGGTGCCTCACAAATGCTCTCATCTGACTAAGGCAAAAAACGGGCTGCTTCAGAAATCCTTGAACTGGTGCGACGAAGAGAGTTAGGCAACCTCATGAAATCTTCATAATGGACGTCATTCTGTGAATAGCGCTGATACCATTTCCTTCGCGCCAGCAATAACCAATCCTGAACAGTGTACTTCATGTGTGGGCCAGCCCACTTAGCCCATCCAGCCCATCCAGCCCATACGGCCCGGGCCAGCCCATGGGCCATATGAAACACGGTGAACGTCGTCTGATTGGCTAGTTAGGTGTTTTACTATAGTTTCGTATAGTTTCAGATAGTCAGGGATTACAGTGAGGCATCAAAATCCAACGTCAACTCATCACGGTAATAGCCCTCAACCACCAGTATATACGTATTTGTATCATTTTCAGAAGTCTCCTATTAAAATGAGGTTACGAAGCGGGCAACACCCCCTAAATACACCCCCCCCTCCATCAGATGGCCAATTATTGAGCAGCCAGCCCTCTTTGGTGCCCCTAACGTTGCCCTCGTCGTCGTTTTCCGTCCTATCTACGTCGTTCGAGATTTACGAGGATAATGACGCTGAGGAGGCCCTTACTGAGCTGGAGAGCAAGCAGGTCCCTTGCCCTACGGAGTTTTAGGTCACTAACGAGGACAGTGAGGTCGTACATGCCAAACTAATAGGCGCCTTTTAAGCCCTATACGACTACTCCTTTGTTGACTAGTCTTCAAAGCGTATGGAGACTCTCCGTCAGTTATCACGCCCCCACCGAACAACTGCTTGGTGGTGGAGCTATGGGGTTCCATTATTAGGGTTGGTTGGGCAAGACAGTGGCCTCTGGTTCTTGTGTCGCTCGTGCCACGTTAAAGGCCATAGTAATTGCCTGTATAAAGTGAATACAGGGAGCAGGGCAGTACTAGGCCACTTCAGGAAGTCACATACATTAGTTTATATGGCGGCGTTAAACGATCCCGTACCTACGTTTGAAAAAGCGGCCACCCTTGACCTACTGGATAGAACTGACCCCCGACAACGTGAGGTCTACGTTCGGATGCAAGAGATATTTAAGCCAGAGGTACTTCAAAGGGACATCCTTTAGTGGGTAGTGTACGACAATATCCCTTATCGCAAGCTTAAGAGTGTTCACTTTCGTCGGATCGTAGCCCGTATGTTCCTATTTGTTGATTAAGAGGTTATCCCGTCAGCCAACACCCTTTCACGCTGGATTCAGAAGGAGTACATAGCCTATAAGAAGGAGATCCGGAGTGTAATAAGCAGGGCTATTAGCAAAATTCACCTATCATTTAACCTTTAGACGAGCTGTAGGAGGAAGGCTTTGAACGGGATTACAGCACATTTTATAGACGAGAACCTTCGGTGCCAAACCATACTTCTAGCCCTCCCGGAGATGGACGATACCCATAGTAGCAAGAACATAGCGGCATGTATGCTTGAGGTTATTAAGGACTACGAGTTCAGTAAGAACGTCGGCTACTTTGTACTGGATAATGCCTCTTCAAACGACGTAGCCGCTAACGACCTATGCCTTGAGCTTGGTTTAAACAACCAACGGCTCCCTTGTTCTGGCCATATACTCAACCTAGTTGCACAAGCTACGCTGTACGGCAAGGACTTTGAGGTCTTTGAAAGGGAGGTTGCTCATATAAAGGACTTCAAGAGCGAGGTTGCCCTCTGGAGAAAGAGGGGGCCAGTTGGCATGTGCCATTCAATTAGCCTATGGATTAATAGGAGCCCAGGACGAGTTAAGCGCTTTAATCGGGTGCAAGAGAGCGTGTGGAAGGACGAAAATCCTCAATCCTAGGGTGCCCTAGTACTGTATTCGTTGATTCCGGCCAATGCTATGAGATAGAACTCTACTTTTAACGAAGCTGTATAATTTATACGCCTCCGCAACTCTATTGAGGAGTTTCTAGACGTAGAAGCGCTTTGATACAGTAATTTGGTCGCTGCTAAGGAGAAAAGACTACTTAACGAGAAACTAGAGGACTTAGTTACCCAAATAATATTCCAGAACCGTATGGGGAGCGACGACTGGGCTATACTTACTAAGATTGTTGAGTTGCTCGAACCTATTAAGGAGAGCACTAAAAGGCTTGAAGGGAGACTAGACGAGAGCAGTGCTAAGGGAATTGCAGAGGTGTACCCGTTAATGGCACTCATATTGGCTAATTTTGAAAAGCTGAAGGCTCAATATGAGAAGTCTAACACCCCCAACGGAAAAGCTCTCTGGGCGGCAATTGAACAGGGATGGAATAAGGCTAACGAGTATTACAGTAAGCTTGATAACTCCCCAGTATACACGGCAGCTGTATTTCTAGACCCGCGGCTCAAATCTGAGTACTTAGCAAAGGAGTGGAAAGAGGAGGAAGCTACGCGGCAAGTACAGAAGGTGCGAGAGCTATGGGAGAGTAATTACCGTTAACTATCTCTACCTAAACTAGCCACTGTACTCTAGGAGACGTCTGCTAACGTTCAGCGGCATAAGAAGCGTAAGTACAGCTCTATGGCTGAGGCTCTTGATCAGTCCTATAGTTTTCCCCTCCCAAAGAAGGCTATGGATGAGTTTGCCGTATACATGGCAAGTGCGCGAGATACAGATAGGGACCTTGTGCTATCACAGTACTGGAGACGGCCCAACGTACGTGCAACGTACCCTACGCTTTCCTATATGGCTATCGACGTCCTAGCTATCCCAGCCATGAGCTCCGAACCAGAGAGAATTTTCAGTCAAGCTGGAAATACACTCACTGCCCGTCAAAACCGCCTCTCCGAACAATCCGTAGAGGCTGCCCTTTGTTTATCAAGCTAGGGCAACTCAGGGCTCATTCAAATGGGGCTCCATAACCAGGAGCTCCGTGGCAGTAGAAGCGCTAATTCAAACTCCCTAATCAACACCAGTGAGGGCAACGTTGACGGCGAGGTTCTTTTTCAAGAGAATTGGGCGGAGGTACTACAGGGCATGAGGGACAAACAACAGTAGTAAACGGAGCGTGAAATATATACTATAGGGCAGAGTATCAAATTATTAGTGACAACTTTCAACTCTCTGAAAACAGCCCCGCAAACACTTTCACCAACACCAAGCTCAACACCAAGGGCCTCCAGGGACCTGATATTGCTGTACGTTTAAGCTTTCTACTACGTGTGACCCTTTGCCCATACAAGTTAGTACTACAGGGGGGTCGGTTTCAGTTGGCCCATGGATTGGCCCGGGCCGCCCGGGCCAAATGGATGGGCGGCCCATCCATCCATGGAGTTCGCTGCATGCGTGAGATTGAACCTGAGAACATTGAGCTTGAGTTCGTCCGGCAGCTTGGTCCATTCCTCTCAAAAGGTTGGGTTGAGTTGAATTTGAAGAATCAACCACATAGAACCCCAGTTTTGCAACAATACCGGCAGTTTACACACTATTTCCTCCATGTTGGGATCACCTTCCCGAGGTCGTTGACTATCGCGACTGGGTAAGGGTACGTCGCCCACATGTCTGCGTGGGCCTGAAGGAGAGAAGGCGTGGTCAAAACGAGCGGCGTAGCGCTTGACTTCTCCAGTTTCGCAACGTCGTCACGCAAGCCAGGATCCGTAGTCACATCCATACCTAGGTATCGAAGGACGTAGACCAAGAGAATAAAGGCATCGTGATTGAGCTTCCGTTGTGAAGGTTGTCGATGTGGTGGACAAGGAAGCATACACACAAGTTGTGTTGGAAACAAGCGGAGTTGCTTAGCACACTGACATGTCGGGAAAGCTTCCAAGGTTGCTTGATCCACACGTGACGTATGATCACATGATGGTTCCTGCACTACTCCTGAACTATTCTGCACTATGTTCCCGTGAGCCTTATTAGCTGCTGAATACGGTATGGAGGCCAGTTGCCGTCATTTTAGAGCCTTACAAATTTTCAACACATTCACGGAGTCAGACGTCTAGATGCACAGAACGAACGACTTGAGCATGGTATGCAGAGATTTTCGAACGATGAGAATTATGTATGTTGAATTTAGCCTAGCTCCAATACAGAGGAAGGGTAGTGAGCGTAATTAACGCCCGTATTATCGAATGAGCCCCCTCATCGCATTTCGCGAGGTAAATATCGTATCGTGATTATTCAAGCTTTCCGAACTGGAACTTGGCCCTCACCATTTCCTCCACAGCACCATTATAGTGATCGTTCAGAGTCTTCGACAAATCCCTCCCAAACACCACTTTCCCTTTCACCGGAAGCACAACATCATATTTAAATCCAGTGAGCTGCAAGAGCTCCTGAAAATTGGCGGGACGAGATCGAGTACAATTCAGAAAATGCCATGTGACAAACACCGTAACATGTTTCAAGCCGGTGAGACCATAATCCCCCTGCATCAGTCGATAGAACATGTCCCAATCTGGCCACCTGAAGTAGAAGTTGTACTCAAGTCGGAAGATCAGAGGGCGAACGGTAGGACCCGGGAGTGGAAGATGGAACTCCGTGTACCTATAGTAGTTTCTATTAATGTCAGCCGTCAATTCGAATGTGTTCGTCTTGTAAAACACTTCTCGCGCCAGAGATGCAATCTCGGAAGTCGTATGCATGTGGTGACGTAGCATGAATATCTCGTTCAGACCTGAATTCGCTCTCGCATCTTCGAGCCTGACGGGGCTGGAGGATGTGAGGTTATGACCAAGGACCTGGCGTTTCAACTCATCGGGTAGGCTCATCCAGCCTGACACAAAGGAGGCTGGATTCGGGATGATGGGAAGTAGTACAGTGTCGAAATCCGCCTTCACCAGTCGTGGGCGTCTTGATGTGGAACTCATCTCCTGCGTTTGGTTGACGCCGACTATTGAGCGGACTGGATATTGGGAGACAATCCAGAGCTCTTGTTTCTCCCGCAGAAAGTAGGAAGTGCTCAAGGTGAGTGGATTCAATTTGCTAGTGCCCAGCT